>JAVJAQ010004214.1:0-222500 GCA_032362365.1 Zygogramma bicolorata
ATTTGCCCTAAGAACAGGTAGTTATCATAAGAATTTGAAACTTTGATTTTCAGGGGAACAAATAACATTCAAACAACATGATTCCCATAAAAAATGATGGCATTATGAATACGTCTTACGTTCCATACTCAGTTATGATCTGAACCATTTTTCTTAACCCAGTTACGAAACCTAAAAGAAAATAATCAAATATTCTCATAGAATTATGTACTGGCAGCTCTGCTATTTATTTTCAATAGACAGTTGAGAGGTACTACTGTGACACACCCGAAGAAGCTATTGCATAGTGAAACACGTGTAGCAGCGGTTTTGTAAACTGTTGGAAAATCACACAATAAAGTGTTATTTCATTACGTTATTATGGATTTTTATGAAGTATGAAGTTACTTGATATTTATGCTATTTATGGTATTTGAGTCCACGCATGAAAATTATTAGTAGAATATAGAAATTTCACAATTTTAGTCGAACCTTGATATTTAATATGCTACAGCGTGAACATGAACCCACGTGTAGTTTTCGATTATTACATTGGGAAGAAATTCTCCTATGAATCTTGAGGTTATTTGCAAGCACCTACCTCTTCAACAATCACCGCATCTCGACAATATACAATTTTCGATAGGTTGAAGAAGAAAACTTCAGCTATCATCTTTACCTCTATCACTTGGTTGTTAACTGTTAGAACGCTTTCTCAAAGATGCTATCAGGATTGGATATTCGAAGGTGTTTACAGTTTTCCTTACATCAAGGTAAATTCAAACGTTCATTGTGGCTCTTGAGCTCATAACACTGAAGATCTTCATGCTTCTTTCCCTTTCGGAATGGACAAGTATAACTGACGTTTGATAGTTTGCATTAGCGTTAGTTATAGAATATTTAGAATATTCTCAGTTTGAATCTGGTTAGCAATGATCCTTGCGAGTGGTATTGATTTCATCACCTATCGACAGAAAAATATTTAGCATCATTCATGAAGTGATACCCTGAACCCCATCCTCTGTTCAGGAAAGACGATTGAAATTGAGAAATAAAACATTCAGTTCCTGGCTATTATGGAATATGCTTACTTTTGGGTCCCGTGAAAATATTAAATGGAAAACGAAACTGAAATGGAAATAATTGAATATGAAGAGGAATAAAACAAATTTTCATGGGGATGCTTGAAGACTGGCTTCAAATCAAATATTCTAAAAATGAACAATTTGTTCAGGCCAGCCTCAACCCACCTACACTGTAGAGTTGACGGACTAACACCTATTAGAAAACAACTACTTCTCTGGCTAATACCACGAAGGGCATTGGATTACATCCAACAGATGTTAGTGTGGGATTCTTCACAGAAGAAATTCCACATATGCTCTTGGCGATACACCACCAGAATTGATTTCCAATTATTGAGACGGGACACACTTGCAGACCGTGGTATTAGCCAGAGGAGTAGTTGTTTTCTAATAGGTGTTAGTCCGTCAACCTACAGTGTAGGTGAGTTGAGGCTGGCCTGAACAAATTGTTCATTTTTAGAATATTTGATTTAAAGCCAGTCTTCAAGCATCCCCATGAATATTTGTTTTATTCGTATTTTCCTTGTACGAGGAATTGGGGCCATCCGGATATGCTCTTGGTTAGTACCTAGTCTACGGGCAGATGGCGCAGCAACGGCTATTTTACTAGTTGTTTGTGTCAGCCTGGGTCTAGGGAAGATACTCTACTCGAGTATGATTTTCAATTATGGGAAGTCATCGACTTATGTTGATGATGGCACTGCCTTGCACTGACGGGAGGCCAAATAGCCCGAAACCGGTCTGCAAGTGTGTCCCGTCCCAATAATTGGAAATCAATTCTGGTGGTGTATCGCCAAGAGCATATGTGGAATTTCTTCTGTGAAGAATCCCACACTAACACCTGTTGGATGTAATCCAATGCCCTTCGTGGTGTTAGCCAGGGGAGTAGTTGTTTTCTAATAGGTGTTAGTCCGTCAACCTACAGTGTAGGTGAGTTGAGGCTGGCCTGAACAAATTGTTCATTTTTAGAATATTTAAATATGAAGAGGGACAATTCGAATATTTTGATTAGGAAAATGTTGAAGCAGAAATCAAGTAACCACTTGTCAAGAATGATGGTAGGTCGAAAAAATTCAAATGAAATGTTTTCAGGAGCTGAACAAGAGAATTGAAATACACCGATGGACAATATTTTAACTTGAAATTTGATAATCAATTAAATTTAAATATGAAAATGCAAAAAACTGAAAATTAATATGAACAAAAAAAAATTGAAAAAATGTTGATTCCGAAATTCGCGATGATTTTGCCCACGATTTTTCGATTACTGCTATCCGCAATCCACATATTCCGTTCTTATACGGAAACACCTGAAGGCTAGTTTTCGATCCTTCGGTTTCTAATGGCTGTGCTAATTAATAAATCATGGAAAATCTACCGACCCATCAAATTTCTACGAGTTCGAGTTGCTAGTTGGAGAAAACTACAACTCCTCGGAGAATCCCCCCTCCCCCTTCTGACGCTCCTTGAAGTTTTGATGGATGCGCCGAGATGAACGCGACAAATTGCGAACCTCCCGATATAATCAATTAGGATAATGAATTGACATATTTCGACGTCTCGAGTTGTTCGCGTAGCTAAGTCGCAATGATATAAATAATGTTTCTGTAACTGGATAAATTGCCCTCTTGGTTCGAGAGAGACAGTAGGCCAAGATAAATGAGGGCCGGTGTTTCATTCTCCTGTTATGGAAACTTTCAAATACCATTGTAACGTTTTGCAGAGAGGTTCTTTATGAGAATAACCTGGAAATTATGAATTCGATAAAAGTATCAATTTCCGAAATCGAATACAGTTTAGCTATTTGCAGGGAAATAAAAAACTACAAAAGAATACAAATATCTAAATTATTTTATATATATATATATATATATATATATATATATATATATATATATATATATATATATATATATATGGTTTTGATCCTCTGAAGGATAATTATCCCGACATTTCGGCAGAGTCTCATTTCTAGAGTTTCGACCTCCAAACTCGACTGAAACTCTGGACATCACGCAGAAGATGGCAAATGAGACTTTGCCGAAACGTCGGGATAATTATCCTTGAGAGGATCAAAACCACAGAACACGGAATGAAACTACTGAAATGTATAATTATACATTCCAGTGAATAGAACCCTAGAAAACAACGCATCATATCATACTTTGTCCGTGAGAATCTTCAATCTATATATATATATATATATATATATATATATATATATATATATATATATATATATATATATAAGAAAGGAATTTATTTCAACACAGTGAACAGATATAACAGATGTTTTCTATCTTACTATACTTCACAAAGACTGCTGGGCGTATACGTTATTATTTATTTGATTGGATCAGCTGTACTTTGTTATCCTTTTTCACGCCCAGCATGTAGAATACTGAAATCCGAGAGGATTCAAGAAAGATTCTTGATGTCAAAAATATATTTTCAATACTAATGTAATATTTTTGTATGTTCAGAAACAAATAAATTCGATCAAAAATATAACTTCAATCAATAGAATTTGAAATGTAACTTTCCTCTTCGATATGAGATCCATTCTGCTTGGCTATTTGCGGTGGCTATCTCATTTATAAAGAATTAAAATAGACACAAATTTGTCTTTCCGTGCTATACATTCACGGGACCGGGTTCCTAGCTACAATGCACAATTCGATTTGAAATGAAATATTCCATGATTTTATCTTAACCATGGAATTTATTTTGAAATAATGTTTTTGATGAAGGATCAGGAGATACTGAGTTTTCAATGAATGCGTGCAATGATTCTTTGTTCACTGGAAAGTTTGTGAATGATTCTCAGTGGAGGAATCCGGAATAGTGCATTCACAAAAAGAGAATACATCTAGAACAGCTGCTCATCTGCAACAAAACATCATTCATCAGAATAATTTCATTCTCAAACCCAAACAAGCGCAGGATGAATATCCATTTTCCCCTTCAGTGGGCATATGGTAAATTGCAAACTTTCTCACTATATGTATCAAACATTATCGAAAAAGTCAATTTTGAGATGATCTCCTTTCAACAAATTGATATTTCGATGACACATTTAGTTATCGCGTGAATATCAATATATAATATCAATGTATAATATTCTTAGAGTTAATATTTTCCCTTCTATAAACTTTGTAGTTTCTTGGGATATAAAAGTTATCATAAATGCCTGAGATAATTTTTCATCAAACAGATAATTTCATGGTGCCCTTTCACAAATTTGAAAAGATTATGAACGATACTATTGGTTATCTCAATTCTGTTGCCAAAAAAAAAAACCGAAATTAGCAACATATCTCGCAAAAGTTGCCACTATGAACTGCAGCGAAATTGTAGTTTCCTAATAATTCACGGCCTCAAAAATGATAAACAAGATATTTACGAATCAGTCCTGGAGCAATTTTCGACAATGGGAAGTTTCGTAAACAAAACCGACCTGAATCACTGTTTTTACTTGAGATTTAAAAACAACACGACCACTGATAAGCCAAGACCGATCGTTGTTCAGTTTTGTTGTCGTTGGAATCGTAATTGGATTTTTTACAGTAAAAAACAATTGAAGGGTTCGCCAGTGGTGATGATGCTCAGTGTTACAAACTCGAATATTCACAAGAAGGCAAGAGAACATTTTGGAAAATCAGCCTGGACATCTGGTGGTTTAGTGTATGTGGAAAGCGGAGGTCAGAAAATGGTAGTCAAGTCTTTGGAAGATCTTGCAGATCTCCAACTCAGCTGAATTTGTGTTCACTGTCATTTTTCACAGTCAGTACAATTTTCATCATAGACTTGCGCTACATGGGCTTCAAGTGCAACATAGATGCCAAGACTTCAAAGCTGTTATTATAATTTTTATGCTTCTAATGTTTTCACCTCTACATAGGTTTCATAAATATCCTTCTCATTAGTATCATATGATTCAAATATTAATGAGTTTGTATATTCATAATGATATGTGTGTTTGTAAATATATGTGTATATGTATGTGTACATATGTATGTGTATTTTTCTATTGAATTTATACTGAGTCACTTTACAGTATGCATTAAGGATTTGAAATTTGTACTTTCACGTATTATGCTCAAACCAGTTAACGAGTTTCAAGTCGGTATTATGTAACATGGCAAATAGTAGAAAAGGGGGTAATCACAGAGCACTTTCTTGTTCTTAACTCATACGAGCTAGGAAGATTTTACATACATTTCATTGGATTAGGTTGGGAAAATGAAACGGTTCACATGGGCTTATTTGCTCGATTAAATATTTGACTTTGTTGGTTTATGGGAAACTTGGCTCGAAGCTGATATCTCTACTGATTTTCTCGATATTGAGGGTTACAATTCAATCAGGCTCGATCGTGAAACAAGGGCAGAGTGCATTGGGATATATATTTCAACTGGAATCAAATATGATATTATGTTACCTTCCTTAGAACAACTGTGGGTAAAGATTAGGATACATAATAAAGATATAATTATAGGACATCTGCCGATAGTGTAAACGGTTTTTTAATTCTTTCGAGGACACTGTTCCGTTACTCTTCACTAACTGCAATGAATTGATCAGTGGAGGCGATATAAATATAGACCTTATGAATGCTGATGATTCAAGAACTCTGAATTTCATGAAGACAATTGAATTCTTCAACCTCGAACAAGTGGTGAATAATCCAAATAGAGTGACAAAAAATTCTTCCACTCTTATTGATATCATTTTGGTACCGTCAAACTCCGATGACTATTGCTCATTTGACGCAGATCATACGAATGATATGTCAGATCATTTTTTAGTTTTAATCTCAATCTCCTAAACGAAGGCATACGTTCTACTCCTTCCGGGAATATTTTTTACATTGATAATGTCAACTTGAAAGCAATATGTTTAACGATGACTTGATAAAAATAAAAGAATGAGGTAACATGAACTTGGTGGAATTTAATGCTGTGAAAACCCAGGCATGTCTCTCCTCAAGGAAAGCCGATCTATCATCACCTAGTATTCAGATGTCAGGAATAACTATTCCTACAAAGTGAAGTACCTCGATGCTAGGAATTACGATCAGTGATAATCTCTCATGGGAAATCCATGTGAGATCGATCTCTGAAGGCGCTTCCCAGAAACTTGAATTTCTATTTCGTACGAAGAAATACATCAATTCTCGTCAGCTTCTAATGATCTACATGACTCAGGGCCGATTTTTCAATGCAAGATATCTGTCAGATTAAAATAACCATCAGTTTTTTTCCTTGTCACTGCCAAATATTATCCACGCGCACCTCCTCTCTCCTTCCATCTATCTGACAGATAACTCATTTATCCTTGTATTGAAAAACTGGCCCTCAGATACGACCTGTCTTGGAATATAGTTCTCATGTGTGGAGTTCGGCACCAAAACATTCATTGAGGCTTTTCGATTCTATTCAGAGAAGGGCAATCCGTCTTGTTGGTGATTCTTCGCTCACAGACTCGCTCACTTCATTGGAACATCGTGGGAGGGTCCGGGACTTTTGTCTCTTCTGAAGATATTTTCACAGTCGGTACTCTTCTGAATTGTTGTCAATCGTTCCACCCTTGGCAATTTCCACACGGATGAATCGACGAGTACAGAATTCCCACCCCTTTGTTGTGAATTTGAGGACCTGTCGAACCTCTCCTGCTCAGGGATCTTTTTTCAAAAAAACAGCAGAGCTTTGGAACTCCTTGCCCGAAGAGGTTTTTCCTGAGGCTTACAAACTTCAAAATTCAAAGTGAATGTTATTTCGTATCTCCTGTCCCTTCATTCACGCGGTGTTCTTTGAACATTACAGGGCTTCCCTTTCGTGTGAATCTGCATATAAGAAAAAGAATGAATGTGCCATCAAATTATCAATTCCGGAGCAACTATACCAATTTGTCCTGAAAACAGGAAACATAAGAACCCAGGAATAAACATACCAATGTAGTTGGTACGCCTGGTCTAAAACAATGATTCGATACAAAATTTCGACGTCTTGCGTCGCGACGCTTATTTGCTTATGAATTCCATCAATGTAACGGGATAAATTAGCCGCTTCGTCTAGAGACACAACTCGAATCCGGCAATCTGTATAGGTTTTGCGAGATAAAGTTCGGGTGTCGGAAATTGCATTAGTTGTGTTGCGGGAATTGTCGAGCGAGAAATTCATAATTGTTTCGAGTCAGTTATAACCCGAAAGCTAATTGGGAAAACATTATAATATTCTGTAGAAAAAGAGAGGTGAAATGCCATTCCAGCGAGCGAACGTTTTTCGTAACTTTTCGACGGGATTTAGAGATTAAACATTGAAATTGACGTATTGTGGTGGCATTAGACTGAAACTAATACCTGATGGGAAGATTATGAGCACATAATATCGAAACGAATCTAGGAATGTAACAGAAGCCTCTCCGCCAAAAAATCGGAAGCTTAAGATCAACAACCGCCAAAAGTGCTGATGACGGTACTTTTATTCAGATTGAGAGAGAAGTTGCTACTGTTACGCAGACTTTTATGATGGTGTCAGATAACATTGACGTCGATTTAACATCCTATGCGATTTGACTTGATTTTTTTAATGCGACTTTGAATACTGTGGACATCTTCAACGCACACCTCTTGGTCAAAATTCCAGGAAATTGTTAATATTCTGGAACTGCGTCATACAGTGTGGTTCACTTTATGGTGCTTGATGCCATATATCTCGAAGAAAACTGTTTCTCTCACAGATGTGTTGAAATTTTGATGACGAGAGAGATTTTCATTTTTTGACACCACTGAGATATGTGAAATATTATTGGTATGTTAAACGCATTCATGAGAACGAAACCAAAATATACACATATATCTCAAACCTCTACATAGGTAAATGACTGACCAATAATGACGATAGTGACATTTGTTGAGAGCTGAAGTTTGTCTATTTGCAACTCCTTCTCGAAATACAAAATGTATTGGAATTTTGGTAATATTCATTTCTTGGTTATTCTATGAAATTATTCCGAATACTCATCAAAAGATATTATTTATCTCTCGAAAAATAGCTCAACTTTCAGCCTCGGTATGTAATATACCATTGTCTACACATCAAGGGTATTTCTTCTCCAAACTGCCTTTCGAAAGTACATCATGAGTGAAATACAATTTCAAGTTCATCACTTTTCACAAATCTAAGAAATTTTCTTCAGGTGACATATCCTATTTTGTGTATGAACAACCTGAAGTTTACCCGAAACGTGGGTTTTTGTTAAAAAACAATACTCACTGTTCTTCAATTACGAAAGTGAGGTACAACCATTTTCTTTTATGCCCCATTTGGAAAACATTTGTACACCTACTAATGATTTCGGTGAGTTCTTATGGGAACTGTCCCAGATTACGTTTTAACAAGATGGATGCAAAAAAAAAATTGTTTTTGTTTCCAGGATATTGGTGAATCACAACAAGCAACAGGGCAAGTTGTACTTTGATCGGTCAATAAAACGGCTGATAAGATAAAATTATCTTTTGCTTCATTCAATTCTTAGTTCTATTGGTTGAAGCAACCCATCGGTAAATTTAGATGAATAAAAAAAACTCCCACATTCTAAGATGTTAATTTCCCATAACCTTTTTGGGATTTGTGGAATTATTCTTATAGCCTTTCACTTCTGAACGAAGTTATATTTAGGAACAACATTAGAACCCTAGCACATTTGAGATTTCGACGTTTTCTAGAGTGAAAAATAACTTGATCTTGATGTCATTGGGTATGGCGAGCTCAATTTTGTTTTCACTTGATAAAATGTGAAAATGTGGAATTAATTTTTCTTTTGAGATCAATTCACCTAACACCAAATTGTTATATTACTTTTCAAAGCGCGTTCTGCTAACAACGTTTGAATCTTCAGGGAAAAAAAAGTGATATTTGATATAAAGATAATTTATAGATAACGTACTCATTAATGTGTCGGTGGTTGTACGAGTTTAATGTTGTTAGTCCCTTATTTTGTTTGTTGTCATACCTATGTTGTCTGTTGTGTATATATCTTACCTGCACTACCATAGATTGTAAGATTCATAAATAATTTATCTTCATATTTACTATCCATTTTCTTCTCCTGAAGATTCTAACGTTGTCAGAAAACGCGCATCACGTAGATGAAATATAAATTTGTTTTAGGTTAATTGATCCCTGTTGAGTCTTCAGTTTTACTTCAAAGGTTCCAATCATATTTTTTATTCAAACCAATAATACAATTTCGTTCAGAACAAAAGACACTTTGATTGGTCTTCGAGGTTCGGAAATGTCAATTCACACAGATCAATTATCCTCGCCGGGCCACCGTGCTGGGTAATCGCACGTTAAAAGGTAAGGCCTCGTTGATCCATTGCTCGCACAAGTTTCGACTTCTGAGGGTTGACGTTCGTCAGCTGGTTAACGAAAACGAACAATTTTAGAACAATTTTTTAGAACACGAATATTCACATCATTTCTAATTTCTTTCTTCGTTTGATTATTGAAATTGATTTTTTATTTTTGACAACTGGTACCTGTCAGATGTAATTCAACGGGTTTCGTGGTATTTGCCAGAGGAGTAGTTTTTTCCGAGATTGTTGAAACTGGCCTGAACAAATTGTTCAAAAGATTTAACGTTTTTTAGAGATCAATTATCCGAACACCAAACTGATATTCTTTGCACTCGACGGTGCGTTTCACTAGCAAGGTTAGCATCTTCAGGAGATGAAAGCTTATACTCTGTATCATCAACTCTAGTATCAGTTCTCTATGCTATCTTGTTGAAGAAACGATCGTCGAGTCCAAGTAATTACAGTTTGGTGTTAGGGTAATTGATCTCCACAAAAAGTTTCAACTCAACTCATAAATAACCCAACAATTCTCGAGTGAAAGATGAAACATGGGAATTTTCAAGTTGAGTTGAGCACTTGTCTGAATGTCCTCATTCAATCCTTATGATTTATGTTTCAAATTTGATAAGTTAAGTTATTTATAAGTCGAGTTGGCTTGCTTGAATCCGTCTTTAGTTTCGTTCAAAAGATGTTTGACGAGTGTTTCTTGACAAGCGTTGCTAACAGTGATAGATCATTAGTGAATCTCAGGGCCAATTGCACCGCTCCAACTCAATAGAGATTCAACTGAGCTTGGCTTAATCATAAAGGAACAAGGAAGCTGATTGGCAAAGCCATAGTAGCAAAGCCTGGCTCAGATAAATCACAACCAAAACCGAGCGGTGCAACTGGCTCTCAAACTACTTGTTTATTCTGTTTATATTTTCGAAACGTATCCCCCAAAACCGAATGCTTTCTTATTGTAGTGAAGCGTACTGAACAAAATTATGCCAATATTATCACATCATGTTCAGATTTTTCGAAAAGTTAAGGAGATTTTCACCGGATTTACATAAAAATAATCGACCTGTATTCTAAAAGCAAAACAATGGACATCCCCTACAGAATACTCTTCATTCATAGACTCAATTGTGTTAATAATAATGTTAAAAGTAGGACGCTGACTAACTTTTACTACCCACACTTTTCTAGAACACCTTCGAGAGTCAGACGAAAGGATCGAATGAATTGGAACATTATTATCACCTCCGCTTCGTCTCGAAGTTTCCATGCAGTTGGCCATAGCTATACAATCGAAAAGATTCGAAGAATCAATTCGATACGCATGAAAACTTCATCGTGTTCGAGATCGAATTTTTAAAAATTGATGGGACCAACTTCCGAACTCGATTCGTTCAGATACCTTAACTCGATCATTTTCCGGCATTTCGTGTTAGGGAAGGAATGACAAATTTCTCGCTGCGTTCTACAACTACGAATTGTAACTATTCATTAAGAAACACTGATTTTTCTATGTACTTTTTGGGGATATTTACATACCACAATCTGAAGAAATAGGAATTGATATTGGAATCAATATGAATGTAGAAAACCAGATTTCTAATCTACTTCGAAGATAAGTTGCTGCGTTCATTGAAAACAGTTAAGGTGAGTTTAAACAGCAGATAAAATGAAATAAGGAACAAAATAAAACAAAATAAGAAAGATAAACATATAGATCTTTATGAAAGCGTTCATACAAGAAATAATATAAAATAAGAAATAAGAATAACAACAAAAGATGCCATCTTTCACTATTTTATTTGGAAACTGAAAATGCGCATGACCAAAATATTTTCTGTACTTAACGTTCCATGTTTGAAATTATTTTAACTTCTTTCCTTACAATAACAACCTCAGAATATTATTTACTGGTAATCTTTGCTATATGTAATAGAATCAAAATTCAAAATATCAACAATTAGAAGGTAAGTTACTGTAGCCACTGTCAAAACGAAATTGTGATATTCACAGAACACAAAAGTCATTGTCAAAAAAGCTGCAACTTGATTGGTTCATTCTTATATCTTATTTTATTTCAGTCATCTGTATAAACACACGTTTTCTGTCCTTATTCTAAATTAGTTTCTTATTTTATTCTTATCTTATTTTTTTGCAGTTTAAACTCTCCTTTATTTGTGAATGGAACACGTCGTATCAGTCAGCAACTCAGTGGCAGAGTTACAGATTTGCCGCCTGTAGGCTATTCAAATTTTGCCGCCTCTAAATTTTGATATCTGGGTCCACAATCATAAAAATTTTCTATCAATAAAATTGAAACTTCATCATCATCCTCGATACATAAACTTTTCCCGTATGGTTAGTATCATTGATAACTATGGTACCGTGTTAGATCCTTGATTATTTTTTACAGCAAAGAATTATCAAAAAATATCATTTCAAGCAAAAAATATCTCATTCATTCAGTACTTTCAAAGTAACGTATGTATGTCCTAAAACCTTAAACTACCCACACAATTTGAATAATAAGGCTTACATAAAAAGTATACATTTGCCGAACGTTGATAAATATTTATTATTACACTCAGTTTGAATACAAACAAAAAATATATCTTCTTCAATTATTTGTTAGTATTATAATTTAAGTTGAAATTCAAAAGCATTACAATACTTTTTTGCGAGACACTGAATTCGCAAAATCATTTATTATATCGTCGTTCATTGGCTCTGACTCTATGCACAATAGAGCTAAAGCGTTTAGCTATGCTTGACTTAAAGTCGATTGTAGGTAGTTCTTTACTCTCTTCAAGCAGAAGTTTCTTTCACCTGAATTATTTGTCGCTGAGAGCAATACGAAGTACTATATATGCAAATTTTAATGAATGTTTCCTAGATTCTGTTCTCGCAGGTATGAAGACAGACTTTTCAATGATCCAGAAATTGGTTTTATTGAAATTCTTCCCGATGAAAGGTAGCTTCAGAAGTGAACACATTTCTATTTCCATATCATTAGGATACATTTTTTTAAAGAACTGTTTTTTTTTCGTCAGAACTGATGGTAACAAATTACTCATTTTGGTAAGAAACGAAAATTTCTGGATGAATCCCTGATATTCCAATATCTTCATCGGTTTTTCATCAAATCTTTTCATTTTAATATGCAAAATAACTAACTTTCGACTATAACATCGAATCGCTTGTGTGACGTTCTAAGAATTCATGATCAATAATGTATAATTGATAAAGCGTTTAGCAATTGTTCATATAGAGATGTTGGAAGTAAAAAAATTATGAACAAAATTTGCCGCCCTAGGCTCCAGCCTACTCAGCCTGCTGGTAAATCCGCCTCTGCGACAACTCGTAGTATAACTTAAATTCGCTTATCGAAAAAATACAAGGACTAATATTCATAAAAATACTCATTGTTGTTAACGTTTCGGAAATCTGTCAAAGATCTGAGATTTTCGAATACGATCCTAGAAGAGAAATATTTGTGAGCAAGTTCTGAAAAAGGAAGCAGATTTGATTTCCAAAACGTTAATAACTATGAGTATTTCATAAATATTAGTTATTGTATTTTTTGATGGGCAGCTTTGAGTTATTCGAGAAGTAACTGACTAAAGGCGGATTTCCACCAAACGGACTCGATTGCGACTAGTTTTAATTTCTGAAACAGAAACAACAAACTTGTTGTAGTTTCGAAAACAAACTCGCATCTCGAATTCCTCCAAACAAACAAAAAATTAGTCTGTCTCGTGTTTCGTTTTAATGTATGTTTCCACCTCACGATTTTTTCATCATGACTTCTGTATAATGGCGTGCGGTGTCTTTATAATCGAATCTTTTGAATTGTTCTAAAATTCACACATAACATATAACTTTGGTGTTTGAAGGATCATAAGATCTCTCTCTCTACCACAATGCCTTTGTTCAGTTCCTTGAGTAGAAGGCTTTAGGGATCCTTTCACCACACTTCCCATATCCGTCTTCATTTCGGTTCTGGATTCATTTCAAAACTTATCTGCCTGAACCAGTTTCTTATATCATCACTTGCACTCGATATGGCTTTGCTGTGATCTCAATTAAGATAAGAGCAAAGTTGAAACAGAATAATCAATCTAACTTTGTCATTTTCGATTGAAGTCAGATATGACTTCGGTGTTTGAAGGGTCATAAGATCTCTTTCACACATTCACATACCAGAACAAAATAGTGAACTATTGTCGCCAACTCTTTCCACATAGCAGACTCTGTTCTCAAAAATAGAGACAAAACACCGAAACCTTTTGATCTTTCCGCCTGGCGACGGGACTTTTCGTTGTTGACAAAAACAGTAACTCGGGACACAGAGTCTTCAAAATGTTCCTTATTTTGACAACGAAAGCTTTTGTTGTGTCGAAATCGACAGAGTTGTTGTTTTGTTTCTGTTTTGTCCGTTTGGTGGAAATCCGCCTTACTAGGATGTATTTCATTCAGAAGGAACTGTTTTCAATTAACGCAACAACTTTTCGGGTGGATTAGGAATCTGCCCTTGTATATATTTCAATATTAATTTTATTTTTTTCAGATTTTGGTAGGTTAACAAATCAGAAATATTGTTGTTTTTTTTTCATTGAGAATTGAAAGTCACAATTTGTTTTACAACAAGGTGAGAGTAATGAGTCTACAATAGAAGAAACCAACCCGCCTACTACCCACCAGAGTCAATTTTTAATTATTATTAATAGAGGCATTATGAAATTTGATGGTTGTTTATTCGTAGTAAGTAAAGTAAATCAACATGGTGAAATAACGAATAGGCTGACATCGATTCACATATCTGCGATGGTTTTTGCCTTAAAATACTAAGTAGTTTGGTATCAAGTACCTTAGATGAATGAATTAATATCAAACATCCAAGAAAGGAAGTATTATTTCTTGAAAATGTTGAAAATAAGCAAATATGGGCTCGTGTGTCTATTATAAACAACCGAAATTTGATGTAATAATGTTTACCCCTGCGAGGAAAGAATCCCTATGGAATACCTGAGTTACCATGGTAACACGAAACAAAATACGTATTTCATTGGTCAAAAAATGTTGGCGTGAAATGTTTCTGTTAGTGCCTATCTTCTGTTCGAATCTCAATATTGAATACAAAAAAAAATCTTCCACAAAGAAATATAATAGAGAAATGTGTCTCACTGATTTGTGAATTGTAGACGTTCTGCTGAAAATATAGTGTATACATCACCTCCAAAAACAGTATTTTCTCAACTTGTTACGTGAATTACTATTCATTGGCTCTGGAGACACGAAGATACACAAGATACACACAAGATAATGTAGGACTTAAACTTGAAGAAAATGAATGAAGTCAAAGAGTTTGCTTGGTAATCAATTGTAAGGATCGTGGGTATTTTAGAAAGAGAAGAGACCCTGATATGCTCAATAATTTCCAAAAACTGTTTATAATCTGAGCATAAAGTTGCGATTTCCACTTTTTTTGGTTTGGTAAGTGAAGAACAGGAAGAGAAATAACACCAAGTCATTTAGGTTATAGAGAACCGATATCAAGGACGGTGTGGCGCAAACAGGATGGACTATTACTGAACATTGAAGATTGATGAACGGAACCATAACCACAAGAGAGGAAGATTGATAGTGGTAGTTTCAAAACAACAAATACTTTACGTTCAATACTGACACATACCAAACAAAATATCACAACGGAAAACAAAAGAGCGAAAGAGTGAACACAAGATGTACATCAGGAAGAGACTGATGGATGGTTCTGAATTATCAGAGCACATTCTTACTGCCAGTAGAGATCACACAATGGAATGGAATGAAACTAAAATAACGGCAGAAGAGAGCAATGTCTGGAAACGAAAATTAATGAAATCTGCTTTCATCATGCTGTCTGGGAAAGATTGCATCTCTATGAGTTCAGTTGATATGGATCGCAGATGGCTGCCCCTCTTGAAGGACGAAATGGTTTGTCAAATATAAAAACTTTCACAGATGTTAATAACGAAAATTGTCAAAAACAAATCTTTGCATTTGAAAAGCAATTTTAGTGTAAGTTTCGAGAAGTTGAGCGGATTTAGTTTCCGAATCGTTAACGATAAGTATTTTTATATGTATGTATATATATATATATATATATATATATATATATACATATATATATATATATATATATATATATACATATATATATATATATATATATATATATATATATATATATATATATATATATATATATATATATATATATATAGTTTTTATCGGGTGTTCAGTCGTTGAACTGGAGAAAAACGATAATTTTTATTATTATCTTCATCAGCATTAATTAAGAGATTATTCTATTTTATATATCATGTCGAGTTTATCTATTTAACTCGTTTTATCACTTTGATAAAGATAATAAAAATGATCGAAAGCTTGGTAGAGTAAAGATATATATATATATATATAGAATTGGGTTGGATCTTACCTGACTGATCGCAGTCAACTGGTCTGTGTGAATGGAATTAATTCTGAAAAAAAAATAAAGGCAGATGGGTACCACAAGGCTCTGTTTTGGGACCACTTTTATTTTCGATTTTTATGAATGATCTTCCGTAAATTTGTTCAAAAGCCTCCATAACTATTATTTTTGCAGACGACACTAACATCTTGGTATCTGCGGGAACTATGTACGAAGTGAAAGTCAAAGCTAATGAGGTGACAGATCAAATTTCTGAGTGGTGTTCTATAAATGGCCTACTGCTAAATTCTGCTGATTCTCGAATGCTCAACTTTGTTACTAAAAATACAACAAGTGATAAAAGCTATTTGGTTAGATTAAATAATTGAACTTTACATCAAGTTAATTGTACTGAATTCTTAGGTGTTGATATTGATAATAAACTCACCTGGAATTTCCATGTTGATAGTGCCAAAAAGAAGCGCAGTAAACATATATATTTACTTCGTCGGTTAAAACAAACAGTCTCTTTTCATGTTCTCAAGCTTTCATTCTACCATTTAATTCAGTCGGTAATTTCCTATGGTTTTGAACAGTGGGGCTTATCAGTCAAATCTGATGAAGTTTTTGTTATTCAAAAAATGGTAATGAGAATTCTGGCTGGTGCACGTTCGAGTGAACATTGCAGACCATTATTCATTCGTTATGGTTTATTAACATTGCCGAGTTTGTATATCTACCCAACTCTGCTAGATATATGTATATATATAATATATATATATATATATATATATATATATATATATATAAAATTATTTCAAATATTCCTAGAAATTAACAAATCCATGAACATTTCACCAGAAATAATTTTCAACCATATCAGCCTTGAAGTAGATTGGCGGTATCAAAGAATCGCCCTTGTGCTGTGTTAGGCTATATGATAAGCTTGTGGGGACATCAAATCCTCCAATGTCAATGTCTTTGAAACGACACACAAGATTTTTTATTGCAAAAAGCATACTACTCTGTGGATGAGTTTCTCCTTGAATACTGATTTTATCATATTAACTTTTTTGTACTTGTTTGACCTGTTGAATCAGCCAGTATTTTACGATGATGTTATGTCTTTTTATTCTAATGTGATTTTCACAATCACTTGTTCAATAAATGTTTGAATGATTGATTGATTATCTTTTTTATCGCCTATTTGCAAGCCAAAATGTGTTGAAATTCATCTTGCAAATATTCATTTCCTGTTCATTTTATGAAATATAAATAAATAATGAATTGACGCATGAAAGATGCAAATTAGTAACTGTTTTGAATTTTCGGAGATTTCAAACTGGGGGGGGGGGGGGGAGATCGGTTTTCTTCTAGCGAAATGAGCGCACACGAGTGATATTAGTTTGGTGGTAGGGTGATTTATCTCTTTTGAAAGTTTCAACTATTACTCTGAAAATAAGAACCTTTATTACCGATTGTCGTGTTTATCTACAATGAAATACGATTTTCGTCGCATGAGAAAACGAGAAATAGTATATTGTTTACAAGGTAGGAAGAGCCGAACATTCCTGGAAGACTGTGAAGATTGCTAAGTCGAGCAACACAGAGTCCAAGAATGTGACTTTTCCTACAAAGTAAACATACTATTTTTCCGCAAATCATTTAAAATTCGACAGATATTATTAATTTTTGAAAGATTGCGAATAAGTTCATTCACAAATGAAGGGTGTTTTGAAATTCGTAATGAAGTTACTTGGGTTATTATGGAAACTGTTTTTCAATCATTTATGTAAAACACTAACAACAGTTAGGAAATATCATTTCCTCACAATAAGGAAATCTTGACATTTTATTTGAGAAATTTTGACAGGAATGTCTCTTTATATTTTTTTAAATAAACAGATTCACACAAAGGGAAGTCATGTGATGTCCAAAGAACACCGCGTGAATCAAGGGACAGGAGATGCGAATTAACATTAAAAACTCAGGTATTATATCTGGAAGAAAATGGTTTTCGAAAAATTCAGCAGACATTGAAATCCCTTTTATAAAATGTTGTTGAAAAATCTCAAAATGTAATTAAGGGAGAAACGGTAATTTTGGAAATATAAAAATACTGTTGACACCTAAATTGAGATGCTTTTGGGACATTGAATTATTAATTCCTGTTCTCTGTTTTGATAGGGAACGAAAAAAAAAATCCAATGGCTCAACTTTTATATTATTCCACGAAAAACAATGGGAGAAGCACGATCGTTCCTAAAGAAGTACAAAATATCATTTATCTCCACAATCCATCGGATGAGACAATTCAGAAACACAAATGAATAATTAACCTTGGTTTAGAAGTAAAGAGTACTTTCAATGTACTTTCGAAATAAGCAAAATCGCATCTCTTCGAGACCGTTAATTTACTCTACTACATCAATGGTTCCTTTCCAGTTTGAATCTTCCGTGTACTTCATACCGGATTTTCAAAGTCTGTCCCACACATCATCATAGTTCCCAACTTACATGCCTGGCACATACAATGGAAGATCCATTCAAATTCTAACAAAGAACCTAAACTTATGTGCCGCATGTGTGACGTAATGGTTTTATCAAAATTCTGTCGTGATCCGGACTCATATCACATTCATCTTAATTAATGCATTCGGAATTCAATTCTAAGTTAACTCTGTAGATGTCAAACTCTCTAGAAAGTAGGTGGGAAATGTGATAATGAACGTGTTCTATTCAATGACGAAATCGTGACCAGAAAATGTAGGGCACATAGTTTAAATGAAGCGTTCTATAACTATATTATTCGCAACAGAATGAGAACAATAATTGTAGCAATGAAACATAATTTTGTGCGATTTTCTGAGGAGCGTCGTTTTTTGAACCAGTAAGACACATTCCTATTGAAATAATAAATGTTGCGAAATTGCAACAATAATATTCAATTCATTTATTCATTTTGGTACACCATTCAACAGTCTGAGCATTGTCGCATTTCAAACTCACGCAATTCAAGAAACTCTTGTATATTTCCTGCACTAATAATTTGTGCTTCTCAACAAGGATTCCAGAGCACACATCCATATTCAAACTTCGATCTCAAAGCGTATTGGGATTTCAAGCTCAGCGACACGCTATCTGGTGGCAGTTGACGAACTTAGGTTGTCTATTGATAGATATATGATTGATACTTGTCTGTCAAGGTCAAACATTGACAAAATATACGTCAATGACAACAAAGATCAAATGTTTCTTATTCAAGTTTAAGACTTTCACTGAATTTCTAACATGTGATTTCGCAAATTCACATCATATTCAAAATTATCCACAAATGGTACAGGGAACTTATTGATATTGATGGAAATACTTTGATGGATTCGTGCGCAGTCAAATCATTCAAAACCAAACCGCTTCTACTTATTTCACAAATATGCCTAGAGAATAGAGATATTCTACCAAGAAACTTTCTTGATCATAAAAATAGCAGTCGAGCACTTTAATATTCATTTTGACGCTGCTAGCCGAATCCTATCTTATCAAGAAAATGCAAGAAGTTAGTTTTTGCCACTGAAATATGTCTTGAATCGAAAGTAGTTTCAATTTCACGTCCAAAAATGTATCAAATGATGGACATATGGTACAAAACTATTGACATGTGACGAGAGATGCAGCTCCTATTGATCCTAAAATATAATATAATGTATTGCTGCTATGCTTTGGTATATTCCTGACAGTGACAACCATATATAAATATATATATATATATATATATATATATATATATATATATATATATATATATATATATATATATATATATGTAATTAATTGATACAGTCACCGACCGAAACTCTCAAATTATGTTATAATCGAAGCCTTTCACCTCTCCACTGATTCACATAACTAGAGATCTGAAGAGAACTACCCACCCACCTTTCTTTATAGAGACTTGTGACAGAGCATTTAGTGTATACCTGAGACATATTTACTCAGGAACACACTGAAGAATTGTTGTTTATTGAAAAATGAATTTCAAGACTTCCCTGCATTGATTTCAAAATTGAACTGCTCATTCGATATTCAGTATTATATTCTGAACAATTGATTGAATACATTGCATGCCTTCAGTATTTTTTCTTATATACAATTGATCTGCTACTCATTTCGGGCCAATCAAATTTTTATTCTCTACCTACCTATATTCAAATTTGTTTATGTGAGAAGTAAATCGAAATCATAAATTGAAATCACTAGATCATGGATTTATTCGTTTATATATATAAAAGTATTCCTTATCAGTTTTCGAGGGGTATTTCATTCAGTTGAAATTTGTACAGCAAATTATCAAATGAGGGATATCGTTCAAGATTTCAGGGATTCGATTTATAGCGAATGCTGTACACTCAATTTCGAAAGTAAAACACTCCTCGTAATTTTTCCAGGAGCACGCCATTATGGCTATTTTCAGTGGATATATAAATATAACTCAATATGAATATATAAGAAATGGGTGTATTCATTTCGTAAGGTATTTGATAAATAAAGACAATTAACACAGGTTCATTGTGCAAAAAAGAACTGCTTTTGAAATTTCATTCACAGTAAATATTTTATTCGAACTACCATAACAGAAGGATGGTGTTCGAGAGTTATTGATGAGAAGTTACACTTTCTATTTATACTTTCTGTAGAGACCGATTACCTCAACACCAAACTGATATTTTTGCACTCGAAGCGTGTTTCGCTAACAGAGTTAGTATTTTCAAGAAAAGAAAACTGATGCTGAATCTGAAGACTACAGTTAACTATTTATATAGTTCACAATCTAATTTTTAGTCCAGTCTATGACCATTTTCCCGTGTATTTATCCCATACAGCACCGATTCGCATGAAAATTTGGATTCAGGATCTACATACCCTCTTTTTCAAAATCTACCCTGTGCCGAGGGTTGCTTTCTCCCTAGGGGTGGATGCCACCCCTTCTTGGGGGTGAAAAAATTTTCATTGGTAATGAGTGCGGAAATAAATAGATTGACTAATTCTAAGCACTTTTTGTTCAATGAAGTTTTTTCTGAAAAGCAATACTTTTCGACTTATTCGCGAGTGAAATTTTCGGTTTTCAGTCAAAAAAACACGTTTTCAGATCCTTTTTCGTGAATAACTGGAAAATAATACATCTAATCGAAAAACCTGCGGAGAGCAAAATTATAGTTTTGAAAAAACAAAGGCGATTGTTTATTTGTGATGTATGCAAACCCACTACAAACTGAATAATTGCTTGTTGAAAGTTGATTGGTATTTTCAAACGCCAAAATGGAAATTTTCTACGTACAATAACAAAAAACCAATGCATTTTTCGGGAAAAACTAATTGGACCTTTTTTGAAGTATTTCAAAAATCCTTTATTTTTGTCATTCATGAAAGTTTCTAGCATCAAAACTGACCGAGGTATGAAGGAAATAATGTTGAATCCTATTTTTTCCTTGAAAAAAAAATTGTGAATAACTCATCCTCTCTTTCCCCCCCTTTGGACAAAATCGTTGCCTAGTGGAACTATATGTATATATACATATATAATATACATATAGTTCCACTAGGCCTAAAATATAGTTACTATGTGTATTCTTCAATATACTAATGTACATACTCTAATTTCTACAAAAATTGTTTTTGGTTTTTCCCATAACTCGCTTAGTCTTCAAGCAATCAAATCCACCAAAGAAGTATTTTGTAGCTTTTTTCAGGAGCTATAAGCTCATTCACATTATTTTTTGTTTCAGATTATATTTTTGAAAAGGTTCATGCTGAAAGGGCTCAAAAAAGGTACTTTGCGCGAACCTTCACAATATTTAACTGGCCATATCTTACTCTATTTTCATCCTGCAGAAAAAATGAAACACCGAAATTTTCAGAGAAGAATAGCCTTCGATTTTGTACTCTAGAATATTTTGCATGTGATCAATACTTTTCGAGTTATTTCGAAGAAATTGTGATTTTTCGCTGATTTACGTATATGATTTTTTCTCTTCAATCTCAATTTTTTCCAAAACTACGTAGTTTCAATTGATGAAAAACTCAGAACTCACTGAAAGAACATAAATGAAGTGAATTATGGAGTAACAACGATTTTTTTCAAAGGGGGGAGAAGAGAAGATGACTTATTCACAATTTTTTTTAACGAAAAAATAGGATTCAACATTACTTCCTTCATACCTCGGTCAGTTTTGATGCTAGAAACTTTTATAAATAACAAAAATGAAGGATTTCTGAAGGACTTCAGAAAAGGTCCAATTAGTTTTTCCCGAAAAATGCATTGGTTTTTGGTTATTGTACGTAGAATCTTTCCATTTTGTCGTTTGAAAATACCAATCAATTTTCAACAAGCAATTATTCAGTTGTGTAGTGGGTTTGCATACATCACAAATAAACAATCGCCTTTGTTTTTTCGAAAGCTTCAATTTTGCTCTCTACAGGTTTTTCGATTAGATGCATTATTTTCCAGTTATTCGCGAAATAGGATCTGAAAACGTGTTTTTTTTGACTGAAAACCGACAATTTCACTCGCGAATAAGTCGAAAAGTATTGCTTTTCAGGAAAAACTTCATTGAACAAAAAGTGCTTAGAATTAGTCAATCTATTGATTTCCGCACTTATTTCCAATAAAAAATTTTTCACCCCCATGAAGGGGTGGCATCCACCCCCAGGGAGAAAGCAACCCTCGGCACAGGGTAGATTTTGGAATAGAGGGTAAGTAGAACCTATATCCAAATTTTTTTACGAATCGGTGCTGTATGGGATAAATACACAGTTTACACTTTTTTCACCGTCATAGACTGGAGTATTTAGTCCAACAAGGAATTCGCCCGTTAACTAGTGATTATTCCGATTTATTTCTCAATAACTGTTTTCTCCTCCTGAAGATGCTAACATTGTTGCAAGTGCCTAGTGCAGAAGGATCCGTTTGGTGTTAGGGTAATTGATCTCCAGAAAAAATCTTAACTTTCACACCAAACGTCCTAACTCAATAATTATCCACTTTCTATATTTAAACAATATTGCTGCTTCCAGAGCACATAGTCCATTTATTCAATTCAAGTTAAAATCCAATACAGAAACCAACAACTGGAAGTGCTCCACAACTATTTTTCTAACCCATCTACAAATTGCTTCTATGTACAAGCATATAGAAAGATATTCGTAAGGACAAGAATAAGACAGTATAAGAAAACATCTAAATTCCCGTGGTATATTATAAAGGCTCTTCAAAATAAAGAGACAAACATTGATATCCAACACAAACTTTTGAAAATATCTTTTGATGATGAGCTCAGTGAAGACTTGAATACAATCACTGGAGTTTGGTAGTGTGAAGACTTTGGAAACAATAAGATGGACTCGCACTGAATCCTCCACACTATTCCTTTTTCCATCATAGGCCATAATGTGAATAGACTGAATATTGTCTGAAATGCAATTTTTTCCATAGGGGTGTATGGATCAACGAAATCTATTTCCAGCAATTTCATCGAAATTCCAATTAAAATTGAAATACATTTTTCTTTTTCCTCATCACTCAATAAAAGATACTTCCATCTTCATCCATTCAACCTCAACCCTCAGAGCAACGGAATCAGAAAAAGTAGACAAACAATGAGTGACCTTGAAAAGAGATCTCCAGTACCAATATATCAACCATGAAGCTGGCAACTCAATTCGAAATCCCAATTTCAAATTGAGTTTAGAGGACGTAGATTTCATTTACACCAGCAATTCAACCTGTCGATGTCCCCTTGAAGAACTCTGCGGCCATTCAACGAAATCATCTGGTGAAACAACATGCATTCATTCACATCAAACGAATAATTCAAAATGGAAGTTCACGAAGCCATTCATGTAGATGAACAGTACTGGACCTAGAACAGATCCCTGTGGTATGCCTGAGGTCGCCCCAAATTCGACAGACCTGAAGCCAAGGTATTGAACCCACAGCTCGCTCTAAGACATGATCTGACCCTGGAAACATATTAAAATTGGCAGGTATCCAGAAGAATATTGCTGTCGAGAAGAATATTGCTGTCGGAAAGAATACCATAGTTGGGTGCATCGTAGGCTTTCGACAAGTCTGTATTAGCGCAGCAGATAAATACCGAGGTACATAAGTCAAGTTGCACACGGTGAACCGGCCCTTAACAAATTCGTGCTGATTATCCACAATCTGACACGTGCATAAATAATATTATTCAAAATCATTCCGCACACAGAATAGGAATCGGTTTATATTTTCCACTGAACTACTGTTACCCTTCTGAATATGAGAAGAATTTTGCCATCTTTCCAGCTGTCAGGGAAAGAAAGAGTTGAGAGTACAATTCTGAAAATTATTGAAAACGGTTTGGCCAATACTACTGCGCAATCTCCGAACAGGGATGCTGGAATTCCATCGGGCTTAGTCGTCATTTGATATAAACATTTTTTAGAGATGTGAAAACAATATATTCAGTTATTTTTGGAATAGCTCATGCTGGAATTTTGCAGATGGAATAGTTCCGTCTTGTTGGAAGTGGTGAAAACATATTCGACAGGTATGGACATTTTGAACTGATTCATCAAAAAAGGTAGCTGAATGATAATTTTCACACGCTAGGTGTGTTCGTGTTCTCTACGAAAGCCATTTTTTATAAACATACAAAAGAAGTGACCATCTTAGAAGTGAGAATGCAATCACCTGAAACTCATCACAGTACAACTCTCTGACTGCTTTAAACTCGTATATATGAGTAAGTCTTGAGTCGTGGCTCAAATAAATAGTTTGACCTGGCCATCGATTTCATAAGCTTCCCAGGATCGTGTTTTGCGGATATTCATGATTCACTTTGGGGTTCTATCCATTGACCTCTGCAGTGCCTTCAGTCATGGCCCGTTGAACCAGCATCAGCCAGCATTCAATTCCTGGAAGAAGTTTTCTCCATTTCCGAGTTCTGCCCTTCGGCAGTGAAACGCGCTGCGGTTCCAACAAGAGTTTATGAACGTAGCTTGAAATATGTATTAACTCGAAACACATTCCGAAGAGTCAGATATTTTTCATTTATCGGCCAATCTAGAGGAATTCGAATACCCCGAACTGTTCACCGCTATTTTATTTTGGGTGAGTTCAAAACGAAAACTATGTTCAAACTCAGCAGTGGCCCGTTCTTTAATGATGTGAGGCAAGAATTGCTGCGAGTATCTTTTATACTAAAGTTCAAATCAGAAGGGAAATTTTGCAGCAACGTTTTCAGACAAACAACAAAAGGGAGGAAAAGTGTACTCATCTGATCTCTATGAAACTACAGGAGGTGAGACTACTGAAGAAAATTCAAAAAAATCACCGTGAAAATATCAGGATGAAGATGAAATTTGTGTTCCAGAAAATGAACAAGTTCGTAGGTATATTCCCTTCTCCATAACTCGAGTCGAGTCACACCAGACTCACGAGTGAGTTGATTCGGATAAGATGGTTGATCCTATAGTAAGAGGGGTGGTCATATTGATTGAACCATATTCGGTTCACTATGAATGTCATTATTACACTTTTCTACTTCCAAACTTCTAATTCTATAAATATTTCAAATGAACCAACTCTCAAGTACGCAGGGGCACACTCTCCTTCATATTCCTCATAAGCGATGAATGTAGTTCTCTTCGAAACGACTATTGATAGGTCGTAGACTTTTTCAACGTGAATTTTTCTCACAACTGCTTTCATTCAACTCAAGGTCTCCGTTCTTCATTTTTACATTTTGGGTAACCAAACATTGAAATCACACGATATTTAATAAGCAACCTTCACGTTTATTTTTTCGGAGAACATATTGAGGCCCATGACTGGAACCAAAAGAACTTTTTTGTTTTTCCAGCAGGTTGTAGAAAAAGTAACCCATATGAAGTTAATCGCTCCATTCCACCACGAAACCAGTGGAATCTGATTACGGTTTGATAATATCATTGATTAGATCGTTAAGTCGAACGCAGAAGGATTTCCAGCGAGGTCTTTCGATATCCTTCCACCTGAACTTATCCCAATCACGTAAATTTCCCTAGGACGTGATGCGGAAATAAAATACCCGTCCACTCCCAATCTGATCAAATATGTAAAAATACGCGAATAGAAGTTTCAGGAAGTATATCAAATTTATATAATACTATGCAATTTCGAGATATTTATTTAAGTCAATTGGAATGAAAATTGGTATTATTATGGTAATTGATCTGTAGAAAAAATCACTCTTGTCTATCAAAAACTATTGCATTACATTCGGGTAGCGGTTGTTGACCTTCTATTGGGAAGTTCATAATTTTATGCGACGTCTGGCGGAAATATAACGCACTGCTATAATTTGACAAACAAACGGCTTCCATTTTTTGTGTTTGAATTTATTGAGTTCTTTGGTGTTCATTCAGGAAATCTCATCTAAAGTTATAGTTTTTTTGATTAATAATATCAAACAATCACGGATGCAGATCGCTCAGTGAGCCGTATAAAGTGTTTGGTGCCAAGTTGCCGCAACTCTAGGAACCGAAATCCAAAGTTGTCTTTCCACACGTTTCCAAAGAGAAATACACCTTTGGTGGAAAACATTACGGAGAGTGGATTGAAAGAAAGAATAGACAGGTACAAGGCTTGTAAAATTGAAGTGAAACTGCATAAATCACCATCTAGAGCGGCTTCAGTGTGTTCCTTGCTTTTTAAAAGAAATTATCTCTTGTTACCTGGTGAGTCTGTTTGTCTATTTTTAGGCGAAGTTATGGCGCATTTCATCATCCATGTAATAAAAGCCTCTTTGGTTCACTAGCACTAGACTAAAACTAAAAAATGTCCTGGAACAAATATTATTAGATTTTGAAACATCTATGTTCACCTCCAACGAATAAGTTTGTGCGGCTTTTCAGAGAATGAGAGCATCATGAACACAGTTATACATGGTACAATTATACAAGGTATGTTCTTGCGCAGGTAGGGGGTATGGTGGGAGAATCAGGGAGAGTACTCTCTCTCTCACACATACAGTTTTCCTCTCTCACTCTTTCCACCCGAGGCCGCCATATTAGCTGTTTATGTTTACATCTGTCCACGTCTGTTGACATCTGTCAAATGCCTATGAGCAAAAGTTATTGCAAAAAATGTCTGTGTGTCAAGTGGAAACGTATCATTTTTCCACTAAAAAGTATAATTCTATGATTACATAATATTTTTTAGTCAATCTTTGTAGCGATTGAGCAGAACTCAACCGATTCAATTCAAAGTACATTTGAATTTACAAGCGGGAAAAAGTAAATATGGCGGCGACGGGTGGAATGCGCAGAACGAGCCTAAACTCGTCCGTCCGTGGAACATACCTTGTATAATTGTACCATGAGATATATTAACCTTCACGAGAAAGATTTCGTACAATGAGAATATAGCAATAAAAACACCAAAATCTTGTCTAGCGAGGGCAACTGATGACTGTTTAGCGCTTTATTTCATAAATGTAAACGAGGTAACTATTTCAAAATGGTGGATATAGTTTGACCAACCACTATCGCCCTCATCGGTCGATATTCTTCCCTATACAACAAACAAGGATATATTAGAGAAAACTGCAAAAACCACAAATACAGAATTCTGTATTATCGAGGAGATTGGGCAGAATTTCCATACTTGGTTCGATCGGTACAAACCAACAATAATCTACCTCGCTACAAAAATTACAACATATCTTCTGTGCGAAAAGTATTCATCTTCGAAATATATGGCGGCACGTACTCTAAGACGACTTACACTGTATGACGTAGTTTGAAAGAATATAGCATTTTCTATAATTTTTCTGGAATTTCGAGCGATAGAAGTGCGTTATATAAGTCCTCCTCCTGTACGTGGCACATTCGTACACTAGATTTTTGTGGGAAATTACCTACTGAAAGAGATTTCAAAACAAAAAAGAATCTATTATAGAAGTTACATTATGGATGCTGAACTGCGTCATAGAATGTAAGTCGTCTGAGGATACGTGACGCCATACATTCCTGAGAAAACTGTTTTTGCTGGCGAGAAACATTTTTCAATATCGGTTGTATCGACCGATTCAAGTATGGAAAATTAGCCGTCAACTCTTCTATAATGAAGAATCATGCATTCTCAGTTTGTACAGTTTCCTCTATTCCATTCAGTTATGTTGTATAGGGAAGAATATCGACCGATGAGGGCGCTAGTGGTTGGTCAAACTATATCCACCATTTTGAAATAGTTACCTTGTTTACATTTATGAAATAACGCGCTAAACACGACTAAACAGTCATCAGTTGCCCTCGCTAGACAATATTTTGGTGGTTTTATTGCTATATTTTCATTGTACGAAATTTTTCTCGTGAAGGTTAATATAACTGTGTTCATGATGCTTTGAATAGCCGCACAATACTATTCATTGGACGTGAACATAGATGCATTGTGTTTCAAAATGTAATTATATTTGTTCCAGGGCATTTTTTAGTTTTAGTGTAGTGTGAGTGAACCAAAGAGGCTTTCATTACATGGATGATAAAATTTGCCATAACTTCGCCTAAAAATAGACAAACAGACTCACCAGGTAACAAGAAATCATCTCTTTTGAAATGCAAGGAACACACTGAAGTCGCTCTAGATGGTGATTCATGCAGTTTCAGTTTAATTCTCCAAGCCTTGTACCTGTCTATTTTCTCTTTCAATCCACTCTCCGTAATGTTTTCTACCAAACATGTATTTCTCTTTGGAAACGTGTGGAAAGAAAACTTTTGGTTTCGGTTCCTAGAGTTGCGGCAACTTGGCACCAAACACTTTATACGGCTCACTGAGCGATCTGCATCCATGATTGTTTGATATTATTGATCAAAATAACTACAACTTCAGATGAGATTTCCTGAATGAACACCAAAGAACTCAATAAATTCAAACACGAAAAATGGAAAAAATGGAAGCAGTTTGTTTGTCAAATTATAGCAGTGCGTTATATTTCCGCCAGACGTCGCATAAAATTATGAACTTCCCAATAGTTGGGGTCAACAGCAGTTACGGGAATGTGGTGCAATTGTTTTATGGTTTATACAAAAATGTATGCCGTTTCCTATGTAAACTTGTTTCTGTGATTCTGTGCTTGAACTAATTGAATGTCAATTCAAATCATTGGAAGTGTACGCATATTGAATAAACTATATTCATGTGACAGGATTAATTCTAAGCCATCAAACAATTCTAATATATGTAAATGAAGTTCATTCATTTCAAACCTGACACTATTTCAGCAGAAAACTGAATTGGTGTTTTATCATGTTTCAATTATGTTTTTGTTGATTTGAAATGAATACAAGCTGGCTTTTTCAAATGGACCGTTATTAGAATCTCGAGAGGCCTAAAAAAGGTCTATTTCGAAATTCAATAAAGCGGTGTACTGAAATGTGACAAAAAATTGTGAAGTTTTTGTTTTACTTTGGAGCTTCTGTTTTTCATTTGATGATTTGTCAAGCATTTAATAATAATAACTGATTTTTTCTACATTACATTTGCCTATTAACTTTTTTATTATTATGTATTTGAGGAGTAACAGAAATGTGTTTCGGGTTGTTCTGATTTTTTTTTTTTGCAAATTTCTCAACTCAATTATGGTCTGAGGGGAAGACTGCAGAAATTCTAGCCAATTCAGTTACAGAATCAAATGTTTTCCTTAAGTTAGTACAACGTCGGAAATGACGAATATAGTTCTGTCAATCACTTACAAGTTTTATACAGGGCTCTCTAAAGAAAACTGTCTGATTCTATATACTGAAGTCTAATGGATCGTTTGAAAAGTCTGATCAGAAAGTTTCCTAGAATCTGGTTGGACCCGTTTATAACTGAATTCTTCAATGAAATTTACCGCCGAAATTGTTGTTTTTGTGGGAGAAATTATCCGGAATTTTGATAAAGAAAATTCTACCTAATGAGACCTTTGGATGCAAAAAAGCACAGATTTTCTGTTAAAGAAGTGACATTGAATACTCAAGATAAATTATCTTGCTTGAAGAAGCTATTGTAATAGCGAAACACGTGTCGCGGTTTTGTAAACCCATTGTGAGTGAAAATCATACAAGAAACTGTAATATATTTTTGTTAATATGGATTTTCATCAAGTATCGGCCAGTTCAATTCAATTTTTCAAAAAAATGATAATTCAAAAAAATGAAAGAAACCGCTTTCATGGAAAATCTAGCTGAAAATGAAAAATAATAGTTAAAAAAACACGCTTCCATGAAGAATACAATTGAAAAATAAGAAATGAGTGATAGGTTGAAAGAAACTAAAAAACATGCTTGCATGAAAAAATGAACTGCTATGTGAAATATAATTTTTTGAAATTCAAAATCGTGTGGTGGTAATCCATTGACACCATGCACCTCTTGCTTTTTTAATTTCACTGGAATGTTCCACCCATTCGTTCATAGTATGTGAGCTCTGGTTCACCTTTTTTAATTTTCATTGTAAAGACCAGTTTCATTCAAGTGAGTTATTATAGACTTGATTGAGATTCTCGATATCGCTTTTATTGTTGATAATAACGGTTTTTTTTTTGTTTATTATTATAATTATATTCAATTGTTCAAAGATTGTTATGACCATTATAATAAATCAGTCAAAAAACATGTACGAGAGGCAAAACAGAGATATTATAAAGAAAAATTCAACAATGCCAATCCAAAAATTGTATGGAGTGGAATAAATGAAATAGTGTATAATAAATCCAGATCTCATGCTGAAACAATTGCATATATATCACTAAACGGGAAAAAATTGACGATAAAAACGAAATGTGTGAAGCATTTAACAATTATTTCCTCAATGTTGGACCCAATTTGTCAATTCATTTTCCTTAATATATGATGGACATAGTTTGAAAGAAATCAAAACGAGCATGTTGAAAGACATTGAAAAAATCTCATGTTGGCTTGTGAAACATAAGCTAACGTTAAATTCTGTAAAATCTTCCTTTATGTTCTTAACAAAAAGAACTAGTTCAATCAACTTGAAAGACCCCATTAATTTCAGAAACTTAAATATCAAGTATGCTCCAATTTTAAAATTTCTCGGTTTGTATATCGATGAAAATTTATCGTGGTTAAAACCTCGGTTAAAACACATTGAAATATTAAGAAAACAAATATCACCCATAATCGGTATTTTATTCAAAATTAGGAAATGTTTGCCGTTAAGATATCTGAAATTGATTTACTATGGAAAAAATTGATGATAAAAACGAAATGTGTGAAGCATTCAACAATTATTTCCTCAATGTTGGACCCAATTCGTCAATTCATTTTCCTTAATATATGATGGACATAGTTTGGAAGAAATCAAAACGAGCATGTTGAAAGACATTGAAAAAATCTCATGTTGGCTTGTGAAACATAAGCTAACGTTAAATTCTGTAAAATCTTCCTTTATGTTCTAAACAAAAAGAACTAGTTCAATCAACTTGAAAGACCCCATTAATTTCAGAAACTTGAATATCAAGTATGCTCCAATTTTAAAATTTCTCGGTTTGTATATCGATGAAAATTTATCGTGGTTAAAACACATTGAAATATTAAGAAAACAAATATCACCCATAATCGGTATTTTATTCAAAATTAGGAAATGTTTGCCGTTAAGATATCTGAAATTGATTTACTATGGAAAAAATTGATGATAAAAACGAAATGTGTGAAGCATTCAACAATTATTTCCTCAATGTTGGACCCAATTTGTCAATTCATTTTCCTTAATATATGATGGACATAGTTTGGAAGAAATCAAAACGAGCATGTTGAAAGACATTGAAAAAATCTCATGTTGGCTTGTGAAACATAAGCTAACGTTAAATTCTGTAAAATCTTCCTTTATGTTCTTAACAAAAAAAACTAGTTCAATCAACTTGAAAGACCCCATTAATTTCAGAAACTTAAATATCAAGTATGCTCCAATTTTAAAATTTCTTGGTTTGTATATCGATGAAAATTTATCGTGGTTAAAACACATTGAAATATTAAGAAAACAAATATCACCCATAATCGGTATTTTATTCAAAATTAGGAAATGTTTGCCGTTAAGATATCTGAAATTGATTTACTATTCTTTAGTGTTTTCCAAACTCCAGTATTTGGTTTCTGTTTGGGGATCGGCAAAAAAATGTGATCGGACCGTTGAGAACACTACAAAACAAAATTGTCGAGTGTATATTCAAATTAGAATACCAGGAACCTACAGTCAATTTATACAAACCGAAACGACTTCTAGATATTTCCTCCCTTCATAAACACAAAATTTGTACTGTTATTCACCAAATTTAAAATAACTTCAAACACTCTAACTTGGTTTTCAAACCTGTTAGTAACCATCATAACCATTCTACAAGGCATTCGAACAATTTGTCAGTTATGAAAATGAAAACAAGTATGGGTCAACAATCAATTTATTTTCAAGGCATAAAATATTATAACGAATTACCAAATTATTTGAAATCTTGTGGCAAACTGAAATTCAAAAACGATTTGAAAAAAATATTTATTTTCGTAAGTTAGACTTTTTTTTTCAAAGCAACATTTTTACTTTTTGCACACTTTTGAATTTACATAAGTGATGTTTGGAAGTATTCCGATTTTATTACTTTATTTTACTTTCCATTTTTTATTTATATTATTGTACTTTTTTTCCGTACTATAAACATAATGTATGTTTCTTGGGAAATAAATAAATGAATATATATATATTATACAAGTTCGGCAAGTCATCCATAACATATTCATTCATTCATTTCACCCTTACAGGCTTGGTGGACTCATTACAAGGATGACATATGAGAAATGTACGTGAATATACAAGCGCTTGAAATGATATGTTATATAATGTAATATAGGGGTGTGTAATTATCTAACAACGAGCAATACTTGAAACAACTCTCAAAAAAATGAAAAATAACTGGAAAACTCTTTGCTAAACTACCGAATTCTCAATATGTCCATGGGCTAGTGATTTGAATTCTGCGGGAGACATATTCCAATCGATATCTGGAAAGCAATTGATGTCGTTTGTCAGACAGAGGGGATGATTGAGAGGAGGGATGTAGAACTAACTGTCACGAAGGGAGTCTTGAACATAATGATAGCTCGCCTAGCTCTGGGAGGTACATTAATTGCTACTGGTGACAATTCTGCACATTTCAGATTATTAAAAATAATTCTATAAAAATCAGTGCGAAATTTTTCGGCCGAGGTCTAAGAGGGAATATCAAGTTGAGTTCTCAATTGTGATGTTTTGATGCTGTTGTAAATGGGTATACTGCGATATTTCTTAAAAAAGAGGTACCTTAGGAATTTGTTCTGTATTTTTTTTTGGTTCCTGTAAGTTTGTTTGGTATTCCCCATTTCAAAAAACAGAACTGTATTCGAAGTCAGATTCACTAGTGTGAATTATTTTTTCTTATTTGCAGATTCACACGAAAGGGAAGCCCTGTAATGTTCAAAGAACACCCCGTGAATCAAGGGACAGGAGATACGAACTGACATTCCCTTTGAATTTTCGACATTTGTAAGCCTCAGGAAAGACCTTTATCGGTTAGGAGTTCCAAAGCTCAGCTGTTCTATCGAAAGAAGATCCCTGAGCAAGAGAGTTTCGATGGGTCTCCAAGTTCACAACGAAGGAGCAGGAATTCTGTACTCGTCGAGTCGTCCGTGTAGATATTGCCAAGGGAGGAACGATTGATAACAATTCAGAAGAGCACCGACCGTGGAAATATCTATAGAAGAGAGATGAAGTGAGCGTGTCTGTAAGTGAAGAATCACCAGAAAGACGGATGGCGTCTCTCTGAACAGAACCGAGAAGCTTCAATGAATGTTTTGGGGCCGAACTCCATACATTAGAACTATATTCCAAGACAGGTCGTATCTGAGCCTTGTGGATCATTAGATGCTGACGAGAAGTATTTCTTTTCACGAAATACAAATCCAAGAGATATTCGTTTCCGTTAGCCAGCTGACGAACGTCAACCCTCAGAAGTCGAAACTTGTGCGAGCAATGGATTCGATCTTTCGCTCGAAAGGCGAATGTGTTAACACCTACACTACCGAGTACCATGCTGCCAAATATGAAAAAGATAAGACAATAAGTCACTGGTTGATTTTTTATGGCAAAATCCGTATTGTCGATCGTTTATTATTCCTATTCTTTCTTTTTTGGGAACTAGCAGAACTCTTGCTGTCCTCAAGGACTTAGGAAATATCCCCAATTCATATGAAAAGTTGAATCATTCGCAAAGTAGTGGTGTCAATTCGTAGGTACACGCTTCAAGAACAATTGCTGGGATTCCATCAGATCCGCAAGCCTTATTTGTCTTCAGATCCATTGAAATATTTCTTATATTTTATTGGTGAAAAATTATTTCAGGCATATGACTGTCGACGGGCGTGATATTCGGGAAATATTTTCCCGATGAGTCCAGAGTAGAATTTCCAGCAAACATATTCGCAAATCTATTTGCTTTTTGTTTGGCAGTGGTGGCTTGTGATCCATCTTCTTTGGTTGAAGTGGAGAATGAACCAAAACGTTTCAAACGAATTCTATGATTATTTTCTTCTTTATCAGCTTCAATTGTAGCACCACACCTATTTTTTGCGTTAACTTATCTCTTCTCTTGAATGGGGCTTTGGCGTCAGCGATTGAATGCAGCTTGTTTGTATGTGACAGCCTCAGAGCAGCTTTTTTTTGAACCATGGTTCTCAGACTGTGGTGTCTTTTTACTACTCAGAATGAATGTTTCCATTCCTAGAATGATAGTATCAGAGATTTCTTGGGCACATAGAGTGGGATCACCAGATGAAAAACAGACCCTTCTCCAAAACATTCGAAGACCGTCCCAGTATGCTGACTTGTAATGCCATATACGACGTGCGACCATGAATATCAGGATGAGTAGTAAGGAATAGTTCCAGGGTATTGGCATATTGGTTATTCGTATCAGGAATACGAGTGGGTTGTTCTATTAGTTGTTCCAGATCATTAGTCATAGCAAATGCATCTGCCTGTTGTTTTCTTTCATCTGTTTAATTCGAGAATTCAAGCCATGACGACTTATGTGCATTAAAATCACTAAATAGGGCGACCTCAGCAGTTAGATGGTTTTCTTTGATGAAGTCAATCTTTTCCGATAGAAATCTGAACAGTCTCTCAAAAGAGTCGTTGTTAGGTGATAAATAAAGACAACATACCAATTAACCACATCACGTCGTAATCTTTCAGTTCCAGCTCTTGCAGATGGTGATGCATATCACTGATATTTTTAATCATTCCACGAATATTACAATTACCCCTCATCCGGAAATCCGATTGGGTATGTATTTACTTCCGAAGTGTTCTACTCTGGGAGACATTATCACAATTTTTCAACCTAGAGAAAGCAGAAGCAAAAGTTTGAGATATATTTTTCATAGTGAGGTTTTCCAATAGGCACAATTTTTCCAATTCGGTCAACACCTGGTAAGGGTCCCAGATTTTCTCATATCAAGAAAAAGTGGATCGCATTTTGATAATTCCTCTCATAAACCTTTTCATTGTGTCACAGTTTCCTGCATCCCATATCAGATTTTAAGGTGATCTATGTATGTTTCTAGTACTGTGATTTTTACCTGGCTCAGAAATGCTAATATGTCTGTGAATTGTATTGTTTCATCGTATTTGCAATCAGCGATGCCATCAGAATCGCTGAAGGTTCACCCTCAGTGTTTCTCCTGGTGAATGGTTGCCGGTGGCACCCAGGGTAAGATGGTGCCACAGTGGATGTAGGTGCCTGAACGGAGCTAAAAAGGAATATATTGTGGTTCATTATACAATTGAATCGAGCAGCAAGATCTAAGTGGGAAAAATTCATACGCAACTTCGTAAGAGTGATTAGTAACTGATTGTCTGAATCCTGAGATCTTCCACCCAAAGTAGTGATTGCACTGAAAATCTGATGAATATTTCAAAAGTGAAGTGAAAATTCATTTACCTGGTAAGTCATATACAAATTAGGCCTGTTTTATTGATTGTGTGAAAAGGTTTGCCCTGCCACAAAAGGCCCTGCAGACGTTCCAGTATGCTCTTCGTTTTCTCTTTTCGCTCATCTGTTATTCAAGGAAATATCTGTGTGCATGCTTCATGAGAAGGAGGAATGGGTACATCACTTCCATAGATTAAAGAAAACAGGAGATGGAACATGAATATACAAATCAATGTGTGCTGAGCCTGCCAAATATTCAGAGTTGAAGCCTAGGAGTGGGGAGCGGTACAGAGTAGTATTCAGGAAAAATATCAGTTATTTTGCTCAGAGTCGTATTTGCATTGAAATGGAGATGGTTTTCCCAAATTTCATATACGTTGAATAGTTCATATAACCATAACCAGGAACATACACTTTCACAATGAATAGTTCTATACCCACGACCAGGGGCGTGCAATTACATAATGAACAGGATTCCATATAAGTCAAATGAAACTCACCTTAGGTTGCAAATTCATTTTCGAATCTACTGAAGATTCATTGGTACATTAAAATTTTTCTAGGCATTGTATAATTATATGTTATAATCCTCTAGTATGCTACTGCCAGCAAATTCAAAAATATTATGAATGAAAGTAAAGAATATACACAAAATTGGATTATATACTTTATTTCATAATTCCTGGTGACACTTGAAACTCCAAAGCTATTGACATTTGCATAAGACAAGTTTATTAAACACCGATCTAACAATTTTAGATTTATTAAAAGAATGCTTATTGTGATGGTGTACTCTAGTATTTATATATATTGAAGATATATAAGTTTTATCAAATTACTGGAATGGGAAGACGAAAACGTTGGTAAAAGTCTGTGATCCGGTCACCCGAGCTTTTTTTAAATTTTTTTTCTCAACTTACGTAATTTGAGCCGCTGAACACGAATCTGAAGTCAAAACGTGGCGCTCGCCCTTCGTTTCGAAGATACGGCCCCCCAAAGACAGGAAAACGGGGTTGACGCTTATGTTCGTTTATTCAGCCAATTCTGCTCGGAATTCATCCTTCTTTTTATCAGCACAATATACACATTCTATACCACCTTCTTCATCACTTTCCAACAGAATTATAAGCATTTTTCCATTTCACACTACAAAATTCTAAAAGGTAAATCGTCATAATCGTCGTCGATTTCTTCATCACTTTCCAACAGAATTATAAGCATTTTTCCATTTCACACTACAAAATTCTAAAAGGTAAATCGTCATAATCGTCGTCGAATTCTTTTGACGATTTACCTTTTAGAGTTTTGTAGTGGAAAATGCTTATAATTCTGTTGGAAAGTGATGAAGAAGAATATATAGAATGTGTATATTGTGCAGGTAGAAAGAAGGAGGAATTTCGAGCGGAATTGGCTGAGAAACAAACATTGGAGTAAAACCCCGATTTCTTGTCTTTGGGGGGCCGTATCTTCGAAACGAAGAGCGAGCGCCACGTTTTGACTTCAGATTCGTGTTCAGCGGCTCAAATTACGTGAGTTGAGAAAAAAATTTTTTTTAAAAAGCTCGGGTGACCGGATAACAGATTTTTACCAAAACGTTTGTCCCCTGAAATGTACACGAAGTGATTCAAATAAATCATGACACAGCAACATATTCAATACTTGTATATTAAGGAATTTCACATTGCATGCAGGATTATTTTCATTCAAATAATTTTGCATGATCTTTCCTGCAATTGTGCAAATGGTGATCACATCGTCAGAGGGATATACCAACGAGGCACATCTATCGCAATATTTGAGATGGCTTGTGGAAATCAAAACGAAATATTCGAACGATATCACCATCACGATTTATCCCGTTGGTCTCATACATCGGGGTATGGAAGAAAACAAATTATTGTCAACTTCGACTGTGAAACAACTACGGTCCTGGTGTCCTGGCCACTCCCATCAAAACCATACCGCACTCATAACAGACTTACTGGAATTGTTCTAAAATTGTTCTAAAATTGTTCGTTTCCGTTAACCAGCTGACGAACGTCAACCCTCAGAAGTCGAAACTTGTGCGAGCAATGGATCAACGAGGCCTTACCTTTTAACGTGCGATTACCCAGCACGGTGGCCCAGCGAGGATTCGAACCCCGGCCTTCCGCTTGATAGGCAGATATGCTAACCACTACACTACCGAGACCACAACGATGAACAGATTCCATATCCTCCTTATAATTTGAACTGAAGTAGTATCTGCATCGCTTCACAACACACCGTGACATTTTTTTACCGAAAAAGTTTACGAAACACATGGCATTGACACTTAATAACAAACTTTGAGAAGCGTGCTCATCCTTCGAATCGGTACGTTGGTGGGGATATACGATTCGATTGGCGGACCTTAGGAGTGGGGATATCAGGGGAAATTGGCAGAGTGCGCAGTTGACCATGTTCTATCTCCTGTTTTCTTTAATCTATGATCACTTCTTATGTCATAAATTTTCCCTTCGAACTCTTTCAGCATATTCTGTATTTCAAATCTACTTCTCTATCAGCTACTCCAAATTCTTAACAGCCAAATTTCTTATCCATTTTTGGTTTCTATTTCATTCGTTGAAATTGCAAATATTTTGCAAATGCTCGGATGCCGATGGTATCATCCAGATGCAAAACACTGCACCATTTTCGAAAGAAAATAACTTTTAGGTCTCCTGGTATAAGCACGTTAATTTCAAAGATCCCGCTAACTTTGTTACCCCACCATTAATCTTCCACTCATCAATCTGAGACATGCGTGCCATGAATTTTGCAATACACCATTATATTCACAAATTCATAGAAATTATACAAATTTCTTCAATTATTTTGCATCAGACAGAGGAAGGAAAGTCTATTCCATCTTTTTCATGCAAAAGCAGTTCTAAGGAATGAGATAGAATACCTGAAAGAAAGCGACAAAGTCGAAGAATTTTCAGACCCACAAGATTTACATGGATAATCATATGACAGGTTGCCGTGATTGACGTGAGTTCGAATTTCGCGCTAAAAAATCTTGATCTAACTTATATGTGTCATGTTCCGATATTGCTGGTATAACTGGCCACAGTAAGCATTTTCGGAACCCTTTTTCAGTGCTAGTAATCTACTGCTGATGATATCGGAACGGATCGCCATCGGACATCCGTTAAAGGAACTGTCAGCAGTGACAGGTGTGACGTACCTTATCTTATTTCAAAATGATTTGAATATTGCAAGTAAGATGCAAGAGAAATTAGGCAATAGCGATACAGAAATAGAAAATTCAGGGAGCTCAAGCTCTGATAATGAGTCTTTAGAGAATATAATGACTGAAATTATAATCTTCGACAAAATTAGAGGTCCCATAGAAAAAATACCAAGAATAGAAGGGTTCATTCAAAATGTAGTGGGTATTTACACCTCTGAGATTTTCGAACATTTCAGGTAAGTGAGTAAGGCTTGCAATCTCTAAAAATTGGGTTCCCGCAGATTTTATTGATCTGATGGATTCATTTCAATTCAGCATCAACTTCTATGCAAATATTTTTCAGTACAACCCGAAAAATTTTATTTATTTAATCTAAATAATTTAAATAATTTTGCAATTGCAATGATCTGACAACAAATTCAATCTGTTATCCGTTGACGTTTATTCGAGCACAACCTAACCTTACTCAATTTAGGGAATACTGGGACTACAGGACCACTCCTGCAGCAGTAGCACCAGTAACTTTTTAGTCTCTAACAGGGTACCTCGAAAATTGGCGCAAAAAAATTGCCAGTGAATGTCAGTGAAATCGGAACGACTGAATTTACTGGACAGTACTGTTCAGGAATATCGGAACATGACAATGGTCTATTGTAAATCTTAATTGTAAGGGAGCCATTAATCTACAGCTGTCAGAATGGTGGGAGTAGATAAAGTACAGCTTGTCCAATCCATCTTGGCACAGAAATAATAACGTATATGCCCAGCGATCTCTGTGGAGTATACTAAGATTAAAAAACACCTATTTAATGTGTTCACTGTGTTATTCATTCCTAGAAGATGTTTTTTCACCAGTCAGTGTCTAAACTACCAGTGTTCAACTGGTAAAGTATCTGAGTTTGTGCCAAGATGGATTGGATAAGCTGTACAGTATGTTCCCCGAGGATATGGCCAATTACGTGCCCTCTGCCTAGCAACAACGTATAGTTTCAGCGAGCGTGTGGTTCAAGAATTGACCCCTATTAATATTCCATAATCCGTACTATGAAGTCCTCGAGTTACGACACCATTAATATATTATAATCAAATTGATGTATGGTTGTATGGTTGCTTATTCAAATCACTGGCTACATTTCTGCCAGTGAAAACTAGTTCTAGGCCACAAAATACCTCCAATAAAAATTTGAAATGTTGATTAATATAATATAGTTGATGTTATATCATGTGTGATAACTATTTTACATGCGCATTTCATTTGCATATATATAATCTATGTAAATTCAAGGCATGTCGAATTTGTTTGGCCAAGGACCAAGGTTATAATTATGGAAAGGTTCAAATATAATTTTTTTTTAGATTCTACTATAGATTTGATCCGAAATTTGCAAATCTGATATTTTCACTTATAAGCTACGTCAAACTGCAAACCGAATTTCGGAGTTTTTCCGGAAAAAAATTGCAACTCGAAGAAAAAATTCTTGAATGCTGATTGCATTTGGTAGGAATGCCATTCATTTGGTTTCCCAATCCTCTGATAAAATTAAGTTGAGATAATTATCAACGTTTGGAGAAAAAAGTATTTGACAGCTGTTAGATAATGTCTCATTTAAAATACACATGTAATCTAAATTAGTGGCGGCTGCTTCCAGAATTGTTTTTTTATGGGATATATAACATTTAACTTTATAAATTCGATCTCATGACTACATTCAATTGCCCAAATACCAGATTCAGGAAATTTATATCTCAATTTCTTTGTGAAGTAGAATCAAAATGATATTGTTATGAAATTTATTGTTTAACAGTTCGTGGATTGGTACTGTATCTATGATGTATGTGTCATATTCATGAAACAAGCAATTGTGTCACCAACTCGCTATCATCCAGTGTCTTGTTGATCATTGAAAATGAGGGATAACGAAGAAATTTTTACCACACCAGCAGAAATTACCCCGCGAGCATGGTGGGAGTGAAGAAAGTACAGTACGCATCTCGAGGATAAGGCTAGTTACGTACACGTACATTTCTTAGTAGGTGAAAATATTGACTTCATATTCTATGTTTGTCAAGTATTCGTCAGGAGCTTCGAAATGATATATCGAAAGACCCCTCTCTCCATTTAATTTTTTTTCCATATGGCGCCCAGTCGCCATCCCAAAATTTTCATTTGTCAATGTCACTCCAAAATATAGTATTTGTGCATCAATTTCATTATCTCAAGTTTGAATTTTTTGGGTTAATTCGTTCATAAAATAAAAGAGGTGGCATTGGGGAAACGCACTGTATACCACTTTTTGAAAGTTTCTCAATTTTGTCCTTAGTCAAATATCTCTCTAGACTGTAATTGGATTTGAAAGATATTTCAAAATTGTCTCTTTTAGTGCGACCTGCTATTTAATTGGAAGTGTTATCATTTATGGAAGGGAGTGAAATAAGGTTCAATCTTTCTGCTTTTGGGTAAGTTAAGTCAAGTTGTTTTTTTTCTACTTTGGAATTATAATTATTGTTGGAAGCTATCTGTTAGATGATATTCAGTTTATTGTTATAGTCTATAGATGAAACAATTGAAGGCTGTCATTTTATGTTGATGGAGATGATTGGAGAAACTGGGTATAACATGGTCCTTTTGTGTAGGTTTTCTATTCATTGAAATTCAAGATTCTATTGTTTTTAAGGATTGTGAGTTAAAAAAAAATCAATTTGTTGATTGATTCTGTCCCCAAGGTAATTTCGATGTTAGGATGTACGTGATTCATTTTTGTTAGGAGACTATTAGCAGTGGTAATTTTGCCATTCACAAAAACCAAATAATCATCAACGTATCTGAACAATGTGGAATTTCTAGAGTACGCTATGCAACAAAGAAAAAAAGTTTTTTCACTAGGTTCGTAGTATGTTATTGTTTCGCTCTCATAATTGTATTTGAAATATTCACACAAGTAAAACTGTTATTTTACATCAAAAAACATTTTTTTTTGGAAGATTAGCTGTCCTCGTAAGTAGTAGCAGTACCACTCTGGAGGCTCCAACAGTGGTCTGCAAGCATCTACCATCTACTCTGATAACTCTTCTCATACTCCGCAATTTCTTCGTGTTTATCACTTACTGAAACCATATTTCTTCCGGAAATAAACTCAAATGGGACCGAAAGACATTTTTTAACGACATATTGCATCCTAGTTTGTGATAAGCATCCAACATTAGTTTGATTTTTTGTTGGAAGTCCGGTGATTTGTGATTGCCGAGGAAATTTTTTGTGACATCGACCAAGGCCACGATGCATTTTCTTCAACGGGGCTGAGGGTCGATGAAAATTCGGGATCATTGGTTGATTTTCTGGAGTTGCAGCGACAAACTGCATCGTCGAAACAGGCTGATAGGGTTGTCTAGAGGTAAATTTGAATTATTCAATTCATTGATCATATATATTGAGTTGCTTACTGAATAATTTGAGGTGAATTCAGTTGAGTTTGTCATGATTTCATATATGAATGTAGATAAAATTGAAACAAGAGTGTAAGTGAAGCTAAATACTTGGCTTATTGATATACCATTCTTGTGGATATTTGGGTGGCCGTACAAACAGGGAATGACTGCTCTACCTCTAGGCAAGAGGATAATCACTTATTATGTGAGTAACCTATTCATTCCATAGTTTTCTGGGTATCCAACCTGTCACAATCTGAAAAAATAAGAATTATTATCGGAAGGGCAGATTTTCAATCTACCCCATTGATCCATTGCTCGCACAAGTTTCGACTTCTGAGGGTTGACGTTCGTCAGCTGATTAACGGAAACGAACAATTTTTTTTTTTTAGAACCCCAAAAATTTGCTGCATCCATTGAAAAACAGTTCCTTCTGGATAGAACAATTCCATTTATCCAGCAACTTCTCGTATAACTCAAATTTTCCTTTCATAAACATAATAAGAATTAATATGTTTATATATATATATAAAATTCAGCTAACCCGAGATCTTCACCCTAGACCCCCGAAGGACGAACCTGAACGGCAAAAACCTTTCCTTCCATATATTCATGGTGTTACTGATAAAATAAGTCGAATTCTGACACGACATGACATCAAAACCATTTCCACAGATAACAACCAAATATCCACCTACATCCGAACACCCAAAGACACAATCCCCAATGAAACCCAAGGAATATATGAAATACCATGCTCTAACTGTCCCAGAAAAAACATCAGCCAGACCAACCGACGAGTGTCCTGTAGAGCATATGAACACGAACTAGCAGTCCGTAATTCTGACACAAACTGAGCATTATTTCAACATCATTCAGAAACAGGCCACAAAATAGATTTCGAAAACACCAAAACCGTTGCCAAAACCCTCCAAACCAGAGTTACCCGTGAAGCCATTGAAATCGAAAAACGTCCCATCTATCTCAATAAACGCGACGATTCTCAAAGACTCCCCAATACGTGGAAACCACTTTTGGTTCGACATACTTCCATTTATTCCAACTTGAGTACTAATCCGTTCGAACCTTCCATCGACCGTCTGATCCCTGATCCTGCCATGATTACTGATGAACCCTTAAATCCCACCAACCTTCAATCCTCGATCTCCAATGATGAAAGCCAGTTAGTAAGACAACTCAGACCTAGACGCAAGGTCACTCAGTCTTGAAAATGGCTCCGAAATGGGAGCCGAAACGTACATGAGGTAACCATTCCAGACGCGAATCAACCGGGAGTTCCAGCCAGCACATTTCTGACCGCGGAAGCCTATCTCCGAACATATATATATATATATATATATATATATATATATATATATAAAATGAGCGAGACAATATTTCGGTATATGCAGCAGGCCAAAACAGTGTACTCTTATAACACAGATTCCAAGCTTTCGATGATCATCATCAGGGATGCTACAATTTGATAAAAGAAACGGTCAGATCCACAAAGAGAAATCACAACTTACAGTGTATGTTGAGGTTAAACGGCAGGATGAATAAAATTTGAACAAAACATCTACGCGTAGACACAATAAAAAACGTCTGGACGCTAACAAACAAACAATATTTCACACAATAAAATGCTATTTAATTTTTTTTTCAATTTCATATAAACCACCAGTTATTTCTTGAAGAGGAACACGCGGACATGTGGAATTTTCAGAAATGGCGTTCACCAATGTGTGACAGCAAACAAGACTACCCTTATACATATGTATATATATATATATATATATATATATATATATATATATATATATATATATATATATATATATATATATATTCTTTGAAGGGATGTGTTGCTGAGAAGGATTCCATTGAAAGCTAGCTGAAAAATACGTGGAACCTACTCCGATATGAATTTGAGATCTAATTACCCAATATTCGACCTTTTATTAGATTCTTAAAAGTCTTGTAATGCGAAAACGAACAACTTTGAACAGGCTTCTCTGCATTTGTACACATAAGAACATCGTTCAAAGTTCAAAAATTATGTCATTTGTTTCAAATTCTGCAAGGTGACTTACAATGTTAACAAATAGGTTGTGAAAAAACAGTTGATAAGAACAAATTGACGGAGCAAACTATTTTGAAGTGTAGTGTGTTGCAACAAGCGCGAATTCTGGATTATACATAAAGTAGCGCACAGCGCATGGTTTTTTTGAAGGTTGCAAAGTATTTATGCATCAACTATTTTCCATTGATATTGGTCCACAAATTCTATCACTGCCACCCGGTCCAACTGAGGTCAATATAGACCGCGGGCATATCTGACAGACGACAGTAAATGATAGTTTCCTGCTGGACAAACAAACGGATCTACAAATGCTTATTGTGGATTTGTGTCATATTTCAAAAACATTTTTTTTGATAATAACTCAATTTTGAGCGATTGCAATCCATCGATTCCCTTCTATTTTCGACAATAGAAGGAATATTATTCCTCTTGCTGTTAAGAGACGTGAATTGTGGATTCAAGCAACTAGAAGAGCAGATTCAGGTACTGATGAGTTGAAATGGGCAACGGTATATTCATGCTTTTTTCATTTCAGAATCTCACTAAATTACCATTGTTTTTTATGAAAATACGATTTGTTTGTCCAGCAGGCTGTTGTTATGTGACGTCACATGCTTGTAGTCTATATTGTCTCCTTCCACTATATCTGAACCTAGAAACATCTAAAAGAATAGCTTCACATTACAGAAACAAGTTTAGATATGCAACGGCATACTTGTGTGAACTGAAAACTATTTCAAAATTACATTCTACAATACCATTCACCCGAAATCCTTCATATTGAGCGTTTATGAACTCACTGCACAACAGAATCCATCACATGGATTGTTTCCGCGAAATACATCAAAACCAAAATTCATCAACAAGACGGAAACGTGAAAGGCCTGAAATTGCAATGTCTCTTTGAAATGTTTTCGTTGGGAAGCCCTGTATATTGGGACGACCACTTTACTTGATTGTAATCGATGTCTATCGAATATGCGTGTTCCGTTTGTTTGCGTATAACATGTTTCTGATGAACGAAATCTCCCCACACTCCTTTCTAGCGTTAGCATATATTGAAATTATTTGAGCGAATCAACGCAGAAAAAGTAAACACCAGTTAATCGAAAAAACTTGGCTACACTGTTCATTCGACAATCTCGACCGTTGGGACAGAAATGTTGGTCCACCTCCAATCTTTTTTGATAGATTTTATCATTGTTCTTATCGTTATTCTCGCGTCCAAAGATGTATGGAAAAAATTCAAGTTCGGTAGAAAATACGCGCCAAATACTCCGGTGGTGCCTCATTTACCATTTATCGGGATGGCGTTCCTGATGATACTAAAAGGTGAGCTTTATCAATGTTTTCAGTTGAATCAAAAGACGAGTAATTGATTGATGTTTTCCTGGAAGATTTCATACTTTCAGCACGTCAATTAGGATATAAACAAATAAGAGAGTAGGAAGGGGTCGAGAGTGCAACTTCTGAGTTTTGGTCTCTTTTCCATTTGAAAGTAATATACAGGACATTTCACGCAAAACTCACCGACGCGTTATCTCAGGAACTATAATGGATATTTCAATTATGTGAATTATGGTGAATTAGAAAGAAATACGACTTTCACCTGACGTATGAGTCGATTTTATTATCTTGAAAATTTTTTGCTTATAAATCCAATGAAATTTATATATTTGAGGTCATGTGAATGAAAATAACAAATTAGAGCAACATTACACTGATAACAGATCCCATGGGCTGTTTTCACTTCGTTGCTACAAATACGCATGAATGTCAATTTTGACGTTTCTCATAAATTAATATAAATTCAACATGTCACGTTTTGGTTGTGATAATGATGAGAAGATAAACGAAATTATCAAGTCAAATACACCCAGAAATACTGTGTACAGTAAGAAATTTGTTTGGAAAGCTTTTATTGACTTTTGCAGTATTAGAAATTATGAAATAGATGGAAGCCGAACGGTAGAAGAAATAGCGTCAATTTTAAAAGATTGGGCCGTGAATATGAGAAGAGAAGATGGTACGCATTTTAAAGGAGCTACGGTCAAAACTATGTGGAATGTAACAAGTAAGCTTTTACAAGAAAAGTATTTTGGGGAAATGAATGTTATAATTGACCCGTTTAAAAGTGTTGTTTTTCAAGAAGCGCGAGCAGCCCGCGATTGTGCACGGCTAAAACTGCAGTCTGATCCTACTGAAAGAAAAAACATAGTTATGTAGCATTGAGTTTGACAGAAGTAACCAAAATGATCAATTTGTGGGATGAAAAAACCTGCAACGAAAATTCTAACATATAGCCGCGATAGAATTAGCTTGGAGAGGTGGGGAAGCTGCTTCATGCTTAACGGACTTTTTTCGGTAAAGTTTCAGAATGCTGGATAGCCTCGGATTTCGATACAAATTGTTAGGGGAGCTTCAGAATATCTGAAAATGAATGAAAAGTACAAAAATTCGGCGAGGAAACCACAGCAAGTTCCTTTTCGAAAGGAAAAAAGGGTGAAATTTTAGGTTTTGTAACAAAAAAATCACTTTGGATTTGTCACTTTACTTACCATTTTCTGTAAGAAAACATATAACTATATTTTTCTGCAAGAAATATCGGTAATACTTCGGTCGCTATGAGCACCTTTTTTTTGAAATTTTTTTTGTGGAACTTACGTAACTCGGTCTCCTCTACAAAAAATGTAAATGAAATAATCGGCGGTCTCTTATATTTTCGGAGATACAGGGCCTTTTTGGTGTAAAACTTCACAATTTTCCACATCAAATTTCTGTTGTTTGAACACACAAAATTCCTCCTTCCTCTGATCAAACGTTAGTCACTCTCTTATTCACTCGTTTTCAACATTTTCAAGCAGAAAAAACCATTATTTTCTCAAAAAATCCAACTTTCTCCAAAAGTCAACATTAATGCATTCAGTTCTCAACAATAACAATGAGAGCGGCAACACTGCAAATACATCACTTTAGACTGTCATTGCACTATGACATCACAACAAATTGGTTATGGTTTGAAAATAATTGCAGTTTTTGGAAAACTAATGGTTTTTCATGCTTGAAAATGTTAAAAACGAGTACATAACAGAGTGTGTGCTGTTTGATCAGAAGAAGGAGGAATTTTGTGTGTTCAAATAACAGAACTTTGATGTGGAAAATTGTGAAGTTTTACACCAAAAAGGCCCTGTATCTACGAAAATATAAGAGACCGCCGATTATTTCATTTACATTTTTTGTAGAGGAGACCGAGTTACGTAAGTTCCACAAAAAAAAAATTAAAAAAAAAGGTGCTCATAGCGACCGAAGTATTACCGAAATATCACCAGAATGTTCATTTATAACGTCCATTCTTTGAAAATTTCCAATTGAAATTTCACTAGAAATGACAACTAGCTTTATTAATTTCGGCTTCGATTGAATTGGAGCAACGTTGTCAGATTGTGAATTGTATTCAACAATTTCAGATTTGAATGATTCGTACAGTTTATTTATTGATCTTTCGTGGTGTTGGTTCTAAATTCTAATCAATGGAATCTACTTCATTATTTGATGAACTGTTTCAGATGGAAACCCTACCCTATCTACAGTCTCCGAACATACCCGAACGATTCAACTTTTACAAAATTCATCCTTCTTGTCGATAGGTCCACGATGAATGTGTTAGGTTGGGTCAGGTTAGTTAGGTTTGGTTGGGAGCATGTCGTTGCACCCACATTTCGTTCTACCCACAGTCTCCGAACATACCCGAATGATTCAACTTTTGCAAAATTCATCCTTCTTGTTGATAGGTTCACAATGAATGTGTTAGGTTGAGTCAGATTAGTTAGGTTTGGTTGAGATCGATTTAATAAAAACATTTGTTTTTCGCAAAGTAAGTTGGGTTTGGTTGGGATAGATTTAATAAAAGTATTACGTTTTTCGCGAGTTTAGTAATTTTGGTTACATTAGATATAAGTACTTGATTTGGAAAAGTTTCAGAATCCTGGATTGCGTCCAATTTCCACAAAAATTTTGGAGAACGTTTAAAAAGGCTCAAGATGAATAAAAAAAATAGAAAATTTGGCGCGGAAACCATAAAAAAGTCATTTTTTCGAAAAGAAAATGTTTATAAGCACTCAATCCAGATTCCGAAATTCTACTCTGAACTGTTATTTTGTCAGTGTACATACCCAATTTTCCGATAGAACATTATTCACACACCATTCTTTGAATTTATTAAGAAAATGTGCCCATATATCCTCCAAGTGAAGATTTTTATTTCATTTTAAGGTGGTGAGAAACAGACAAAGCAATATAGTTTATAGTTTGTACCGTCATTTTGACAGCTCTAGACTGTTTCGAATCTCAAACAACGTTGCCAAATTGAAAAATCAAGGGTAAAGTTTCAGAATGCTGGATAGCCTCGGATTTCGATAAAATTGTTAGGGGAGCTTCAGAATATCTGAAAATGAATGAAAAGTACAAAAATTCGGCGCGGAAACCACAGCAAGTTCCTTTTCAAAAGGAAAAAAGGGTGAAATTTTAGGTTATGTAACAAAAAAATCACTTTGGAGGATACCCACATAGCAAAATTACATACCAAGTATGTGCTAAACATATTCCTAAATGCATAAGAATATTGAGATTATATCCCTAGCATATACAAAGAATATGGTTACTATATGCTGAGAATATGCTAGGTATATTTTTTTGGCCACAAGTAGTATATGCTACGTATATGATTGAAATATATACCCTGAATATATTCAAATATCCTCAGAATATACCTATATCACCAACATAGCATATGCTATATATATGCTCAATATACCCTATATGTGCAAACTGGATATGTCCAAGATGAATATATATTTTGGTGAGGGACTTTAGGAGATGCAACATCATTATCCTTAAAGGTTCTAGTAGTTAGTTTCTTGGCATTTTCTGAAGCATGAATGCCATCCTTGATTATCTTCAAACAAAAGACATCAAATACTTTTAAAACATTTATGAAAAACTAAGAAATTCTTATTCACATGTTATTGTTTTTTATCCTATTTCAGTGTCCTGGGAACGCTGCTGATTTTGGGACCTAAAAATATAATGGATTAGAACAATATACCGGGTGTCCCGGTATACATGTTACAATGGAATATTTCATTTATTTGAAAAAATAAAAATTTAAAATTCTGAATAATCAATATAGATAATTATACATATTGCTTTGAGCAATGTAAATATCGGAAATCACTTCTGGTTTATGAGATATTCCATTGGAACATGTAGGTATACTGGGACAGTGGTAGGGTCCAAAATTCAAAACTCACCTCATCTCAGTTTTCTTTAATTCATTTTTAACCCGTTCTTTAGCTTTAGCTAACCATCTCTTTATTTCTTGGATAATTTCATATTCACAGGCATTTTGTGTTCTCTTATTACATTGAACAGCATCTAAAATAGATATACAAGATATTATTCTATGAATAAAAAGAGCCGTGAAGAAAGCTTACCCTAACCTTACTTTTTTTTCGATAACTTCCCCACACTTCACTATCGGTATCGAATATGCACAATCCACAATAGAGAACACTGAACACACACTGATAAAATGTCTTCTTTGAAAATAAACAAGTTAACTGGTAAACTGATTGTAGATAACATTCAATTTCAACAAGAACAAAGAACAAGAAGCTTGGAAAATGGAAGCTTAGCTTGCGACTTGCCACGCACGCATGCATGCAGTGCTGCCAGAAAGATTTTAACGAAGTGGAAGTACCAACAGTTAGGATTTCAACCTAGCCAGTTTGTAATAAATGTCAACTTGAAAATGTATTAGAATGTAATATAATAGATTCTAAAATGTAAGGTTACGGGGTTGATTTGAGTGGTTAGTTCACAAAAATGTAAATGTTGATTTGTTATGTACGTATTTTTTAAAACAAATATTCTTTGAAGTATTTACGGGAATGTGTCCCAAGATCCCTAGAATATGCTACAATATTCCTAGACAGATATGATGAAAAGAACATTCATAGCAGTAAAGTACTTATGCTGGGAATATACTAGGGATATTATTTGGGGAATATGAGTTGAAACATATCCTCAGCATGTGCTCGAGTTATGAATATGCTTTTGATTGCTATGTGGGTATATGGGCACATTTTCTTAATAAATTCAAAGAATGGTGTGTGTGAATAATGTTCTATCGGAAAATTGGGTATGTACACTGACAAAATAACAGTTCAGAGTAGAATTTCGGAATCTGGATTGAGTGCTTATAAACATTTTCTTTTCGAAAAAATGACTTTTTTATGGTTTCCGCGCCAAATTTTCTATTTTTTTTATTCATCTTGAGCCTTTTTAAACGTTCTCCAAAATTTTTGTGGAAATTGGACGCAATCCAGGATTCTGAAACTTTTCCCTTTTTTCTTATCGAAACAAATAACGATGGGTCTGAAACAAATCGAATTGAATATAATCCTATATTCAGTAAGACTTGCCAAGGCGGATCAAGAATGTGCACACAAAGCAAATTTTTAGTGGAAAACGATGACAGCAACATTTGTGTTGTCAGATTGTATAATGAATCAATTTCAAAAAGATACTCAAATATTAAAACAAACAGATTGTTTTCAAGACCAAATCGTCACTGGAGTTCGGAAAACGACCACTGGTATGATAATATGCCTATAGGGAAAATTACAATTCAAAACTGGACAAAATCATCTGCAGAAGCAATTGGCTTAAATACTCAGGAGAAAAAGATTACAAATCACTCGAACAGATCGACCACAGTTAGTCAACTGGCAAAAATGGGGTTCAAGAGCAGCAGCTCATAAAGATTACAGGCCACAACAACGCTAACTCTATAAAACCTTACTTAAATATTGACCAAGAACATCACAACCTATATATTAACAGCATACGTGAAAATACATCGACGTCAGTTATTGAAACTAACACCTCTGTATCTTCGTTTAATTTTTCGAATTGTTCATTTACTAATTATTGTACTTTTAAATAAATAATTTTATGTTTGTATTTATTTCGAAAAAAGCAAAAAAAAATTTTTCCGAATAACCCCTCAAACATTGATGAATCCTCAAAAATTTAATAACAGATTTCTCAACCTCGTTGCTTGAAGCAACAAGCTTTTGAAATCTGTTATTAAATGGTTTTGCACAATTATCAATGTCCTCGGGTTATTACTACTAATAACAAAAATGGTGGTGCGGTAAAAAAAGCTCATTCAATTCGCAACATTTTCGATGCCATACACGTTTTCATCAAATGAACAATTATAAAAATAGGAGATTTTACAAAAATAATGAAAATTGGAAACTTTCTTTGCAGAAAAATGATTTCCTTATTGATATTGATTCTTTTGAAAATCCATCAAGATATGAAGTTGAGTTTGTATGTTCCAATTTATTTTCATAAAATTCCGAAAATCTCCAAACAGTTCATATCATGAGAAAAGTATATTTTTAAAAAAATATTGCAATTCAGATGGTGTTTCAGGAAAACTCAGATGACAACAAAAGATTTCTTTGAACCACAACGCCAATATGTGTATAGGATCACACTTTTGAATGACTGAGAATAGAATATTTTTACCACTCATGCCCTTTCATCACCCTCAAACGGAAGGAAGACTGTATTCCAAGAAGATTGTAGGGCATTGAATTTTCTGCTAATTGATATATGTCTGTCAGTTTATCTCTAAACGGTCATTAATTATATCACATTAATGAATTTCAGTAACACAGCTTCTTTCTTGTTTCGTTTAACAGGAAAACTATCAACGATTACTCAAAGTCCCTTTTTATATAGATTTATTTCACTTTGAAGTTACAAATTTATAGTCGTGAGCGATGTTAACAGTGTGGATGCAAAAATCTGACTGGCTTCATGAAACTTCTTCTCTGGTGGCAGCATGATGTAATTCCTCCCTTCGTAGATTCAACTTCGGAGGGTTAGCGAGGAAGTTGAACATCGTGGAGTTCCAAAGGTTCCTGCGTGGTTTCTTTGGGCTTCGAAGTGGTCTGTTTCGTTCTCCTGTTGACAATGTACAACAGGAAGACTATGAAGATCCCGTAGATGATTATGGTCCATGCACTGGGGATGTATGGGATCCAATCTGTTAGGATTTCGATTTGATTTTCAATGATTCTCGTTCTGATGTCGTGAAGATCATCTGAATCGACTCGGTCTAGGTGGAGACTGAGGTTCAACTTAGATCCATTTAGTAACTGAATATCCGTTTCAGGAAATAAAATGGGCTTGCTCGGTGTTTTGGAAGGAATTTCATTGGAAATGATTTCTCGATATGTTGTCAACTGGCAGTAATTTGGAATTTCGATAAGATACCAGCCCATCAACTTGATGATTTCTTCTTGTTGATGACATTTGACTAATTGTTTCTTCGGTAGGTAGGAGGCCAATCCATTGGTTGGATCCTTCTAGGCGTTCGAACAATGATTGGGCTAGCTGCACATGAACTTGCAAACAGCTGGATGGATCTTGGACATCCAAAAGTTGGGTTGGTGTCTCTCCTTTCGATGAGGTTGGATTCTTCGCAGATGTAGAGTTGTGGAAATATATTCATGCAAGTGTCGCTCATGAATGCGTAGTACAATTCCTTTTTCAGCAAATATTTGTTCTGAGGCAATATTGCCTTGAACTGACCCTCACTAAAGGTAGGAGCTGAATGAAGGTGGTGAAGGTTCATTTCGAAGGGGTAGGTGATTGGTATGTGGAGGATATATGGTTATTCTATTATTGGAGATGTAGCAATCAATATCAATCAATTTTTCGAGTGAAAGAATATTTTCTAAACTCATTTCAGTGGCAAACTGATCTTTCTTGAATTTCGACTGGAGAAATTCCAATTCATTTTTTGGTTCACTTATTTTCATTATGCTTGAGTGCATAATTCCAATTCTTACAAATATATTGAATTTTCAACATCTTGAAGTATTGTGGTGATCATTTCGAACATATTGATGATTTGATTCATTGTGTCTTTAATAAAATTGGCATTCTCTCTGCAAGCGTGATTCTGAACTATTGTCGAAATTTGATTAATCTTTTCCCCCAGTAATTTCTCACTGTGATTTATTTGCTGAACCGTTTTATTGAATCTATCGATCAATAAGATAGCTGAGATATTTCACGTGTGAATAGTATCAGATAATTAATTTTGATTTTGCTGTAATTGTTGAACCAACTTTCCGTAATGTTCACCGTCATTCGAGCCTAAGTTGCCGCTGATAGCTTTGAAAATTGATCCTAAGCCATTAATCAAGCCTCTTTTACTTCTCTGTGGATGCAGTAGTATTTCAATAAGTTTCTTTTCGGCATTTTCCTCAACAAATTTCATGATTTTCAGATTATTCGGTGTACCTTTAGTGTACTCTGCCTTTTTTGGAAATTTGGTTTTGGATATTATATGATTGTATCTTCAATTCATCAATTTCAATAATCAATGGATTCAAATCATAATAATGAATGATCGAGTGAAAAAAATCTCGAACTTTTGCTGATCCTAGATTCACGAGAATCAAGTCGAGATTATTTTCAAGGTTTCGAAATGTTATTGTCTCCCGAGTAGCGAGAATTCCGGGTTATAAACGATAAACACTTGTTTAGTTGTCGAAAGAGTAGATTCTTTCTAATGGGCGTTTGACATTGTCCATGTGAACCTTGGCTTGTTTCGCAGTTGATACTACTTTCCTATCTCGGTTCACCGTTTTAATTTTGCTCGGTATTGCGAGATTTTTGAAGTTCCGAAAGTGAAAACGTTTATGTATTATTTCGAAATGACCTACAGCTGTTGGTGTGATATTAAGTTGCATTTTAACCGGGTTTCTATCATATTTGCTTTGTTGACACAACTGGCATTCATTAATGAATGTTTGAATGGAGTTTTTCATATAGGGCCAGTAATATTTTTGTTTTATTCTTTGGAGAGTTTCGTCAATGCGTCTATGATTAGATTTACCTTCGTTGATAATTTCTGATAGTACTTTTGATATCTGATTTATTTGTCACATCTGAAAGTTTTTTTATTACATTTTTTCAATTTCAAGCACCCCTCAAATAACTCTGCAATACTAATAAAAAAGGTTCATGAACGTCAGGGTCTTCGAAAAAGAGATGATATTGGACACCTGATGAAACATATTCTTTGACGAAATCAATTACATCATTTTCGAAATTATTTCTAGAAAATTGAACAGTAATTCTTTCCTTTCTCTCACTTTCTATTGGAATGTCGACAATAGGATGGTCGTCAGCATTTTGAATGGACAGTATGATTATCGGACGGTTCTTGGATATTTTCTGAACTTTCGTAGTTCGTTATTGGTCTCGGTGTTTTCATTTGATTGGGTGTTTTCGTTTTCGTTGGTATGATGGTTAACGATGGTTGAAGGGATTAATAAATATTTTCTTTTCATTTCGATATTTTCTATAACTTGGTTGAATTCTAATTTGACGTTGAAAAAAGCTGTTATCAGAATGATGAATACAAGCAAAGTTCGTTGACAAAATGGTTTGGGCCTTCGCGGCCGAGGTTTTCAGTATTACTTTTTTTCTTTGGGTTTGAAGGCCGTCGTTCTTTGTAATTTTTTCCTGACGTTTCGCCAGCGCGAGTGGCTAGCTTCTTCAGAGGCTCACTAATCTTGTCTATTCTTGACCAGTCATCGGAATAATAGTCAAGATGTGTGAGCCTCTGAAGAAGCTAGCCACTCGCGCTATTCCATTGAACGACTGCCTTCAAACCCGAAGAAAAGTAGTAATACTGAAAGTTCGTTGATTACTTGAGGGATGAACCAACCAGTGAGAAAACAGTACTTTCAGGTTTGAAGTATTGTTTTCACTTCAGAAGCTCTCCAGCTCTCTTTGGCTAGTGAACCTTTCACTTGTCTCTAGCTCAGCCACTTATCTATATGGAAGATCGATTAAACAACTTTTATCAATTGTTCAAATAAATATTCTTCTCCAATTGCTCATTTATATTTATTTATTTTTCAGATCCGTTAAATTTGACCGCACAGTTTGCTAGGAAATTGAAATCCTCTTATTATTTTTGGATATTTAGCACACCTTACTACGTAACGTGGGATCCAGAAGAATTGAAAATCATACTCACCCACCGCCACACAATAGAAAAAGGTAGCGCTTATAATTGCATGAGGGTCGCAATTCACGATGCGCTACTATTCAGACGGGGTGAGTCAGTATGAAAAATTGAAACATTTCGTATTCTCTAAATTCAGCAATGGCAATAGATGAGTGGCAACAAAATAAACCTCTGACAGAACAGAAATAAGGTACTTAATTGAAATCGTGAAAATAAGGAGGCAATTAAAAGAAAAAAGGAAAGTGTAATTTATATATTCATCAAAACATTATATTATTTGCTTCAGACAAAGTAAGGTTAACTTGGTTGACTTATCAAAATACCTTCATTATTGAATGAAAGTAACTTTCCTTCATAGTTTCCTGAGATTTCAACCTACCACAATGTGAGGTTATGCTTTTGGTAATGTTTGGTAGTGATAAAGGTGAAAACTGATGGTTATTTTCATCTGACAGATATCTGGCATTGAAAACCCAGCCCTTAGTGCTTGTCATTACTTTTTTATCATCTTCATAATCTTGTGATGCAATTTCTTTATTCAACTAGACGATAATTCGATACCAATGATAAGCAGAAAGAATACTTCCAGAGAGCAACTTTGCTAATTCTGCTGATTGACAATAACTTGGTGTCTAGTGTATTGAACAATTGGGAGCATGTTCTCACTTGGTTCTTTCATATTATTATATATCCTACTCCCTTCTCAATTTTTTGCGGGAACTACTACTTACTATTCTATTAAATTCAGAAGGGTCCATAATGAAATCGCGTTCTTATAGTTACTGAAGATTGATTGACTCCTCGAAAAGAAAATTCCGACACTCATCGTCTGAAGCACATGCACTGAAATACTTTATTATCAGAAATTAGTTTAATGTGAAAAACCATTTGTTCATTGAGATGCTCGTTTATTTTATCAGTTGAAAATATTATTCATATGCAAAGGCATATAACTAAACTAACTGAATCTTTCAAGTATGTCTCGAACGCAAGCATCTGTAAAGTTGAAATATCACGATGCTTCTGACCGTATTCATTCTATCTTTCATGCATGAAGGGGTAGTACTAACGGAATTGTGCATAATGCATAAATTGAATAATCGAATATTACATCTCCCAGTTGAAAAAATTCAATCCGGTCAATCAATCAATTTTTATTACATATGCTAAAACAATAATGAAGTAACCAAAGTGGTAGTTTTCGGCTAGCAGATTTTCACTGATTTGAGGAATGCATTTATGCAACCAACTTAAAGCATTGCGGAAATCAAACTCCCCTTAAGATGTTCATGTTGTCCATATCGTACCTCGTACGGTCCGGTCCCAATAGCAAAGATCGTTGTCGGACGTCAAGATCGGACCAACGCGTTGGTAAGTTCAACGTGTTCATTGTTGATGTAGGTTGTTACTCTGTCCTTTTTCATTGACATTTGTACAATTTTATCTCTGTACTTTGATTTCGTACTCAATACTTGACTTGTTAAATACAAAAGTAAGAAATACATAGAGTAAAGATAGGATGGCCACACACAAAGTGTTTCCTAACGACGCGACGGTACGAAATTTCAGAAGGCGATTGGTTAGATCGTTTTAATAAAAAAAAGTTCCTATGAACATATGTCCGGAAATGCTTCGTTTCTGAGATACAGGGCGTTGAAGTAAAAAAAACGGTATCTATAAAATATCACAAATATTCTCACACCGATTTGGTTGAAATTTGCTACAGTTGTTTCAAGTAATAGGGCGCTCATTTATACCCAATTAGATCGGAATTATTAGGTCGAGTTGAGTCTCAGTGAGCACCACAGCCAACAATATTGGGAAAAAAAGTACGCCACTGGCTTCTTCTGGAAGGTTTTAATTTTTTTTAGAATAATCAATTGAAAATACAAACTTTTTACAATATGCAATACAACTTTTTCGTCACTTGTGTTTTCTTCATATACAGCTTCGTTTTCGAGAAAAAAAAATTGAAGCCGCTCTGCATATTATGAACACCTGCTTTGGAGACCAGCTGACAGTGATAGGGTTGTCATATCAGTGAAAGTCAGAGTTGTCAATTAGTAGTGATTCCATCAGGAATCATTTTACGATTTTACTAATGCTGAAATGGCTGACAAGCACTTCATTTATGGGTTAGCAAATGGAACTGCATCAATTTTTGCTAAACGTTTGGTTAGGAATGATTGGTGACTACCTAATTGGCCCATTTTTTCTACCAGCAAGATGAACAGGTGAATCAATCCTATAGGGACTTTTTGTGAGATTATTTACCCATTTTGTTAGAAGAAGTACCGGTACATGTGGTTCATGCATGACGGGGCTCCAGCTCATGCTAGTATTTTTGCTCGTCAGCATCTCGACATCACCTATCCTAATCGCTGGATTGGACGTGCAGGACCTCAAAATTGGCCAGCTCGTAGTCCTGATATGAATCTTCAAGACTTCTATTTATGGATTCATCTGAAGGCTCTTGTTTATGAAACTCCTGTACTAGATGTGAATGACTTGAGGAGTCGAATAATCAATAATCGCAGTGTCATAAGGAATACTCCAGGTATTTTTGAACGTGTCAGACAATGAATGACAAATCGATTGCAGTCGTGTATTTCAACAGAAGGTGGACATTTTCCCCATTTACTTTGAGGTCGAAATTTACATTATTTACTTTTGGTTTTTATTTTATGTTGTCCTTGGATAGTTTTTTCAGCTATATTTTCAGTCGTTCAATTTGAAAGATTAAAACACTATAAAAAAAGACAGTGGCGTTCTTTTTTCCTCATTACGGCTGTGGTGCCCAGTGAGACGCCACTGGAGCTAATGATTTAAATCTAGTTACAGCCTATCCATTCCATCTTGGCACAAACTCAGATACTTTTCCAGTATTGTGAGAAATGGGAAAATAGAGCGTAATACGAATGCTTTCGATGATTTATTGAACTTTATAATAATATATATGACAATACAATTCAAAAATTCAACGATTCTACAAATTATTTCTGTCATAACAATTCTGTTGCATAACAACCTCGGCAAAAAACTATACACAGGAGAAGTAGATGAACCATTTCCAACATACTCCCACCTTTTGCAAATGATTATTTGCAAAACAAGAACTCCGAAATCAGAATTTGAACCAATCCGGAGTTTCCACTTCTCTTCCGCTTCTTGTTTTTCTGATTTTCTTTTCTTCTTCCTCCATTTCTTTTGTTTCAAGATCATCTCGCAAACACTCTTCTATAGCTTTCGTTTCTTCTTGACTTCTGGCCCCAGATATTTTTCCTATATTTCCAACAGACATCTCGTCAACACATTCTGTTGGAAGTTCCAATGGAAATAGTCTTTGTGACGGACGAATTAGTTCACCTTTATTCACTTTGATTCGTGCCACTCTTTGCCTGGGAAAATCTTCAAAACTCTCGCTAATGGCCAATTGACTTTTTTCTTGTTGTCGACTTCGAGAAGAACCACATCACCAACTTGAACGCAGGAATGTTTTTGTGAGCCAAAATTTACTAAATTTGCCAAATAGCTCCGTTCCTGAAGCGCGTTCGGTAGTTTTGTCACAATCGTTGGAGATATCTATGTCGTTTTACAAGAGATTTACTATCGATTTCATCCAAATCAGACAGTTCATTGCTCGAGAGTGCTCGAAAAAAACATGACGGAGATAGAGGTCGCAGTTCATCATCATCCGAAATATAGGCATGCGGTCTAGCATTGATTGTAGCTTCACAATCACAAAGAAAAGTGGAGAGTTCTTTGTAACTGACAACAGCTCTACCTTAATTCCGTCTCACGAGCTCTTTGGCCATCCTGACAATCCTCTCCCACCATCCTCCCCACCACGCAGCTGTGGGTGGATTGAAAATCCATCTAATTTTTCTGACTGATGAAAATATCGAAATAGCATCCCAATCAATATTTTTCAGAAGATTGTTACATCCAACAAAAGATGTACCATTATCCGAATATATTGTTGAGATTCTCCCTCTAGGAGCAATGAACCTTCGAAGGGCAAGAATAAATACTTCGGTTGACATTGATGTGGCCAGTTCAAAATGAACCGCCCTGTACACAGCACAAGTAAATAACACCAACCATGCTTCCTTCCTCCTTTGAAATATAACGGCCCACTGTGATCAACCCCCGTATTTCTAATGGTGCGGAATTTGTTATACGATCTCTCGGGAGTGGTGCAAAGGAAGTTTCGAAAGCCTGTTTCGTTTACAAACTATACATTTAGATAAAACTTGTTTGACAGTTTTCCTAGCCTTCAAAATCCAAAACCCCTCTCTTGATAAACCTAGAAGAGTGATAACTCCAGCGTGACACGATGCAATATGTTGATGAAATGTCAGTCTGTGTACAATAATATCATCATGTGACAGCAAAATCGGATATTCAAAATCCTCTGTATCTTTAAAAAAAGAATAGGTTTTAACTGGCAATGAGTTATCGTTATCTTCATATATTTGCAAATTATTTCTAGGCATTCCTTTAACTCCATCGAAATTTTCCTTCTGAATAACACTTAATAAAGTGATCTCAGCTCTAACAAGTTCAGAAAATGTTAATTCACCACTCAATTTGGTGTTACTGGTTGGATGAACTCTGAATCTCAATATTCCATAAATTAATCTGTATATTTTGAGATATTTTGAAAAATAATGAAGATTTCCACTGAAATTCTTTTTCCTGCTGACTGATGTCGTAATTGTTATCTGTCCACTTTCTCGGACCCCAGAACAAGACACAATCTCAGCATTTGGCCAAAAATCCTCATTTTTCTGAAGCCAGTCAGGCTAACGCTATAGACCATAATTCTTTGTTAATATTGTTGAAGATTCGGGCCTGTCCTTTTCGTATGTCCGTTCCAGCCCTTTTAACAAGGTCAAATAACTTGCCGCTCAGATGATCATTGAATGTTGCTGCCGCCTTCGTGAACACTGGTTCTTCATTCTCACCCTCGTATATACCCGAAATGAGTCCTTTATCTTCTATCTGGTTCAATAATGTTGTAAAACCTCCTTCTCCGAAACAGCTTCGTCCAAAATGGATTCGAGATCTTCCATGTCCTTTTCAAGCACTCGTCTGAGAGAAGCCGTTGTCTTTGGAAGTACTTTCAAACCCATTATCTGTCCTGTCACGGTCGCCATTTAATGTAAGAAATGGGAAAATAGGGCGTAATACGAATGCTCTCGATGATTTGTTGAACTTTATAAAAATATATATTAAAAAATTCAACTATTCTACAAATTATTTCTGTCATAACAATTCTGTTGCATAACAACCTCGGCAAAAAACTATACACAGGAGGAGTAGATGAACCATTTTCAACAAGTATTATCCAGGTATTGCAGACCATGACGAGAGAAAAAAAAACCTTTTAGGATTAAATTTCAACAAAAAGAACTCCTATAATAGGTTTTTTTTTATCTTAGTGAACTTCACAGAGATTGCTGGGCATATACGTTAATACTTCTGTTCCAAGATGGATTGGATGAGCTGTACGGCTAAATATGCACCTTATTACTTCAAATAACTGTAGCAAATTTCAACCAAATCAGTGTGAGGATATTTATGATATTTTATAGATATCCTTTTTTTTTCCAACTCCCTTCATCTCAGAAACGAAGCAACTCCGGACATATCTTCATAGGATTTTTCTTCTTAAAACGACCTAACAATTCACCCTCTGAAGTGTCGTACCGTAGTTAGGAAACACCCTGTATAGAAGTGTAGATGGTCAGATTTCTGAGGTCGACAAAGAACATAGAAAAAATAATTTGTGAATGAGTTCTGTGAACAGAATAAAAATTTGCTTTGCAAGTCCAGAAAATGCTGTTTTTTGGGACGAGTAAGCAAAATTCTAGAACGAGATACAGGCAAGTCCTGGAAGTCTTCGAGTTAAAAAAACGTTTTCAAACGTGTTGCATACACCATTTTTTGGCGACCGTGGAGAAAAACAAAACAATGAGGCACATTTCTTTATTATATATATATATATAATTATATATATATATATATATATATATATATATATATATATATATATATATATATATATATATATATATATATGTAGAACAAAATTCAAATCATTTCAATTCTTACTTGTATTGAATATCGAAGTTTGAACATGAGATGAGTAATTATAGAATGTAGGTTTCCACGGCCGGTGTTAATACATCTTCGGTTTTTCGGCCTTAAGGGCCGTGTGCTGGAATTTTGACTTCCGGGGCTTTCGGCTACATTTGCGGCAGCCATCTCCAGCGGCGTGGTCTCAGTTGAACTCCTCTATGTGAGTTTACTGCGACTGATTGGTTTCCGAATAGTTAACAAAGATGAGTTGTAGCTTTCTGAGTCAAACTCAGGAGAGAAAAAATGGACTGGTGGTTGTTACTGATCAATCGGGTCGTGCCTTTAAGATCTTACCTTAAACTCCGTCTTTCCTGTTCTTGAGATCTTGAAGATGGATCTGTGTTGACGATGGACTGGCCAGTCGTGCGGGGTGTCGAGGAACACAACACTAAATTGTACCGAGAAAGGGCAGCAATTGCCATGCGGGTGAGATATTATTGCGAATGATTCTGAATGAATGCCGAATCGCCGTTCTTCCGTCTCTCTCGCCGAGAGTGTCAGTAGCGACCTTAAAGGCAAAAACGCGGAAAAGGGTTTAACTGTACGCGGTGAGCCAAATATTGGTGATTTTAACTGATTCTTAAAATTACGAATGAATTATTAATTATAATTATATACATGCACATTACTATTATGAACTATATTTAAATATACAAAGAAAAGTTGAGCGGAAACGCGACATGCCGCCCAACAAAAAAAAACGCAGTTTTTTTTAGGGTTCGTCGAGCGGTAGAGGACAGAGTTTCGACACTGGCCGCCTAAGTATTCCCGAGGATGTTTTTACTGAAGCCACACGAACTTTACCATCCTTTCCAGGAAACGTCTCAAGAACACGACCCATCTGCCACTTCATAGGGGGAATGTTATCCGCTTTGATCAGTACTAGGGTACCAATTTTCAACGATGGGCTGTCATCAACCCATTTCGCTCGCTGTTGGAGTGTGTGTAGATACTCCTTGGACCAACGGGACCAGAAATCCTGGTGCATACGACAGAGTAGCTGCCAGCGAGAAAGTCGGTTCAAAGGAGTATTCTGATAATCGTCCTCTGGAGGAGCGGTCAACGGTTCTGAAGTCAGAAAATGACCTGGAGTTAAAGCGGTAATATCGTTAAGATCATTACTGAATGGGGTAAGAGGGCGAGAATTTAAAATGGCTTCAACTTGAGTGAAAACAGTAAGAAGCTCTTCATAAGTGAGGATCTGCTCGCCAATGACTCTAGTAACGTGGAATTTTACTGATTTGACACCTGACTCCCATAGGCCACCGAAATTAGGTGCGGAAGGAGGATTGAAATGCCAAGTAATAGCTTCTGAAGAGGCACAATTTTTGAGCATTTCATTCAATTGTCTGTGCGCACTTACAAAGTTTGTTCCACAATCGCTGAAGATATGATGACAACGACCTCGACGAGCAATAAATCTCCTGAGTGCCGCTAGAAAAGCGTCGGCGGATAAATCTGAAACCAACTCTAAATGGACAGCCTTAGTTGAGGTACAAACGAACAGGCAGAGGTACGCCTTCAGAATTTTTGCGCCTCGTGCTCTGGACATGCAAATGCGAAATGGTCCTGCGAAATCGACACCAACCTGTGAGAAAGATTTTAAACGAGATACGCGAGCGGAAGGAAGATCGCCCATGAGGGGTTGACTCGATTTAGGGTTAACACGCCAACAAGTGACGCACTTGCATAAAATGCGACGAATGGATTTTTTCGAGTTGATTATCCACCAATTTTGAGCGAGCAAATATTGAACCGTTTGAATTCCGGCATGAAAGTATTTCAAATGTATACTTCTGACAAGAAGATCAGTAAATATACATTTGCTCGGTAGAAGAACAGGATATTTCCGAGAATACGGAATGGGAGCATGCCTGAGCCTTCCTCCTACACGAAGAATGCCCTGGTCATCTATAAACGGAGACAAGGAGCGTAGAAATTTGGGAAGAATTTTTTTCTCATTCACGAGGGAAATCTCTTGAGAAAAATAAGATGATTGAACGTGTTTGGCGAATACCATGAGCGATTTGTGGAGTTCAGAAGCAGTAAGGCAACCTGTTTGTTTCAAATTTTCCTTTGAACAATTACGCGTGAACCTGAGAATATAGGCCAAAATCCGAGTAGAGGTGGTCAAATGAGAGTTATTTTCGAGGAGAACATCTAGAAAATGGGGAGAGTCAACAGTGACATTCAGAGTTATGCGACGCTCTTCCTCTAGGGTTTCGATAGGTGGGTCAACATTGTTGACCCAGACGTTGTGGGATGAAAGAAGAAAGGGAGGCCCCGCCCACCAGGAGGAACAATGAAGAAATTCACTGGGTAGGAGACCTCGAGAACCGACATCGGCGGGGTTATCGGCTGTGGAAACATAAAACCAGTTTTCAGGGGATACCTTATTCTGGATGAATGAAACTCGATTACTTACGAAAACTTTCCAACGATGAGGAGGGCCCTTGATCCAACACAGAGCAACCTTTGAATCAGACCAGCAGATTGTCTTATCAATACGTAGGGTTTTATTGTAAGTGGTTTGAACAAACTCTGCCAGTCTAGCTGACAAAACAGCTGCGCAAAGTTCCAACTTAGGAATAGAAATTGTCTTCAAGGGAGCTACCTTCGATTTTGCACACACAAAAAATGTGAATTTCTTGCCAGTTTCTGAGTGAATTACGAAATATGCAACAGAACAATAACCTCTTTCACTTGCGTCTCCAAAGCAGTGGAGTTCACATGTTTGGAAACGATCGATAGCGAGGCGTCGCGGTAATGAAAATTCAGATATACAAGAAAAATCATCCAAATATTTTTTCCAAGTTCTGACAATTTCGTCAGAGGGCTTCTGATCCCAACCAATGCGGAGAGCCCAAATTCGTTGGATTAAGTGCTTGATGAGAAATGTAACTGGGGATAGAATTCCCAAGGGATCGAAAATCCTGGCGAGACTTGAGAGAATGTTTCTCTTGGTGCATTCTCTATTCAGAGGCGTGACAACAAATCGAAATGTGTCTGTAGAGGGGTTCCATTGAAGACCGAGAATCTTACATGGTGAATTCGATTTTATGTCGAAGGAATGAGGATCAACACTCAGATGGGAGGTAGGAAAATCCGATAACAAAGTTGGGTCATTGCTAGACCACTTTCTCAATTCAAATCCACCCTTGCCCAAAAGAGATATCAGTTCCTTCTGCAAGGACAACGCAATGTCATACGTTGGAGCAGACACAGCGATGTCATCGACATAAGTTGCGGAATATAATGCATCGGCAGCTAAGGGATATTCTCGCCCTTCGTCTTGAGCGAGTTGTCTCAAAGTACGAAGAGCTAGATAAGGAGAAGATGAAACTCCAAAGACGAGAGTTTTTAGTCGATATTGGCGAACAGGTTCTTGTGGAGAGAACCTCCAGAGAATCCTTTGGAAATCTCTTTGCTCTTCAGTAACAAGAATCTGCCTAAACATCATTTTGACATCTGCTGTCAAAACGTACGCATGGAGGCGAAAATTTAATAAAATTGAAATGATATCTTGTTGAAGCTTTGGCCCAACTAGCAGGAGATCATTGAGGGAAGGCAGAGAGGGAATCTTCGCGGAGGCATCGAATACCACTCTCAATTTACTAGCGGAGCCATCAGTCTTGACGACACAGTGGTGAGGAATGTAATATGCATTATCATCCTCTTTCGTTTCAAGGACAGGTTCCATATGAGCAAGTTCAAGAAATTCCCGCATGAAAGATTTATATTGCTGATATAACTGAGGTTGGCGAATCAAGCGTTTTTCGAGGGAATAAAAACGCTGTAGTGCGAGCTGTCGCATTCCAAGGAAAGGAGGGGCAGGTTCGCGGAATGGAAGGGACACAGGTGTGAGAATGACTTAGACAATTAATACAGAATTTTTTACTCTTTACCAATTTGAAACGCTCGACTGGATTAATATTCAGAAGATCTGGACATTTGTATATTTTATGCTCTGTACTGGAACAGATCGTACATTTATTATTATCATCATGTGTATGGGTCAGAAGAGAAGTTGATGAACGAGAGGGAGGGTGTGGTCTGCTTTGTGAATCGAACTTCTTCACAGTAGCATTTCCTTTGCGGGAAAATTTCAAATTATCTAGGGCTTCACATTGTTTATCCAAGAAATCAAATAAGCTTTGGTATTTGGGAACCTCGGAGGAGTTGTGATGCAACTCGAACCGAGTGGCCACAGACATGTCAATTCGTTTCATCAACATCTGCATTAGGATAAAATCCCACTGGTCCACTGGAAAATTCATTTTTTTCAATGCTGCTAAATTATCAGAAAATATTTCTAATAATTGACGCAACTCTGATGAGGAGTCACTGTTCATTTTAGGTGCATTATCTATAGCAGACCAATATGAAGAAGCAATGACGCGGGTATTCCTGAAACGTTTGATTAATTTATCGTAGGCGATAGGAAAATTAGAATCTGTCATCGGTAAATTCTGAATAACCTTCAAATAATTGAATTTTTCGACATCGGTTAACAAAGGATTGTTAACCACCAGAGAATTGAACATATCCATATAGCTGTCGAAGTTAAGAACATCTCCACTGAAGGTTGGAAGTTCAATAATGGGTAACGGAATTTTTTGACATGAATTTGAAGTATTTGGAGCGGCATTGGGCGGTGGGTCGCTAAGAGTCTTCGATAGTTTCGAATAAACAGATTTAATTGAATAATAAGAAGTGTCAAAACTTTTCCGAACTGCATCTTCTGTTTCAAAAAGTGCATCATCATCACCAATCAAACTTATTATGTTGTGGTGGTAATCTGAAAATCTCGTTTTGATTTCTTCAATTGATTCCATGTACATCTGGAGTAAAGAAAAATGAGTGGAATCAGATTCAGCCCTTTTTGAAACGTCTTGCAGCTCTTCAAGCCTCTTGCATTCAACTTTTCTTAGCGATTTATATTTCTTAATCTTATCAGCGGTTGACATTATGAAATATTTGAATAAATAATATTATAGTGCAAAAAATCCAATTGAAATACAAATTATGCGGTGATTGAGTAGAGAAAGCACTTCTTTTGACTCTCAAAATTAGTCGAAACCGGCTAATACCAAGTTAAAAGGAGAAATTCAAAACATTTACTTGTGCCGCCTTATAATTCGAAACAGCTGATTCGAATAAATCCTCTATCGCTCGAGTAAACTTTTTGCGGAGATCTGAACTTTCTTGCGTTTTTTGTGCGGACACCGATTCGGTATCTCGCCAAAAATAGGGAAAAATGGAATTGAATTGAAATCGAAAGAACAAACGGATTTTATGCAACTGAACCAGCAATAATCAGCTAAAACAACCAATCCGGCTCGAAGGACCAAATAATGTAGCTTTCTGGGTCAAACTCAGGAGAGAAAAAATGGACTGGTGGTTGTTACTGATCAATCGGGTCGTGCCTTTAAGATCTTACCTTAAACTCCGTCTTTCCTGTTCTTGAGATCTTGAAGATGGATCTGTGTTGACGATGGACTGGCCAGTCGTGCGGGGTGTCGAGGAACACAACACTAAATTGTACCGAGAAAGGGCAGCAATTGCCATGCGGGTGAGATATTATTGCGAATGATTCTGAATGAATGCCGAATCGCCGTTCTTCCGTCTCTCTCGCCGAGAGTGTCAGTAGCGACCTTAAAGGCAAAAACGCGGAAAAGGGTTTAACTGTACGCGGTGAGCCAAATATTGGTGATTTTAACTGATTCTTAAAATTACGAATGAATTATTAATTATAATTATATACATGCACATTACTATTATGAACTATATTTAAATATACAAAGAAAAGTTGAGCGGAAACGCGACATGAGTATTTTCATAAATGATAAATTTTGTATTTTCTGATATTCAAATTTGAGTTATACGAAAATTTGCTAACTAATTGAAAGTGTTCCATCCAGAAAAAACTTCTTTATTGAAAGCAGTAACTTTTTGGGATATATTGAAAATGTGCCCTTCTAAACTTGTGTACATTCCAACATCGATTCATAATTTTGCCAAAATGTGTTGGGTTGATAACCCAAAAAGTACGATGAAATAATTCATTCACCACAAAAAATAAATGTTTTTCAAAGACTACTTTCATACTACTTTCGTTATAAGAAAGCTTTCTTTTTTTCAGAACCGGCTTGGAGAAAATCCAGAAGACTTCTAGCGAAATGTTTCAATCAGCAAATTTTGAATAGTTTCATTCCCACTTTCAACAACATAAGCGATGGCTTTGTTGAAGCTATCGAACATAAAGAAAATGTTTCTTCATTAGAAAAGAAGAATTCGAAGATCTTCTGTGACAGCGTATTTCGTAAGTTGACGATTATTTCGTACAAACGAACTCTACCCATTTCTTTCCAGATACATTGGCCAGATGCAATGAGGATCAGACACTGATTGAATTTCTCAATAAAGTGGACCTTCATAAGGCCTGCTCTCTGTGAGTTATGGAGAATATTTAGATAATCTTCCATGATTTCTTTTCATTATAATAATAATATCATAATCGATAAAAATCTAACTTTATTTATAGTCCATCTAGATCTAGATTACAGAGATTTTTGAAACTGAATAATAATAATTTTGAAACATTTTGAGATATTATTATTGGAAAAAGTGAAATGATTGAGATTTTTTCATGAAAGGTGATTTTCATTAGGTTACTTCACCTAATAAAAAATTAATAATAAGTATGAATAAATTTCGCCCGAATGATTGAGATCGGCTCTTTCGAACAAACAATCTTAAGATTGAGAAATGAAGGCCATTTCTAAGAACAGTCTCATCGAAACATTCCTTTCAACTGTTGGAATTTTTGTGGAACTGTGATTCATTGTGTGTCCCTCCTCAGATCTGTGTTTACTGAGAGCACACCTATCAGAATGGAGTCTACTGTCACCCTTATGAGAAGAAATACGGTCTTCTACTGATCTTCCTGTCTGACTGATATACTCTGAGTCACGAATTATTACACAACATTTGACTGTGGTAATTTTGGAACTTTATCTTTGACTTTGGAGATAAGAAAATGAATTTTGAGGACAGTTTTGTTTCAGACTTTTATAATCTCTATGTTGCAAAAGATTCTGGCAAGTCTCAGCGTGATCTCTGTAATATATAGTAAAGTAACGTAGGAATAATTTGGTTGAATTCAATTTCGACTCGAAGATATGTTTTCAATATCAGAATTATCATTATTATCTTGTGAGAGAGAAGAAAGAACAAGAAGATGAAAAGAAAAAACGAGAAGAAGCAAAACAGAAAATTCTTGAAATAGAAAAGACAAAACGAGAAGGACTTCAAAAAATTCTCGAGGAACAAAGAGAAGATCGAGGGGATCTCCAGAACATTCCAAAAAGCAGAAGAATGAACTGAAAGGAATAGAAAAACAACGGACAGCAGACTTCCAGAAGGTCCAGGAACACCAAGATAATTTCTTTCAACATGTGTTAGATAAAATCGAAGTACGAAGGAAAGAACTAAAAAATGAAATGAAAAAAACACCGACTCTTGACGAACAGTCCATGTATCGCCGACAATTTGAGGCTGCGGCAGTGTCCAATGGATAGAGCGAAGAGGAAAAAGCTACAGCCAGCTTTGGGTATATTGCAGACGATACCATAGAACAGCAGAAGAAATATGAGGACCCGATTTCTGCATTAGAGTTGTGGTATGTCGATCAACACCGTGAACAGATGTACCGGGCACAAATGAAGACTCACACACAAAAATCAGGCGAGAATTTGCAGGAATTTGAGGCAGATGTTAGACGTCTAATCCAGCTGGCGTACTCAGAAGCGCCCGGAGATTTCAAGGAGCAGCTGACTGTGCAGATATCTATAGATGGACTAAGAGACTCGGAGATCCAAAAAACTTCACGACTAACAAGTTCAAAAAGAAGTAGCGGTGAATTGGTACGTTCGCTAGAAGTGGAAGCGGCTTTCAACACCTCGAGGTCGAACGTGCGAATGGTATCAATGAAAGTTCAATCGAGAAGGTTCTGGAGGAAATCAAGTCAATGATGTGTGGAATGAGCAACCAGAAGAAGAGGACATACTATAGATGTGGAAAATCTGAACATTTTATCAAAGACTGCAGGTTGAGAATGCCAGCATACAGGGCGCATGCTGGCTAGCAATAACAGAGCCCCCAGGGTCATCCATGTTAACAGGCTAAGAGGAACAACGGATAGCCTGACCATTCCAGGAGAATTGGATAAAATAGACCTTATATCCACCATAGACCGGTGCTGCAGTTTCCTAGGTACGCAGTGACATCCTCTGGCCTAAAAGCGTGAAGCCTTTTTCTTCCAACGTCGTGCTTCAAACAGCCACTGGTAAAAACGCAGGTATTCGAGAAGAGGCTGAATTTAACATTGATTCTCAGGCGCATCACCATCATAGATAAAGTATACGACGCAGTTATAGAAGATGAATTTATACTCAGAATGGACCTGATCAGCGACTATGACAACGAAGAGAAGATTATGAAGTTTCACGGAGAGGAATTCTTCCTTACCACTCCAGTAGACAGGGGCAATGCCTGTGAAACTGTGTTTAATAAAAACTGCTAGAATTCCTGGATTTTCGGAGGAAGTAGTTTGCGCTGCAGTTGATGAAGACCCTGATTGCTGCGTTGGAGGAGTTCAGCCATGTGATGAATCCCCCAGCAATTTGGTGTTCGCAAGAGCCTTAGTTGAAACGAAACAAACGATTCCTGTGAAAGTTGTCAACGTGATTCCTGAGGAAATAACTGTTGAGGCAGGCGATGTCATGTGAACCTGTAACTTGGGTAGCAAACTGTAATTCAAATGATCAGCAAGGAATGAAGGCAGACTCTGGGATTGTTATAACAACTCTTGGAAAAACATTTCAACATTTATCAATAGAGGAACTGAAAGCTGCCAAGAATTGCATCAGGAGTGAAAGTAACATATTTAATTCGACAACAACAGAAAGAACTAACTTGGTCAAACATAAAATGGATACTGGCCAAGCTCATCTGATTCGGCAACCACCAATAAGAATTCCATTCGTCAAGTAACAGGAGTTGGAAGAGCTTGTTGACAAGATGTTGGAGGACGGTGTGATTGAAGAATCATCGGGCCCTTAGTCTGCACCTATTGTGTTGGTTCCCAAGAAGGATAGATCTACGAGATTCTGTGTCGATCACAGGAAATTTAATGATGTCACCAAGAAGGATAGATAGCTACCCTTTACCAAGGATAGACAACACTTCAACAACTTTGGGAGGTTCATATTGGTTCTCAACAGTAGATCTGAAGAGTGGATAATGGCAAGGTGGGACTTTGCGAGTTTACTGTTATGCTGTTTGGATTGTGCAATGCTCCAGCAACATATGTAAGACTAATGGAGCTGGTCCTGCAATTTACGAGAAGTCTTTCAACGATTCAGGAATACCAATCTCAAACTCAATCACCAAAAATGCTCATTGTTCCAGAAAGTGTTGGATTTTCAGGGCCATAGAGAGTTATCAGACGGTATTCGAACAGACGAAAGGAAGATACAGGCAAAAAGAGACTGGCCGAGACCAAGAGATAAAAACGAAGTGAGGAGCTTCCTACTACCGTCGGTTCGTGAAAGGATTTGCTGATATTGCGGCACCCCTACATGAGTTGACAAAGATCGAATTCGTCTGGTCCAGCGAAAGTGAACGAGCATTTCGGGAACTGCTCTTTGTTCAAATTCCTGAAGAAAGTAATAAATTTGCCGAAATCTTGACAGATAACAAAGAGTCCTCTTTGTAACTGCCCACAAATCTGACCGCAACCTCACAAATTCAGTTCAACTGACGAAAAGAGTCATCAGAATTCTTTCATTCCCGACTGCAATACCCGACAATCCTGTCTCGTCGTTCCTTAACTAGCCAGTCGAGATAACCTTCTCTACAAATATATAAATATATATATATGTATATATATATATATATATATATATATATATATATATATATAAGAGTTTCTTCTATATTTGGGTATTGTAGTCAATAGGAGGGCTTCAGTAAATGAGTACTATTTTCTGAGTATTCTAGCTTTCGGAAAATTCATTTCCTTTTTCAAGAATGTCAGAGTTGGATTATAAAATAAACTGGCAAAATAAAATACATAAGAAGAACATTGTAATATATATATATATATATATATATATATATATATATATATATATATATATATATATATATATTCTCATTTATTCATTTCAGGGTATTGGGTTTAATTTTTAAGAGACTACTGAATCCATTGTACCAATACGATACCATTTATGCGTGTACTCCAAATGGTAAAGAATATTTTGTAATGGAAAAGTTCATAGAACACTTTTGCGATGCGGTGAGTTTTAAAGGTTATCATTGCAATCTTTTCATTTGTTTTCATGTCAAATAGGTACCTACCAGTCTGCACTACATATAAAACTTTTCATTGCTGATTCATCAAAAAATTCCATCCTATAACAAGTTGATTATTGGCTGGTTATTCTTTCTTGAGGTCTGCAATATCATAACGCATAGATAACAATATTCCATAGGATCAAACTGCGGTACTATAAATATATCACAAGAGCATTCATCACTCATCATCAGATTCAAGTGTAAACCGCCAAAAGTCGTGATATCTATTCATTTAATGCAAATAACAGACACATATCTAGTAATCCGGAGACAAAACCGGACAATACCGGACACAAAAATGGCATCAAATTGGTAAAGCCCAAATACTCATACTCGTACGAAGAATCACTCAACAACGCAGGTTGCCGTTTTACAACTAGTATGTCGGACAAAATGAAAAGTGCGGGATCTCCGGTTATAATCAACCCAACTGGCAATTTCATATTTCATAATTTTTACTAAAATTTTTCGGAGAATCAAATCATAAAAACGGAATTATTCTCAGATATATTTTTTATGTATGTATGCCATTATAGTCTTCATATTTTGAAAAGCCTTTTACATAAACTACAAAGATGTTTCATTAACATTTCGGCAGTTGCTATACAATTTTCCTAACACTCTTGGAAAGTAGTTTTGTGAAAACTCCTCGTATTGCATATTCAAGTGATAATCATAAAATGTTCAAAACATAAAAAAGTGTTAAAAATGTTTTCTTGAAAGCGCAAGAAGTAATTTTGTATTCAAGCCATTTAAATAATTTTCCTTTTTTACTCATGAAACTTTCACTGCGAATGAAAATTTATTGACAGATATATAGCATTTTATTAGCAAAATTTAAGCGCACCACTCATTCATTACTGTTTTTGGAAAAAACTATTAATTATAGAAAAATTCCGTGTTGACTTGTTAATTTTCCAGTCTCAGATTGTTCTAAATAATATAATCTTATAATATATATATATATGTACTTTTCAGCTGTAAATATCACCATAGTTGCGGTACTATATATTTTCAACTCATCTAATGTCACTATTCCGGATTGATATCATTTTAAAATTGCTTCATTCTATAAAATCATTTGGTATCAATTGTAAGCATTTTAACGTATTCCAGCTACTACATTTATTACCCCTATAAAGCTGTTAAGAAACACTACTATCTATCGGGATGTTTTGGCTAAGAAACTTCTTCCATCGATTATAATGGGTGATACATCGCAAGTTTTTCGGGATAGAGGGCTGTGTCCTGGAATTTTGACTTCCGGAGCTTTCGGCTGCATCTGCGGCAGCCATCTTCAGCGGCGTGGTTGAAATTAATGAAACACTTCCATGTATTGTATAAACGGCACGTCTAATATAATCAATTAGCAAGTTTGAACTGTTGCAGCATCATGAAATTAGAAAAAAAAAATGCTGCTTGGGAAATCTAGGTATATTATTCAGATAATCTTTTTATATCGTTGAGGAACGTACGATGTGTTAATTGCTATCAACAAATTACGTCAATGAAACCATTTTTTTCATATGCATTCGTGACATGTGTTCTGTAAGTTTTTACTATTTTCATGTAATATCTTGTGACTTGTTCTATACATTGTGGGATGGTCGAAATGATCAATATTCTTTTTTTTATTTATTAATATTCATTTATTTATATCTTTCTATCTATTCATCATATACGACATATACATATATTTGTATAGAAAGAATTCAACTGCTAACTCTATGCTATCATTTTCAGGTGATCGAATCGAGTAGGAAAAGAAGAATGGAATCAGGTGAGATTATGATATGGAAGAATTCAATTCGTGAATATCACGAAAATGAGTATCAAATATTTATCGGATGATGGAAAATGGAATAAACATTACGGGATGAAAATCATTATTTAGTAACGATATAGGGAAGTTTCCAACTATCTTCCGTATTCAGAAAATATACAGTTATTACATACAAAAATCAACAACAGCCACGTGCATGTGGCTGCTGTTGACCCCAACTTTACAACAAAATTGCTACAAGAAGATGAAACTTTTTGTAGAGATTGATCCCAACCAGCAATTTTATATTTTATAATAGTTGGGAGAATGTTTCGGAGTGAACCTGTTTTTGAAAATTAACGACAGAGATGCCCCTATCATTGCACATCATATTATCGTAACATATTTTCAGTCTTCGTCAATACGAACCACTTTTCTAATTTTTTTCCAATGACCAGTATTACACGACATCATGCGTTAGGTAAGTTATTGGGACACACTTGTCAAATAAATCTCACAAATTATACTTCATTGACCTCTAAAATCAATGACAGCTGATTCTTCTTAAAAGCTGCATTTGATTCTTGGCAACAGCAAATATACATTCGCGGAAGCAATTTGATTGTATAACAGTTATTTTGTTGTATAAGAATTGTAGTAAATATACCATACTATAAAATAATTGGGAAATTATCTTCAATGTGGCAATATGGCAATAAAAACAAAATTGTGTTTGAAAGCATTCCAATAAAATAATTTCATTAAAGCTACAGGAGCAGTTATAAAATAAGTTTCAAATAGTTTTATAAAGATCATAACGAACTAGCAGAAAAGTGCTATAAAACTGCTTCAAAACGATTTACTTTTATAGCAGAATATGTTTTATAAGTTAGTTGTTAAAACTTGTCTGTGATAATTTCGTGACAATTTTATAACGGTTTTTCAATTTTATTTTATAAACGTTTCTATGACATATTTATAAAACACTATTCGATAAATTCAAAAACATACATCAAATAAGTCTAGAGAACTAGCTAGCCTGCAACTGCAGAAAACGGTCCTGAAAGGGCTCTGTGGTTCTTGTGCGACCTGTATGTCGCTTTCTTACAGTCTCCCAATATGAAGTGTAAAATGTCGTCACAGCATATTTCCAATTGGTGACTGAATTAAATTAACTGCGTATATCGTTGTTTTGTTTCCTGAAACGAAATTCAAAAATGTACGTTATTCGTCACTATATTTTTTTGTAGAATTCTTTTCGCGAGTAACAACTACCGTATATTGATATGATGAAAGTAAATATCTCAAACTTGTCAAGTAGTCTGATTGAATTGTTTATTCTTGATATAATCTAATCATTTGATAATCGTGGATGCCACACACAATGCAGGTTTCTCCGTGAAAATAAAAAAAAACATGTTTGTTTATTTTGCTCTCTTGGTCACGAACTTTTATCCGTGATCCTACTGTGCTGGGGCTCACACGCCAAAAGGTAAGGCCTCGTCAATCCATTTCTCGCAAAAGGTCTGACCTCTGAGGCCTGACATTCGTCAGCCCGTTTCATTGGTAATTGATAGTAATGTTATTAATTTCGATATTAAGCAGAACCATAAGTTTGGAATATATTTTTCGAAATGAGGTTTTCCAATAGGCACAATTTTCTTAATTCGATCAACACTTGGTGAGGTAACGGAGTTTGTCCTCGAGTGTCCTTAGGTTCTTCGTTGTTGTTCTCTAGTCCGTGTGTTAAATAGCTATATAACCGCAGTGCAAAATCATCCTTGATATCACTACCATAAGACTTTGCTCCAGTCAGATCATATCCCAGTATAGTATTAATAGCGTTATCACTGCGGAGAGATGCACTGTTGGTGTCGGAAAATTTCGATGTCGTTTCTGACGACGAACCTGGCCCAACAAAAAAGGAATTGTTTTTGGACGCAAGCCACTCGGCTGGCATAACTCAGAAAGTGTGCAGGGCAAAAAACGGCGTAGGATGATGACTAAAGTTCGGCAGTGTGTTGATTTACAAGCTAGATTGCCCCTGCCCGATGATCAATTGTCAGAAATCATTGTCAGTCTCATCTATTTCCAATTATATGTCCACTCATTCCGTTGGTTCCTCTCACACATGACAAAAAACATTAAAACAAACTCACTGGACGAGTAGGAACAGAGTTTTTCCTCGAGTTTCCTTAGTTTCTGCTTCTTCTCTACTTTGTCTTCACTGAGCATGGCTCTCGTTCGCGTTTTTTTCAATAGTATGGAAAATTTCTTGAACTCACTAAGTCGAAATCAATTTAAACTCATTAACATCAACTCATTACATTCAGCGCAAGAAGTATATTGACGGATATTCGAGTAAGGTATCGTGGGATGGGTGCATGGTTATTTATTCTTTCAACTTGCGCATATCAGTTGTAGAGGTACTAGGTGATCTATTCGGATGGGACCAACCGAAGTATAATAATGAAAATGTTGAGAACGCTTCTGAAATGCTGACTATAATGATGGTTTCCGATTGACTTTGACGTTGATATGACATGTGATGCGATTTTGAAACATGTGATATCATGAAGCTTAAGTTTAACACGGATACTTTTTTTTATATGCAGATTCACACGAAACGAAAGCCCTGTTTTGTATGTTCGAAGAACACCGTGTGAATCAAGGGACAGGAGATACGAATTAACATTCACTTTGAATTTCTGAAGTTTGTAAGCCTCAGGAAAAATCTCTTTTGGCGAAGAGTTACAAAGTTTAGCTGTTCTATTGAAAACATATCCCTGAGCAAGAGAAGTTCGACAGGTCTCCAAGCTCACAACAAAGGAATGGGATTTCTGTACTCGTCGGACCATCCGTGCAAATATTGCCAAGGGGGGAACGATTGATAACAATTGGGAAGAACATCGACCGTGAAAGTATCTATAGAAGAGAGACAAGTCTCCGACCCTTCTGCGATGTTCCAATGTAGTGAGCGAGTCTGTGAGCGAAGAATCACCAACAAGACGGATTGCCTTTCTCTGAATAGAATCGAGAAGCCTCAATGAATGTTTTGGTGCCGAACTCCACACATGAGAACTGTATTCCATGACAGGTCTTATCTGAGCCTTGTATATCATTAGAAGCTGACGAGAAGTGAAACATTTCTTCGCACGAAATAGAAATACAACTTTCCTGGGAAGCACTTTTAGCGATTGATTTCATATGGTTTTCCCATGAGAAATTATCACTGATCGTAATTCCTTGCATCGAGATACTTGATTTTGTAGGAATAGTTACTCCTGACATCTGAATATTTGATGATTATAGATCGGATTTTCTTGAGAAGAGACATGCCTGGGTTTTTGTAGCATTAAATTCCACCAAGTTCATGTTACCCCATTCTATTATTTTTGCCAAGTCGTCGTTAAATTTATTGACGTGAATGTTTCTTTGAATTTTTGTTTCTCGAGCTGGTATGAAGACTCTGGAAGAGAAACTGTTATGGAGAGTACTGTCGTCCGCAAAACTATGTATTGAACAAGATGTTTTCTCGAGCAAATCATTGATATGAAGCAGAAATAAAGTGGTCGCCAGAACTGAACTTTGTGGAACACCTGCATTCATTGGTAAAATATCAGATGATACTCCATCAACAAGCACATACAGAGATCTATCAGACAAGAAACTCTGCAACAGAGCACACAACTGAGGAAGCAAACCATAAGACGGCAGCTTAGAAAGGAGGCCCCGATGCCAAACTCGATCAAACGCTTTTGAAATATCGAGTGCAACAGCTATCGTTTTTCCGAATTTCTCGATTGAATGCTGCCAAATATGAGAAACATAAGCCAATGAGTCACTGGTTGATTTTTGATGGCGAAATCCGTATTGTCGATCATTAATCATAATGATGATTCATAATGATTGCTATTTCCATGACTTTGGAAATGATAAAAAGCAATGAAATTGGTCTCTAATTACAAGGTTAAGTTTTCTTCCTCTTTTCAGGAACTGGCTGAACTCTTGCTGTCCTCCAGGTCTTAGGAAAATTCCCCAAGTTATAAGAAAGGTTGAACAATTCGCAAAGTACTGGTGTCAATTCGGGGGCACATACTTTCAGAACAACTGCTGGGATTCCATCAGATCCGCAAGACTTATTCGTTTTTAGGTTCATTAAAATATTTCTTATAGTTTGTTGATGAAAAATTATCTCAGGCATATGATTGTCAACAGGCGTGATATTCGGGCGATCTTTTCCCGATGAGTCCAGAGTAGAGATAATTTCCTTGGCACAAATACTACCTGAAAGTGGATTGTGCAATCCCGTGTAGGACAGTCCGTAGTTTATTTCCACCATGTCCTCTACTCGAAAATGCCATTTTTTATTTGTTATAAACGGTAAACAACAAAAAATCTGTTTTTTTAAAAATTTTTATTGTAAAATGGAAACTATCGAAGCAGTGTTAACGGTGCAAAGGGACAAACCGTAGATAATTGAATTCCGGAGAGAAAAATGATATTTTTGACATTTCATTTCATTCGTTCCTACATGTGGTTCTGGGTTGAATAATTCCGATCAATAAGTTTAAATTATTGAAATCGTAATTCTAAAACTTTTTCTAAAATGAATTGAATGCACTCTTGTCACTTCATCTTCTGAAAGGTTTTCGATACTGTTGAATATATAATTCACCGTTGTATATTTCGAACAATTTTGGAATGAGGGGTCAGGTACATATATGGAAGGAAGCTGTTCAACGGAAACATGAACGAAAGCTGAGTAACGAGACCATTCATTTTGAAACCTCAAATGTCATGATTACATAAATGAAATTATATAGTGAAAACATCTTATTTTCAGATTTTTCAGAAGAAATGGATGTTTCTATCATCGACGTTCTGGATTCAGGTCATTTGGATCGGAAAACCATAGTTGGAGATATAAAGTTTATCCTAGGAGCTGTGAGTAAATATTATAAAGAGTGTTATAAATCTCTCTGTTAAAGTTGACTGGAAGAATTTCAGAGATATCATTGGTATAATTTTCATTCAGTAGGAGAAGCCTTACATTCCCAAATAACTGTAAATATTGCTTGTCGAGACGTAAGCACAGGCAAGCAACACGCAATCCATGAATATAGCTTTTCCTACGAGGTCTTCTTACCATTTTCACTGTGAGGAAATAACAATACAAAAATTAGTATTGTTATGGAATCTCCTAGCCCCGGCCCTGTCACTCGCAAACGCAAAGTAATATAAGGGGTCGAAGAGAGAATGTCATTTTTCCAGGAACTCTTGAATCTCGTGTAGAATTCGATACACATCATCGAGACCTCTCTGGTTGATTCTCCATAGGCTTACGCGAGTAATAAAGGGAGACACTTCATCGCAAAGGAGAAAATCAGAGTTTCTAGCTTAGTGAAGTGTAGAGAGTTTTAATACAGAGCGTTGGAGAGTTTAGCTGTATAGTTGAAGTGATTGTATTGTATCGTGATAAAGAGTTGTAATATGAGTAGTTTCGTGTTGTTTGGAGTTTTGACAAACGAACCCCAACGGAAAATCCTAACAGTGGTGTCAGAAGTAGGAATGCTGCCGAATAAAAATAATTTATGGGGAATACGAGAAGTACATCTTACGATACGATGGAGGAAATGTTGAAATTTATTCAAAACCAATTTGCGGATTTGGAAAAGCGACAGCAGGAGGTAAAATTGGATGAGAAAAAGCAACGGCAGGAGAAAAAAGAACAAGAGAAAAAGCGACGGCAGAAAAAAAAAAGAAACTAGAGGGAAAGTGATGGCAGGCGGAAAAGAACGAAGGAGAAGAAGCGCTACAGGAATTTTTTCGAAAATTGAAAAAAGAATGAGGTTATGAGAAGAAAGAACGGGAAGAAGCCCTCCAGAAAATTCTAGACAAACGAAAGAATGAATTGAAACGACGAAAAGCAGACTTCCAGACGTTTCTAGAGCATCGAGAAAAGTTCCTCGAACATGTGATGCAAAAAACGGAAGTAGGAATGGAAGAACTAAAAGAAGAAGAAGGAACTGAAGGAAGAACTGAAAGAATAGCTGAAAGAAAAACTGAAAAAGATGCCGAAAGTGAAGCGAAGATAGTTCGAGAGAAGGTGAGAAATGAGATGAGAAATGAAATGGGGGCCTAAAAAAACAGATAGCTCTTCTCAAGAACCAAGATCGTCGAGACAGGGTTTCCAGATCAGGAATTTCCGTGAAACCCCCGACTTCTGATGGACATTCATCTCGGTCCGTGTATCGCCGACAATTTGAAGCAGCGGCAGAGACTGATGGATGGGGCGAAGAAGAAAAACCTAGGACACTAATAGTAGCTCTGAGAGGGCCAGCTTTGGGTATATTGCAGACGATACCCTTCTAAGAGCAAAATAAATTGGAGGACCTGATTTCTGCATTAGAGTTGGGGTATGGCAATCAACATCGAGAACAACTGCACCGGGCACAAATGAAGACTCGCACACGAAAATCAGGTGAGAGATTGCAATAATTATAGGCAGGTGTATGACGCCTAATCCAGCTAGCATGCCCAGAAGCACTCGGAGATTTCAAGGAGTAGCTGGCTGTGCAGATATTTATAGATGGACTAACAGATCCGGAGATCCAAAGAACTTTACGACTGGCAAGTTTCAAAAGGAGTCGCGATGCATTGGTACGTTCGCTAGAAGTGGATGCGGCCTTCAACACCTCGAGACCGAAAATACGTGCAGTTCCAATGGGAGAACCAGAACAACGATGTGGCACAGCGACTAGTTCTTTCGAGAAGGTTCTGGAAGAAATCAAATTGATGATAAGTGGAATGAGCACCCAGACGAGAAGAACATGCTGAAGATGTGGAAAACTGGGACATCTTGTAGAAGACTGTCGGGTGAAAATGCCGCAGAGAATTTGCTACAGATGTGGAAGACTGGGGCATTTTATAAAAGACTGCAGAGAGAGAATGCCACAAAGGAAATGTCATTGATGTGGGAGATCAAGACATTTCATGAAAGATTGAATGGTGAGAATGCCACCAAAATCTAACTCACCGGTCAGGATGCCGCCAAATTCGCAATCCCCTGCGAGGTCAAAGTCACCGAGGGACATCTGTGTCAACAGGCTGAGAACAACAACCAATGGCCTAACCATTCCTGGAAAATTGAATGGAATAGACGTTACATGCACCATAGACACCGGTGCTGCAGTTTCTTTGGAACGCAGTGACATCCTTAGGCCTTTGTGAGGATGCACCTTTTCGAGGAAAGGCTGATATTATACTGATTCTTGGGCACAGTGTACTAGTCCGACCGCCAGGGGGGGTTTCGTATACTTTTCGGGGTCCCCTCCGTAACTTGGTTCTATTTTATGTTTTTTGTATCGCTGATCACGAATTTTCAGGCTACCAGGCCCAAAACTTGTTGATCAATTTTTAACAATTTTATTGCAAAAATAGCTATTTTTTCACTTTTCAACAATTACCATCGAGATAGGCCAAATCTAGCCACATCGATCTATTCTACGGAAAGATTACACAAAAACAATATCTCTAATCACATTTGAATATACAGGATTCATTAAGATATCTAATGAACAATTCATCCGAGTAAGCGTATGAGCACTATATCGTCCTTCCGCGAGTGTTTGAAGTTCACGCATACCCAGCTCATCGAAAACATGATCATTTTTAATATTACAACTATTATTACGAAGAACGAGTTGCAGTGCTTGACATGTTGGCTGATGTCGATATGAACAATGCTGATTAATCAGATTTGGAAGATGATGGGAATCAAGTTGAAGAAGCCAATGACGATCTTCAAGATTCCGATGGAGACTCAGGCGACGAAGAAGATGAGGGGATCGATTATTAACATGAATCGATGACAGAAGCATTTGAAGTGATTTTCATACAATAACTATGAAAAAAAAAGTGCAAAAATATGTAAAAAATGTTGACTGTGTCGAATTGTAGAGAGTTTTAGTACAGAGCGTTGGATAGTTTAGCTGTATAGTTGTAGTGATTATATTGTATCGTGATAAAGAGTTGTAATAAAAGTAGTTTCGTGTTGTTTGGAGTTTTGATAAACGAACCCGAAGGAAATATCGTAACACTATATCATTCAATTTTGTGTTGAACTGGTTTAAAATGATAATCAAAACATGAATCACTGCTAGTATAACTACTGCTCTTCGGGCTTGCTGTCAAGAAATTCTAACTGACCGTTCAAGTCAATTGCAAGATGACGGAAATACTATAACAATAACATGGATATGTTTGCCAATTTTGTCGTTTACGAGTCGTTTGGTAAGAAATTGATCCTTGAAAAATTGAGTGTGAAAAAACATCAATAGATCATGATTATGATCTTTTCTTAGTTTGAAGTCGGAATATACCAAGAAGGCTTGGTTTAATAGTCATGTTATTTTAATTAATCCATAGGACCACTGATGAGCTCAAGCGAGATTCAAAGGCGATCCTGATGAATGACATTTTTTGCAAACTACTCTCTATTCGTGTAGAAATATTCAATAAATAATATCTGTTTGGTTCAAATCCGGAGAACTTGGTATGAATATTGCGCAAAAGAGTGAGTTCTATATGATTCAGACCCTGCGCTGGGTGGATGAGCAGTTTGATATAGACTCATTCCTCCTTTTTGTGAATGATTTCAACATCTATGAATGATATACACACATCAACCGAGACTGTTTGGTAAATATTCGCCAAAAATTCCTTCCTGAAAGATAAAACTTTTCATGAACTTTATATTCTCTGACTTTTTATATAGATTAATTATTTTAACACCAAACTGATATTTTTGCACTCGACGCGCGTTTCGCTAACAAGGTTAGCACCTTCAGGAAAATAAAATTGATACAGAAACTGAAAAACAAGGTTATCACCATCACACATATCCTTTCAAAGTGAAAATATGTATATTTGTTTCGCATTATATAGAACACTTTTCCTCACAAGAAAATAGAGGAGGCGGCATTCAACTATCCTCATTAAATCATTCACTATTGCATTCAGGATTCAAGTCGGTGTTTAGAAATAAAAATGCCTCATGGTTTACAGAAAATCCTGAATGGAGAATATTGCTGAAAGTTGAGGATTATTCTGGAAGTCATCTTTGATTCTTGACGTGAGGGCAAAGTTTAGTACTGGTCCTATTTCCCAGTATACAACAAATTCGTTTTGAAATATCAATCACTATTCTTTCGTTGCAGGCAGTGGAAACATCTGAAACAGCGTTAGCCCTGGTTTTGGCAATTTTAGGAATACATATGGACATCCAAGTAGGTATACTATAATTTCACAATTTAATCGGGCATATATTTATTCATATTAATCCCTCTCCATTAAAGGAGAATCAATCGATCTATAGAACGAAAGGGACGAAAGGTGGCTTTGCATATGAACGTGTCATCTCACACCGACTGAATTATAGTTTTCTTCATCAGGGGTACATTCTCAACTCTCTGTATGAGAAGCTTATGTTCGTATTCGCTAATTCTAATGTTTGTACCACTGTAGTACAGTTGTAATTTTAGAAAGTGACCACATAATTGCGAAGTTTGCGAATTGTCACGAATGGCAACGTCAGACGCTCCAGACAGACTTTCTAGGCGTCAATCAATATTTCACTGACGTGTATCAGCAGCATCACTTACGATTATTATTATTTTTCAAGAGAAAAATATCTCAAAATACCCTACTGAGTTTTCGAAAAGTCTTAGTATAGTCAATAAGTATCTAAACATTTTTTACGAACTATCACCTAACTCTCACATGCTGCCAACTTTTGGTTTACTGCGTTTGTGAGAAAAAAAAAAGTTATATTCGCTTGAATGTGTTTGACAATGTCCCTTGCTGAGTGGTATTGGATCGGACTTTTGGACAATGGAAATCCGAACCAATACCATTCATAACTTATTATATTGATTATTGAAGTTCAAGTTGAGATTCTCCCCAAAAAATGCAACGCCCTCTTCCATCTTACTTGTGAGTTCATCTTATTTTTAGGAAAGAGTTTATGAAGAAGTCAAACATTTGAAAGAATGTGATGATATGATCGACATCGTAGCCCCAAAAGATATGAAATATACCGAAATGGTGATATTAGAAACTCTGAGATTGTTTCCTCCAGTTCCTCTTATTTTGAGAGAAGCAACGGAAGATATAGAGTTGAGTAAGTTATATAGTCCCGAATAGATCTGTGATATACAATTTGGAATAGAATTGTATGCTCACGATTTTGAACCCATAAATATTTTCTATTAAATTGAATTGAAAGGACACACAAGAACTTCGAAGTGGTAATAATATGAGGAATCCGGACCTTCGCTCTAAGGAGAGGTCTAAGTAAAGTTTAAAGGTTTTTGCGTGAGGAGATTCCTCAATTGAACACAGGAGTTGGAGAAATATATGTATAAATATAGCCGCTAAATACTCATAGCAAACAGACAAGTTTCACTTCAAAAATTTAGGTTTTTCGTGATCTTACAGTCTTCAACCATTCATAACTGTTATGTCTATGGCTCTGGTTCGTATAATACTCTCGAATATGGGCACCAGTATCGTATTCAATATAACCGCCGCAAAAGTATAAACCTCGTATCATATTCCTTCGAAAAAAGAGCTCAATCGCCCGTTTCGTATGAAGCGATGGCGAAAAAATTTTCTATAACTCCACTGTTCGAATATTTCTGAAAAGGCCATAAAATCACACATACAAAGGTTTTCGGCCTTTGATCTTGTTGAAATTGATCTCATAGTTTGGATTTGGTTTCTGAAACAAAAATTAGTATTTTCTCATATATCAGTTCTCGTTTTTTTCGATAGGCAAATATGAGCCCTGCGAGAAGTTGCTGACTGATTTGACGTGTTCTATCCAGCAGGAAATGTTTTTTAATCAACGCAGGATCTTTTCGGGGTACATCAGAAGTCTATCCTTCTACACTTTTATAGATTTCAATATTCATTCTCAATTCATTCAGATTATGGTGGGTCGAAAACTGAAAAAACTACGAGAGAATCATGAAACTGTTATTGGAAGTAAGGCTCAAACTAAACTAAACTTTTGATGCCAAACATTTGAAGATAGAATAGTTTCAGAACACGGATTACTAGTTACTTGCACTTAATTGATAGAAAAGAAGATTTCTCTTGCTTAATGTAAGAAATGTTCGATGAACGTTGATTTTCACACCAAAATCTGTACTTCCAATTCGATTTTATAACATAATTCCAAAGATGCGGGATCCCGCGTGAGATTGTATAATCTAGCATTTTAATCCCCTAATGTCAAGCTAGTGACTGACCGACTGTCATATCAATAGTGTATTGGTATTAATAATAGGTATGTGCATTCTTGGATCTTTTTCTAGATGGAAAACTCATACCGAAGGGTACAAACTTCATAATTCAAATTATGGAAACGAATAAAAATGAAAAATATTGGACAGATCCCTTGAAGTTCGACCCGAGCAGGTTCTCAACACAAGAAGTGAAAAATCGACATCCATTTTGTTACGTGCCATTTTCGGCTGGACCGAGAAACTGCATCGGTGAGTTGATGAATGAACCGTGTTTTCAGGAAAATTGATGAAAAGCTTTTTACCTTGGCTAGAACTTCAAGAGTTACTGCAATACATGCAATCAATTTTTTGGAGCGGGGGCAAATCCAGAAAATTGCTGAGGAGAGAGAGGGAGATTTATTTTATTGATTATCACTAGTTTACCCGGTATTTATACCCCAGCTGGAAGTTATTATGTTATTATTCATTTAGGAAGAATTATCCAGAAAAACTGATAAAAGAACTCTGTAATGTCTGGTTTAAGAAATATTCATTTACTTAACGGGAATACATAATTTTGGTATTGATAAAAATAGTAGATCATACCACGAGTCAATAATGATAGCTATTATTCTCGAGGAATTTTTACAATTTTTACGAACCGAGCCGCGTTAGCGGCGAGGGAGTAACATTCCGAGAGAATAATAGCTATTATTGCGAGTAGTATACTCTACTTTATTTACGACAAATTTATTTATTTTAGATTTTCAATGAACAACTTTATTTGTCAATAACATTTATTTTAGATTTTTAATGAACAACTTTATTTGTCAACAACATTTAAATTAGTGACAGTACAATTAATAAACTGAATTGGTCGTAAATTATGATTAACTTTGGAAGAGTTTTCAACACGAATATTTGGAATTTCGGTTGCTGTAAAAGAAGAAGTTGCTTCATTACTATTCATCTGTTTGGCAATAGTATCTGTTGTAGTTGTTTTGTTTCTCATAGACTGATCAATGTATCCTTCAGCTACTTGGGTAGATTTCCAGCCCCCATGACGCTTCAATCCAGTTATATCGCCTCCTCCATCAATGTACAGAGTGGCAGATGATCTGCGATAACAATGGCCGGTATAACTTTGAGGATTTGGCAAGTTTAAATATTTGGCAATTTGTCTACCAATGTCTGCAAATTTGTTTTTTCCTATACGTTGTATTGTACATTTCGATTTTTGATAATTTAGGAAGAATGAATTGGTTTCTACATGTGACGGACGGAGATCGATGTACTTCTTTTCAATATTGTAAAACGTACTGTTTATGGTGAATTTTCGTAAAATTTTAGTTTTAGTCTTGGGTATTGTTATCAATAACTCTGTTTGGAAATCCTTCACGTCTTCTATCTTCATTTCATAAAGCTCGTTTGAGCGGCATGCGCCCATAATTCCAATAACTAAAATAACCTGAATCAAATAAGAACATGAGTTTTTGAATAGATCAGATTAAATATGAACATTTACCTTATGCAAAAGAAAAATTTCATCAGGAGCTCTGTCAATAAATTTCCTAATTTCTTCCGGGGTCAGAGTGGAAGATTTCTTTGCTTGAAATCCTTCAGATTTTCTTTTTAAAAACGCTCGTAGTTTCTTATATTTTTCCAGATCAACGTCATGGTTTATCTTCAACACACATTTAATCATTGAATAGAATGACCATAATGAAGATGGCTTGTATTTTGCACCCAATTCAGCGAAATAGGCCAGCAGAACATTTTCGGAATAAGAGTTTGCCTTGTTTCGAAGACGCCATTCGTTGAACGATGCGTACGTTTTATTATAAATGGATTTCGATGTTTCTGGTATTAAGGTAGATGTTGTTGCTGCAGCTAATTGTACAATTTCTAGTGGTGTACAAAAGTGAAAGATTCTTCATTTTCATTAATTTTAATACAAATACACAAACACTACGCGTTTGACACTGACACTTTTGAGTTTGGTTATATTGTTTCCATGGTATTATTTAATTCGAGAAATTTTGTGATAGGAGTACAAGAGGGAATAAAGACTATTAATCCCTCGCCATTATTCCCTAAGGGATTAATATATGGCATTATACTTCAAAAACCACAAGTATAATACTTATATTATATATTAGTCGTAAATAAAATTAAAAATGACCTGTTTTTGCCTCCTTTTTATAGCTATTTGAATCAGTTTTTCTTATAATGGACCACCAATAATCCCCTAACATGTTTTCATTCCAAAATCCTTTTATGCAGATTCACACGGAAGGAAAGCCCTGTAATGTTCAAAGAACACCGCGTGAGTTTATGAATTAGAGGAGATGGAAATAAATTGAACCGGTTTTTAAATTGAATATCCATTAACATTCTGATGTTTTGTTATTTCGAAGATTATTCAAAATGAAAAAACAACTCGAGAATGGCTGGTCTAATACTCAAAAATAAACAAGTTACTTAATTGAAATAGCCTGCTTTTCATTACATTTTTCTGCAAAACGTACATGTACCGATAAGAATCAAATATATTTCTAAAGTTGGATGAATATTTCACGAAACGTTGCCTGTACTGTTTTAAAAAAAAAGGACCTCATTATTCATTAAGAATTTTTCTGGAGTATTTCCCACGTTTAATGAATTTTATACAATGTTATTCCAGTGGGATCTCTCGAATCTTTGGATACGCATCGAGCAGAGATATTTTCAAAGGCAAACAAACAGGCGGAATTCAATATTATTAATGCTTCTATATATCGGCTGAATCAAATGTTCATTTTTTTGTAAACAGAGCATATTTTCCTAGGGCTACCGTTCCATTTCCCTTCTCTGTACTCGCCTTCACCTAGCAATATTGAAATCCTTTCCTCTACATGCCAGTTATAACTTTTTGACATAATTTCTGAAGAATGTGGACGAATTTTAATGCTAATATTTTCGTTTCAGCTTGGAAATATGCATTGATGTCGATAACCATCCTGGTTGCAAAAGTCGTGAGACGATACAAAATATCATGCTCTTTAAAATCATCCGATGATATCAAAACTGAATCATATGTATCACTGAAAGTTTCCAACAATTTTGATATCACATTCACTGAGAGAAGTGGTTGATTGACATTTTTGCTGTATTTTCACAAATGGGTACGTATATACGCTCTTAAAATGGGTTCATATATAATGTTGCCAATCTGTTGATACTAGGACTGTAGACGAAGATGACTCCAACATTGGTTTTGGTGTGAGGACTGGAATGAGGACTGGGTGTTTGTTATAGGCGTGATTTTTACCTGCAAATGGGCACTTCGGATAACGAGTCTTTTAATCTCTGTAAAATATATTATAATCAGTTCATTGAAAATAATATGCGCACTGTTGTAAATAATAACTAATAATAATTAAATAAAGAATACAATAAAATATAATTTTGGACTGAGGTGGCCTTTACTTGATGGAAATCCATAGTTATTACGCTATAAGGTAGACACGATTAAATTTCCACAAAATTTATTGTCTTCGCGACATGTTTCGGTACACTGTACCTTTATCAAGCGAATGTATTTAAACACTAAATTATTCTTCGCTAAAAGTTCCTTAAATATATCAGGGCCTACTCTAATTATCTAGGAATCATAGATAATTAGAGTAGGCCCTGATATATTTAAGGAACTTTTAGCGAAGAATAATTTAGTGTTTAAATACATTCGCTTGATAAAGGTACAGTGTACCGAAACATGTCGCGAAGACAATAAATTTTGTGGAAATTTAATCGTGTCTACCTTATAGCGTAATAAAATATAAAATTGAAGTGATTTTTTTTCTTGTACATTGTATTGACCTTTACCTTCGATGTGCTTGAGCTATTTTTGTTTCTACTGCTCATTACGGTTTGTCTTGGAAGATGTATGATGAACGCTTATGGAAACTATGCACTGAGAGGAAGATGAAGTAGCAAGTTTCGAAATTCCTGACAATTTTTGAAAGTATCATTTCAGATGTCAAAATTAGAGAAACTGATGTTCCATTGATTTTGATTGGCATTTTATATCAGTTATATTCGAAGAGTTAACGTTATCATTCTCAAAAAAAATCTTTAGAGATAGGAAACATCAACTATCACAGGATTTCTTAACCTTTTTGCAGTCACGGACCACTTTCACAATATAAATAATTCCACGGACCCCTATCAAAGAATATCCTAATCTTTAGTAAAGAAAACAAGCCAATTTATATCGAAAAAACACTTTTATTAGTTGGTAGTAATAATGGCACTATTCTTTTTTCTGAAGCTAATAAGAAGGCTGTTACTGTTTGGCATCGATAAGAACGTTAAATAGTGGGGTCGTCTTCGACAAATGGCGCATGTCATCGGCGAGGTTTAAGCGATTTCGACTTTTTATTTTCATCGACACTAAAACCGAGAACCCGGCCTCACAAAGATACGTAGTAGCAGATGGTATCAGAACGGACATAGCTCGCTTGACAAGAAGAGGGTAAGCTTCACTCAAAGAACACCAAAACTCGCCAAGACCTTTTGCATGAAATTCAGCCTCCAGAACTGCTTCAGATCTCATGTCAATTAAGTCATCTTTGATGAGATCTTCATCGCTGATGCTGTCAATCTCTATAAAAAATGGACTTCGCACCAATGTTTCTTTGACTAGTTGTTCGGAGCTGAAATAACCTTCAGATACGTCTGTAATGTTTTCAGATGTTTAGACATTTCGTTTTGAATTTTTGATGTAATTTTCGTTATGTCGCCGTCACCTTGTATCACTAACTCTTCTAACATCGGAAATTTTGCAAAGTTATCGGATTCTATCCTCTTTTTCCAAAGACAGGTTGATTTCGTTCAAATGAAAAAAAATATCTGCTAAGTACGCTAGCCCTTGTAAAAAATCTTCGCTCTTGAGATATTCATAAAGTGTATTTGTTTTATCTCTCAAAAAAAGTAACACTTCTGCTCGCAACTCGAACAAGGGCTTTAAGACTTGTCCCCTTGACAGCCAACGAACTTCTGTGTAGTAAAGCAGTACTTCATGTTCTGATTCCATTTCTTGACAAAGTCTTTTGAACAGTCGGTGGTTTAAGGCTCTTGCTCTGATGGAGTTGATTATTTTCACACATATCGACATAACTTCCTTCGAATAAGTGGATAAAGTTCGTGAAGCTAAGGAGTGTCGATGTAAAAAACAATAAGTGATTATGACATGAGGGATCTCTTTTTTGATCAAAGCTGCAAAACCAGATGTGTTAGCAAGAATTGCCGGAGCTCCGTCAGTGCATATGCTACCTAGTTTGGTTCTTCAATCGATATGATGTTCGTTGAAAAATCTTTTAACTATCTCAAATACGTCGGAAGCCTCAGTAGTCGCTAAGAGCGAGTCGCGAGAAACTCTTCTTTGATACTACGTGTGTCATGATGGACGTAACGAACAAACACCAAGAGTTGGCTGCATTGTGAAACATCGGTGCTTTCATCAAATTGCACACTGAATGGAAATGGTGATTCACCAAGCAAGAACTTAATGTTCACCATTGGTGAAGCATTCAGTTCTTGCTTCAAAACATTTGACGACATTTCAATAATTCTGGAATAGATAGATAGTCGGTGACCGATCCCAGTTGGCAAGCGATAGTAAATGAACAATCAGAAACAAACATAAAACAACTGCGCTGCTGAGAAACCCTGCCCAGTTTAATCTTCGTTCAATTAACTCATGTTTTCTGACTGTTTTTCAACTGACCTACTGACTGACCTGGTACACATGCTACGGACCCCCTAGGGGTCTATGGACCCCACTTTAAGAAACCCTGAACTATCATATCGGAGTAGTCAAATTGTAGCAGAAGTAATGGGATGTGAACAAAATCATGAAACAATAAAGTTCTGTTGAAAATCAATAATATTAGTCTTCTAGCGAATCAAGTGATCATTCTCGACCGATAAACACCATATGATGTTCCTTCTTTCATAATAATTTACCCCCTACTATTTGAACAAAATTTGACCATGCAATAATCAATAAAACTAACGAAGGATATATTAGTCTAAGATCGCGCTATAGAAAAACTTTCATCGTCCTGGTTGATGGATGAAAAGTATTTTATATCCAATTAAATATACCAATGAACATATTGCAGATGGATTGGTTAAAAAATTTCAGTTAATAATATGCTAGTAATCAACGATTGGAAGATTTTTTTCTAAAAATTTCACCGGTTTGGTTGATAGAGAAATTCCATACCAATCGAAATTAGGAAGCCTATAGAATAAGCAAATGTTGCGTTGGGTTGACTATTTTTCTCCTTTCCTGTGATAGTCTAATACAAAAACTTTTTTAGTAATTCAAATATAAAAGCTAGCTATAATGTAACACGGACTTTTTTATAGAAATAATAAAGACCATCATTTTTGATAAACAATAATTTCCCATTGAATTTTTTATTCAATCAAAATAAAATATGGAATATATCACTCCTGAATAGTGCAGCTTTCTGTCAGTGAAATAATTTTCATGATAGGTTCAGTATTTCCAAAGATTTGTCGATTAACCACATCAGTGAATTTTTCCACTTATAATTACATGAGAGCCTTTTTTTGTCGAAGTAAACCTGACATTTCGATGAGAGATAGTCCGTATCTACAGATACAGAATCAGATATGAAATACTTTCCATCCATTAACCAGGACGGTAGAGGTCGTTCTATAGTGGGTTCATTTCCCGAAAAATCATTAGGCTTTGTTCCCGGGAAACTGAACCCGAGAAAAATCGAGAAGTCGCAAAATCATATTTGAGTCTATGAAAGTATAAAAAAAATTATTGGCGTTTGCCGTTTGTTTCAAACACGCGGCGGCGGCGGGGCCCGTCAGAACCTGAACTCGACAGTTTGAAACTCAATTAGAAAAAGCAATAAACGGCGTTTCGACAAATGAGGAGGCAAGTGCAGTGCCACTGTCAAAATCTATAAGGATGAAAGAGTTCTTACTTTTTGAACAGACTGGGAAGAGGTCACCAAATTTGGAATCGATGTACAAAGCATTGCTTTCAGTTGTGCCTACTTCAACTGAAAAGTGTTTTCAATTTCTGTCTGATAAAGCTATAATTGCTTCAATTTTTCTAAAGGTATATTTCATCAGGCAGAGTGAGCTGACCTGATTGTTACGTTGGATGTTTCATTGATCTTGCAATGTTTCCATTTAATTTTTTTTTCCAATTAACATGCTAAAAATGGTGCTGTGATTTTAATTATAAGTCAGACAGAATAGTTTAAGTTATTTTGTTCTCTTGGAAGAAAAAGATAAGTTTATTATGTTGTAAACCGTCAATGAAAGTTTTGAAATCATTTCGATACTTTCATTTGAAGGGAAAACCACTGAATCTGTTGATTAATCACTTTATTGGAACCAAAAAAATATGCAAAAATGTACGCAAATGTTAATTTCTCGACAACCCGAGAAGAGCCGACAAATTAGCCTCGAGAATTCTCGAGACCTGAGAAACTGATAAGCTCGAGAAATAATGAACCCTAATTTCGTTTTGATTTTTTGCTGTATGCATTATCGACTGGGTCTAGTTCAGTAAGTTTTATAATTCGCACAAGAAATATCAGTTTTGGGCCTGAAAGTAAATTTCAAAAATATGTGGAAGCTTTTCACTGTTTTCCGCCTTTTGAGTAACAGTCAAAGAATATAAATCACAACTTCTATGAAAGAAGTAGAAATAAAAAGAAGAAACACTCTCTGTTGGTAGGTGTTAAATATCGTATTTGTAATGCAAAAAGGAAATTTAAGTCAACTCGAAGAAAAATTGGTTGTTTATTGATTGTCAAATTACAATTGTCTTTCGCCACTTAGTAACAAATATATACAAGGTATATATAAAACTAATATGAACAGATACGTGTATATCATTCAAAGACGTTTGATTCATTCACAAAAAGGATGATAGAGTCCATCTAAAATAGCTACTCCCCTGCCTATAATGCACGACGAGCATAATACATAGCAATCACTCTTTCTTGCTCAATTTGTGCACCAAGCATATAAAAATTGAAACAAATAAATAGCATGGATGGGAAATATCTACACAATAAAGAAAAAATAAAGTGCGGATTTTAGAAAACATTTGATATATCATTCAGACAAGATTTTGTTTGCACAGATTTTTCTTTATAAGAATTTCTCTGTCGCGTTGGCGAATGACTCCTGCCACGTTTCATGGTTGAAGGGTCCGCGAATAACCATGCTGCTCCTGAGTGAGGCGTAAGGAGTCAGTAACAAGCCTGACTACACATACACACATTTACACGCAATTTGACTTGAGGTCTCTTGGATAAACTATAAAAAACTTCCACAAGATATAGCAAACGATTCCAAAATATACAACTCGTGACAAGTGTGCCATCAGGTTTGATTGACATTTCGGTGACGATCATATGCATGGTATACAAATTGAGTAGTAAAGAATGATTTTCGTATAACTCAATGCCCGTCTTGCATTTAAGCAGGGGAGTAGCCATTTTGGATGGACTCTTTCTTCCATTATGTGAGAGAGAATCAAACGTCTGTGACTGATGTACACTTACCCAATTTTGTTTTGATTTTACTTCTTTCATAGAAGTTGGAATTCATTTCCTTTGATCCAGAGAAGAAAGACAAAAAATAATTCATCAAACTTCATTCTCTCCATAAAAATTCCAAAGCCGCTAATAATGGACCAGAATTCATTTTATTTCTCATTTGACAAACCCTCGCACAGATGTAAACCGAAACAATATCCAATAAAAAGGAACGGTCAAACAGAAAAACGGTTAGAATATAGCCAAATATTGTCGTCTACACCAGAATTTCAATAAACTACCGTTTACAATGCCCTTCCGCATAACGAGATATGAAATCGGAGACCTATAGAACGCGAATACGTATACTGCAGTTTTAATTTCGAATTCAGTGCAAGCCCCGTTCCAGCAATTAAACGAGAAATTGTCATTTATTACTGTCAGTTCGGAATTGAAATCAAAATTACTGATACTAATAGGTTTATCCGCCGATAGTGGCAAGCTTATCGCTTATCACTCGGAGCTGTCGATGTTCATTAAAATATTGTAGCGCACTGAATATTTGCATATAGGGTTTGGCTTTCAGAATCAATTGCGTTCGAATAGAATATAGAAACATCCAATGCTCTAGGTAACTCTGGCAACCTGAAGAATCTCTTGAGAAGAAATGTGGAGTTCTGTCTTATAAAGGTTCTGTTAGCATTAAGTAATGAACTTTTTACGTCGAAAAAAAGTCTGAATCTGGTGCAGATGATGTGAACTTCTGAGGAGAAGCGCCATCTGCTGGATGACCGAAGACTCAAACTCCTTCTATACCATCGTCCATAGATATTCTAATAAGTCTGGTAACTCCTTTGATGTGGGTAAAATATGCCGCTTTTTTTGCGAACGGTCGTAAATCATGCGGGATACAAGCAGAAATACGTTATACGAGGGTCAGTCAGCAGCGCGAACAATATGTTTACTCGAAAGTGTGTCTACGAGGGTCAGGCGTCAAGTGTTGATCATATTCATTATATATTATTTATGTTTTTGTATGATCTTTCATTGAGATGATTATATTATATGAGATTCTAATAACAATAAATTGAGGAATATTTCGTTGTAATAACTGGCATGAATCATCTGATTTCTTAAATTATGGGCAGGTAAAAAGGTGAGATACTTATAAAGGGACTTCACAATAAAGAAAAAATGAAGATGAATAATCTTTATTTGAATATTACCTAATTGAATGGTGATTTGTTGTTTTCTTGAGTATACCCTAATAGTATAATTATAATCTATTCAGTACTTTGGCATATATATTTAGACACATTTCAAATATTCAGCTCGGGGTTGGTTGGAGTTAGGTCGAATAAATGAAACTAGTAGTATTTCTTTGCCGACGTTTCGACTTGTATAAAGTCATCGTCAAGGTACTACAAAGTTACAGTAAATCAGATATACATACACACAAGGTAAAAAATTATTGAAATTTGCGACAAGAATCACTTCTGCGAATGAGAGGTCAAAATTGAGTACATTAGTTTGGTACAATTCAATTGACAGTGAAAATGTAAAAATAGACATAAACAAAAATTAAAAACTGTAGGAAACGGTTGAACTCACATAAATTTCTGGTTTTCTTGTCTATTGAAATAAAAATTGAAGGACATTTACATAAAAATAAAAATTCCCAGTTTTCGATACTGAAATATATATTTTGTTTATATAATATATATATATATATATATATATATATATATATATATATATAAATCAAAACTCTGTTTGAGTGCAGGAAGTAAGTGAGTTCCTAATTTTATTTTCAACGGTCGCTAACACAGTGGACTTTTCGTCGGTCAGAAATACACTTCTGTATATTTCAGTATCAAAAACTGGGAATTTTTATGTAAATGTCCTTTTATTTTTATTCTGATAGACAAGAAACCAGAGATTAGGTTCTACCGTTTCCTACATTTTTGAAATTGTTGTTCATGTCTCTTTTTACATTTTTACTGTCAATTGAATTGTACCAAATTTACTCAATCTTGACCTCTCGTTCGCAGAAGTGATTCTAGTCGCAAATTTTAATAAATTTTCACCTGTATGTGTGTATTTATATCTGATTCACTGCAACTTTGTAATGCCCTGAGGATGACTTTATAAAAGTCGAAACGTCGGCAACGATATTAGTGGTTTCAGTTCAGTTGTTCATTTAAACATTGAGCTCTTATTTGCCTGTTTGCAAATTTGATTGTGTAACAGATTCGAACTCTTGTGAACAATTAAAGTAAATAGGAAAAAATAGTGCTTCAATATACAGTTTATTGAGCATTGCGGTGTTCAATACGAAATGAATTGGACCCTCCATAGTCCAGATCAACCTGAGTTATTTCAATACATTAGGAAGATTGCTATGGTGCAGGCTATTATGGCGCTGTACCAGAAGATCGTATTTGAAAATACTTCCCCGCAAGAACTATGATTCCATCATTTTCAATTTTTGTTCTCGCATCCTTTTACTGGGCATGTAACAACCATTGGCACTAATGATAGAATTTGGAATAACTATGTTAAACTGGGAAATTCTGGAAAGCAATCAGCAAATAAACGAATCGAATATATCTTGCCAGGGGTGTATTTTAGGTATGGGACATTTTTCATGAATTTGATATCTTTTTATTCGTCGTATCCAAAAATAATAGAATAGTGTATGGTTTCCATTTGAAAAAATCGTGTTTCATCAGTTTTCTCGTTATGTTTAAGGTGGAAATTTCGACCACCCTGTAAATTATTTTCGAAAATTCGAAGAACCTGTTCATGACTTGATGCTTAAGGTGTGATTCTGTGAAATTTCACATTTTCAACTGTTACTGTCTATGAGTTATGATATTTTCGGAGTGGTGCTGTAACTGTCAAATTTTTCAAAAAAAAAATCAATATCTCGAAAACTAACAAATTTGGGTATAGGCATTGTTATAGAAGTGGGTAAAATGTGATGAAGAATTGAAAAATGTATTAAAAGTTGACCTCAACTTCCGGTATAACGGAAAGAGCTCGGAAGTTAAATATATTTTAGTTGAAAAGGCCATTTTGTGAAACCCACTACCACAAAATTTCAAGTTTTGATTTTGAATCGTTCTCCATATATTCCTAACGAACGCTGTAGATGAATAGATGATTGATTATTTCGTCCACAAATACTACAACACCGTTTGATATCCAGTCTGAAACACTATTTGAAGCAGCACTTAAATTAAATACTAAAAAAACGGAAAACAACTAATTATTGAAAGCAACGGCGGATAAACTACAAATAACTAAGAAAACGACGGTAGAGAATTGATCTGGAAACGACAAATAGCTGGTTGAAAGGAGCAGTAGAATTATGGAAAACTTTTAGCAAAACTCGAATAAATTGGAATGCAAATGTCAAAAGGTAACAGAATTCAATTCTTGCACCATCTACTGGAAATCGCAGTAAACTCCGTGGATATGATCGAACGTGTCTACAGTCTTTGACGAAACAATATCGAATCGGAGATCGCACCAGGAATGTATGCATCTTGCTAGTAGCCATATTTGCTGTCAATTTTTGTGATCACAGATAATTCATTAGTGAATTTGAAATGGATTCAAGAGACGAAGGATGTGTGAATTGTACCTCACCAAAAATAAGTAAAGCAGCTGAGGATGCAAAACTGAGTTCATTGCCGAGTAAATCCAAGAGAATATAATACGACAGAGTGTATGAAGAATTCATGAGGTGGTGCAACGGGAAGAATGTGAAATATAAGAACTACACATAGAGTGTACTTCTTGCCTATTTTCTGGATAAATCTGAATATCTCAAGCCCTCTTCCATGTGGTCAAATTATTTCATGCTCAAAGCTACTTTAAATGTACATGATAATAGAGATATCAGTAGATACGCAAGATTGATATCTTTTTTGAAAAGTAAATCTGATGGTTATAAACCGAAGAAATTCAAGATTCTAAGCAGAGAAAAATTGAGTTATTTTCGAGGGAAGCACCAGACGATTTGTATCTCATGATGAAAGTGTACGAGGCAGAAAATGAAGAGCCTTCTACTAGCCATTGCATACAACCTGAAAATATTGCTCACTTCTCTGAACCACCAGGAAATGACATGCATTCTCCTCTGACTTCTAGTAATGAGGAATCAGTTGAAATGAGTTACTATCTGCAACAACAGAAAACAACAAATCCAAATATTTCGATAAATAACTGTTCTAATTTAATTGTCAATATTAAGTTATAATTCATTTTTCAAATTATGTTCATTGGTTTCGTTATTTTTGTTAATAAAGTTTTAAGTTTGATCATATGCTTTCGCATCACAGAAATATTTACAAAATTGTGATATTCAAATAAACCATCACAATTATAGAAACATAGATGTCCTGAATTATTATGAGTTACCTGTAAGAACAATAGATATATTAATATTCTGATGATGATGATGATGGTGGTTGATGGTTTCTCGACTTGTAATGTGCACTCCTATATAATTCAGATGCTACTTCACGCCCGGTCGTGCATAAAAAGAGTTTTAGTTTTTGGTTATCTAGCAGATGGCGTTTTGCCTTAGCGGTTTATAATATCTGCACCAGATTCAGACTTTTGTTTCGTAAGGAACGGACCGTTCGTAATGTTTTGTGTTCGCAAGCCCAGCCAAGTGTCACTGAGGAAACTTATGTAATTCTGATATATTTCAATATCATTATTATATATATTCATGGGAAAAATATTAGTTTTTAGCTCTTAATTTTTTGCCTCCCAACACAACCTCGAACTAAAATCTAATACATTTCCCCCTTTATAATGAACGAATTTGAAAGATGGGAAAAATATAAAAAATATGAAGGTATCGATAATTATCCGAGTTGGCAATGGAATGCCTCGATACTGAATTCAACGCGTCGAGAAGTATCTTTATGAAGTATTGTTATAGCTCAGAGCTCGAAACACAAATGCATATATTAGTCTTTTTACAAATGACCTAAATTATTAGGAAATCGTGGAATAAAAACATCAGATTTGTTTAATCTGATGTTTTTCGTAAATAAAATTGGAAAGTAGGGAAAACAAAAATTTTCGATGAAAATAAACTTGAACACGAGATATTGCAACAGAAAAATTCAATAATAAATTTGAGTTGAGACTGTATAATCTTCTGGGATATTCTATAATTTTGATAATAATTTTGAATTTACCCACTGGATTCTGCGATCTTACAGGGTTACATGGAGTAAAGGTGAAATGAAATTGTGATTGATTTTTCATTCTTTCATTATATTTTTTGATATCTCTCTGAATTTTTTTATATATATTGTAATATGTTATGTGACTGACTGATCATGGGGGGGGTAATTACCCCCTTTACCCCCCCTTGAATACGCGCCTGGCTCAGAGACTATTCGAAACCTTTGAACCCCCCGTAACTCTCAGATATGCGCTTTCTGTGAGATTCTCTCATCAGATGGGTACACACACGATTTCGCCCTCATGGTAGGTACGAAAATCTCTGCCCAATTTGTCTTCCACGCCTTGCTACAACACAGCGAATAAGACAAACAATGTTCACGTCTCTTACGCTCGGTTCGATTGTTTTAAAAACGTGCCGTTTCAATAGAATTTTCTTCGAGCGATTCTTTCAATTTGTGTGATTAACTTTGATCTGCTGGAAATGGCGTTGATTTCGTTTTCTTATGAATTTCGATTCGATATGAAATGGAAAAGAGCTTATGTCATGATTGCACGTATTACGTTGGTATTATTGAGAACAATCATTGAAAAGGACAATATTAATATAAGAATATCCGATACACGATGTGAAAGTATACTGCATTTTAAGGGTGTCGATTCATAAAAAAATATGCATCCCAAAATTTTCAGGTTCGTTTCGTGATAACACAACAGATAATTAATAAATGTCTGCTTCTATTCGTCTCGTAAAATTGGTTCATAACACGATGAACTCGTTTTCCTTCCTTTTCTTCCTTATTACCAGCAGACCCAAATTATTGTACCCCTCAAGATTACCATTTCTGAGTAAAAAATTATTGTGAATAATAAATAACTTTTCCAAAAAGCGACACTATTTTTTTTACTTTCGAATGGTGAGCTTGATGGGCAAAATCATCACGTTACAACGTTAATGACGTTCTAACTATTGGATAAAAGTGGTGAAAATCACGGTAATTTCGAGTTATCGAACCATTTTCACGATTTTGTTCACATGTATATATCATTCGAATTAAATTGTTCACTAGGAAGAAAGCCATGTCGGCATTGAACTTTCTTCTTCTTCGTTCTTATTTCATTCGAACCTCCCCCCCCCCCCCCATCGAATTCAATTGAGTGCTACTTCGGATATGGTACTATAGGCCCAGATAGTACACATTTTCCTCAGGATATCCCAATTCCATCATTCATTTTTACCTAGGGAGTTCTCATAAATCATTCCCTAAATGTCCGTAGGATATTATAATAGTGCCCATGTAGCACCGCAGAACATCCTGGCTTGCTGATCCCCACCCTATCCCAAGGTCGATGCCAGTCACTCCATAGGATATAGTTAGTTGATATCCAGATGAGATCCCGAGGATATCCCAATTTCATCACAGTTGACTATTGTAGGACCTCCCGAGTAACATTACGGTGTTACGTCCTCAGGAATTCCCCACATGTAGAACATTAGTAATGAATAAACTCCTCTTCATCTGTCAATGTTTCCTTTCATTCCTCCATATTCCCTATAGAGAGAGAAAAAAGGTAAAGAATATGAACAATAATGTATTACAGGATATCCACAGGACATCATATTTATAGAGAAAATGATCCGGAGCTTAACCTGAGAAGGTCCGCTTTGTATCCCATATAGTCCCCGTTTCATACTGGTGATTTGTGCAGGACATCTTGGGGACGTCCTAGGAAGTAGGAATTTGGTAACATTTCCGCTTCCTAGTGACACGATTGGGACGCCCACCGGTATCCTACGGACGTTGTCCCTTGTTGGTCCCAAATAGGTCATTGTGCCATCTGGGGGTATTACACATTATCTCACCAAAAATATAGTTTCTTCCCTAAAAACCACAAATATGTTCAATAACTAACACACTAGTTCTCAATGATGGTGTATTACCGTTATATAGCCTTTTTCTCGAGTACAGGATTCAGCGCTCTCGTCACTCCAGTCCATTTTATTGTCGAAGGTGCCTTATATATTTCGGTAAATGATTAAAATGATGCTATTTGCAATGTTGCTCGTGATACATATATATATATATATATATATATATATATATATATATATATATATATATATATATATATATATAACTAGATTATCAAATTCTCTGGTCTATCACAATTTGCATTCAATTCGAAATGCCCACCACAAGATAACTAGCTATTTCTGGCTTTGGCCTTCATCAGCTGTGGGTTGGCATGGTCCTCGTATCGAAGACAAACTGTGATAGACCAGAGAATTTGATAATCTATTTATCAGTTTCCTGATTCATCTTGCTTCATAGCAAATAACCCTTTCTCTTTATATATATATATATATATATATATATATATATATATATATATATATATATATATATGAATATCGCAATGTTTGAGGACAAAATTTTTACAAAACGCAATGTTTAGGGACAGGTTGTAGATTTGAGGACAGTCAATTGTTTTTTGAGGACAGGACGAAATTTTATAAGAAAATCTTTGAGGACATGTCCTCAAAACACGTATTTTGCGCTGTTGCCAATGATTTTTTTTTCTTGAGAAAATATTTTTTAGTGATTGAAACAAATTAATTAACATCACGGATGATATGTGACTATTATGCAAGTTGGTAGGGTATGAATACAAGTTTATAGAAAACCTTGCAGGATGTCATTGTATGTTGGAGTTTGATGAGTTTGAACTTGAAAACATTTTTTTGATTTTTTGTGCAGTCGGGTCGTTAATACGAATAATTTTGGATGAAAATTCAACTCTTTCATATAATGACTATGAAAAATATCATTTCTATCAATATACTACTGAATATTTTAATAGCAAAAGTTGTAAAGTTCACTCAGGAATGTTTTTAACACCCATGATCTAGGTAATTATTCATAAACTAACTGGACCTGAATCACAGAACTGAAATATCCTCAAACATACAATTGAAAAGCGGAATCAACAGTGATAATCAATGCAATGGAAACTGGCCTACCATAAAAAGATGAAATAATAAAAATGAAAATAATAATCAATCGATCAAAAGATGATTGAAGATTCTGAAGAATTTCATAAAGGGAATAAGACATACATTTCGAAGTGATCAATTTGAGATGCCATTGTGTTAACAGTGGCTTCATCTATTTTTTTATTATTTGGTGAAATGAATGAAAAAAAAATATTTCATCGAACAAAATGGGCGATTCACATACAATTACAAGGAAATAGAACAATAGACAGAATATTGTTTAATGTTTCATTTGATTCACATACAGAGTACACCCGATTGTTAGGCTGGATTAAGACAGATCCGAAATCCGATCGTACGACGATCAGATAGCTTCGTCGTACGATCAAATTTCGGATCTGTCTGAATCCAGCCTTTTACTCGGATACATAGACATTATAACTAATGGACTGGCCCTAAGAAAGAAGAGGCTACAGAGTGAGCAAGATAGAATACTTAAATAAAATAAATATTCTTGGGAATGCTTAAAGACTGGCTTTAAATCAAATATTCAAAAAATGAACAATTTGTTCAGGCCGGCCTCAACTCACCTACACTGTAGGTTGACGGACTAACACCTATCAGAAAACAACTACTCCCCTGGCTAATACCACGAAGGGCATTGGATTACATCCAACAGGTGTTAGTGTGGGATTCTTCACAGAAGAAATTCCACATATGCTCTTGGCGATACACCACCAGAAATGATTTTCAATTATTGGGACGGGACACACTTGCAGACCGGTTTCGGGCTATTTGGCCTCTCGTCAGTGCAAGGCAGTGCCATCATCAACATAAGTCGATGACTTCCCATAATTAAAAATCCTACTCGAGTAGAGTATCTTCCCTAGACCTAGGCTGATACAAACAACAAGCTAAATAGCCGTTGCTGCGCCATCTGCCCGTAGACTAGGTACTAACCAAGAGCATATCCGCATGGTCCCAATTCCTTGTACAAGGAAAATCCGAATAAAATAAATATTCTTGGGAATGCTTGAAGACTGGCTTTAAATCAAATATTCAAAAAATGAACAATTTGTTCAGGCCGGCCTCAACTCACCTACACTGTAGGTTGACGGACTAACACCTATCAGAAAAAAACTACTCCCCTGGCTAATACCACGAAGGGCATTGGATTACATCCAACAGGTGTTAGTGTGGGATTCTTCACAGAAGAAATTCCACATATGCTCTTGGCGATACACCACCAGAATTGATTTTCAATTATTGGGACGGGACACACTTCCTTGTACAAGGAATTGGGACCATGCGGATATGCTCTTGGTTAGTACCTAGTCTACGGGCAGATGGCGCAGCAACGGCTATTTAGCTTGTTGTTTGTATCAGCCTAGGTCTAGGGAAGATACTCTACTCGAGTAGGATTTTTAATTATGGGAAGTCATCGACTTATGTTGATGATGGCACTGCCTTGCACTGACGAGAGGCCAAATAGCCCGAAACCGGTCTGCAAGTGTGTCCCGTCCCAATAATTGAAAATCAATTCTGGTGGTGTATCGCCAAGAGCATATGTGGAATTTCTTCTGTGAAGAATCCCACACTAACACCTGTTGGATGTAATCCAATGCCCTTCGTGGTATTAGCCAGGGGAGTAGTTGTTTTCTGATAGGTGTTAGTCCGTCAACCTACAGTGTAGGTGAGTTGAGGCTGGCCTGAACAAATTGTTCATTTTTTGAATATTTGATTTAAAGCCAGTCTTCAAGCATTCCCAAGAATATTTATTTTATTCGGATTTTCCTTGTACAAGGAATTGGGACCATGCGGATATGCTCTTGGTTAGTACCTAGTCTACGGGCAGATGGCGCAGCAACGGCTATTTAGCTTGTTGTTTGTATCAGCCTAGGTCTAGGGAAGATACTCTACTCGAGTATGATTTTTAATTATGGGAAGTCATCGACTTATGTTGATGATGGCACTGCCTTGCACTGACGAGAGGCCAAATAGCCCGAAACCGGTCTGCAAGTGTGTCCCGTCCCAATAATTGAAAATCAATTCTGGTGGTGTATCGCCAAGAGCATATGTGGAATTTCTTCTGTGAAGAATCCCACACTAACACCTGTTGGATGTAATCCAATGCCCTTCGTGGTATTAGCCAGGGGAGTAGTTGTTTTCTGATAGGTGTTAGTCCGTCAACCTACAGTGTAGGTGAGTTGAGGCCGGCCTGAACAAATTGTTCATTTTTTGAATATTTGATTTAAAGCCAGTCTTCAAGCATTCCCAAGAATATTTATTTTATTCGGATTTTCCTTGTACAAGGAATTGGGACCATGCGGATATGCTCTTGGTTAGTACCTAGTCTACGGGCAGATGGCGCAGCAACGGCTATTTAGCTTGTTGTTTGTATCAGCCTAGGTCTAGGGAAGATACTCTACTCGAGTAGGATTTTTAATTATGGGAAGTCATCGACTTATGTTGATGATGGCACTGCCTTGCACTGACGAGAGGCCAAATAGCCCGAAACCGGTCTGCAAGTGTGTCCCGTCCCAATAATTGAAAATCAATTCTGGTGGTGTATCGCCAAGAGCATATGTGGAATTTCTTCTGTGAAGAATCCCACACTAACACCTGTTGGATGTAATCCAATGCCCTTCGTGGTATTAGCCAGGGGAGTAGTTGTTTTCTGATAGGTGTTAGTCCGTCAACCTACAGTGTAGGTGAGTTGAGGCCGGCCTGAACAAATTGTTCATTTTTTGAATATTAGAATACTTAAAGTCTAACCTCAGCGAATACCTTCTTCAATGTGCCATATAAAGAGAGGTTGAGAAGGATAGAATAATCAAAGTCTAGAATTATCAGTCTGTCCTTCACAACATCCCTTTAATGCGTATATCCTTTCTCTCTCTATCGTATTCCGTATCGTGTTATAAGGAAATCTGTCATAAAGGCTAGTCCATTAGTTATAATCAGGGCTATTCACTAAGCAGAGTTGTTATGGATAGCGACTAAAAATTGTCGTTATGTTCAAGGTCAGTTGCTAAGCGCGAAATTGGTATTCACTTTTCAAGTTAAGTTGCTACTATAATGACCAGTTGCTGTGAGTAGTGGTTCACAGGCAACTGCTTTAGATATCTTGTTAAGGAAAAACAGCTTACCACCGTCATTACGGCAAGTTATTCTCAGAGTTGCTACGACGGTTAGCAACTGCGATAACCACTTTACTTAGTGAATAGCCCTGAATGTCTATGCTCGGATACGGAATCTGGGATTCATGCTTCTGTGTAATCACGGAACACGATGTTCGCGAAATTCCACTGGCAAAGTTTCGCCTTTCACTTTTCACTCTTTGACAAAACATAACCTATGTTTATTGTGGATTTTTATTTTTAGTTTTTTCGATGATCCAGTGAGATCGTAGCCGATGGAAAATGTGCTTCATCTAATAATATGCATCCTGTAGTAAACAAAATTGTCTTTCGGCCAGGTACGGTAAACAAAAATTTCGAGTATTTCGTATGTAACCATCGTGCCTTTTCAGGGTGAAATGAATAATATTGGATGAGTGAAGATTATTCTCTATATTTGAAGTAAACTGAGCCGTTAGATCTGTACGTAGTCAAAAGAAAAGAGGTGCAAAATATAATGAAACTATTCATCAGTTAAATCATGTCCTCCACTAGTACTCCGACAACGAAGATGGGCTCGGCGGAAGAGTGAAAATTTGCAATTGCAGTGATAAATTCATGATTTTTCATATGAACCAGTGTTTTCAGATATGGCAGCAGGGGCACAGTGAAGATGTTTTCATTGGAGGGCGACAGTCTCATAATTTGACTAAGATCATTAAACGAGATATGGCTAATGTGCTCACAATGGTTTATCCTTCTTTTTGAATACAGATAAGTGTTGCGGTGTGTATCATTTGCATCAGAAGGAAATATTATGCAAATAATGTTTGGAAGGGCGATTAAATCCAATAGAGAGATAGTACAAGAACATCCCGACTACTGTATAGGAATGTACAAGACATATTTGAGGATTGCAGAAATGAAAATTCCGCCAAACTATCAGTGTTCAATATGGAATGTTATCAGGAGTGGCAAAATAACTTCACATATTGTTGAAATAAAGTTTTAAAATTATTGTTCTGAATTCTGAGCTTATTTTGATATTGAATTGTTGTGTGTTGAGCATTGTGTATCTTTCATAGTCCAAACACAGTATGTGTTAGCTCTGGTCAAAAAAATTCTTGCTGAATTCAATAGTCATTGCAGGCACAATTTGTATAACCCCCTGGGGCGTAATGGTTAGTCATATAACTATGTACAAGCTGATTAAGAAATAGAGTGATACAGAATATAAAGAGAAATAGTTTTTTTCAGAACATTTAAATAAGTCGAGTTATCTTTAATATGGATCAATATCACATAATTTTTATAAGAGATGTTTATTGAAATACTGATTGAGAGCTGCTATTGAATAATTGAACCAAGAATAAATTGACGTTCTATGAGACGTAGGGATAGTTGAAATTTATAGCATTTTTAGTGCAGTAATTACAGGTGCTTCTTGAATTTATCAAAGTAATGTGGATATTAAAATACATTCTTATCATAGATGCAAATTTATATTTTTTTTTCATTTCATTCAGAATACTACCACCCCAGCGAATGATGCCTTATCAGACGCTAGTGTAAAAACTTGAAGAAAAGTAAACTATTATTTATTATTGTGATGTTATCAATAGATCAAATTCAAAATCTGTAACAGACACGACTTGAATACAAAGGAATTCCATTGAGTTCCAACTCAATTCATCAAGTGATATTATCATCCCTTACAAGAAATAGATAAATTCAAAGTTCAAGAGGCTTTGTTTTTCTATTCTTTATTTTCGGTTATTGTTAATCAATGCTATCAATCCTTAGAACTCTGCGAATGCCACTGATGAGAATACACCACAGAATATTAGCAGTGTCAGAAACAGTTATTGAATCTGTGTGTGCGTTGCGTTCTACCCACAGTCTCCGAACTTAGCCGAATGATGCCTATTACAAAATTCATCAATCATTCTGCAATTTTTTATTGAACCAACTCAACACATTCATTATGAGCCTATCGGCAAGAGGGATGAATTTTGCAAAAGTTGAATTATTTGGGTATGTTTGGAGACTGTGGGTAGAACGACATGGTCTGAATCTGTGAGTAGCTACTGATTGTATGGCAGGACTTCATAGAGCCTTTATTCATGGAGATAGAAAAAAAACAAGCTCTTGTTTTCTTTTGATATTCCTCTATACATAATCCAATGGAAGTTAATCTGCAAAGTAAATATCTGAATGAGTATATGGCTCTGCTGCCATGCTGGTATTCTTTCTTGAGTAATCTAGAGCAATTAGTATGAGTACACGTACTTTCTTCATTTCCCAAAAATTTTACTTGGGGTTTGGATTGACTAAATAAAACTGCATTTTCTCATGAAAAAATGCTTATCACTTGCAAACGTAGTATATTCATTTTTCATCATACACACTACCTTGCAAAAATAATGATCAATCGAACACCCAAAGATTATTCAAGAAGTTCCACACAGTCTTACAATATAATTTCATTCTGGAAAACCTTCAGATTATCTTCAAAAAGTAAAAAGCAAAAATGTTTCAAGTTCGAAATATGACATATGACAGAAGTTGTGACAAGTGACAGAAATGAAGCTGCAAAACCATTTTCATGAGCTAAGTTCGATTATCCTCTGCGCTCACTTTCCTCGATGCCGTCTGCCGTACGTTTATTACAAATCGAGCTCTCCGAGCGTATACATAGGTGTCCATTTGTCCATTTTATTCACTAGCTAAGTTCGATTATTCATGGATCGAGTAGAGCGGGTAGAGATTGAGCTGAGATCAGCTGATCACTGAGCGTATGGAGCTTAAGATCTAAAAACGAACGGGTTTTGAGCTTTTGGAGCGTGTAACATAACCTGATATTTTTTTATTTGTTTTATCTTTTTCGAGCAATTTGTGCTTGAACGTTTACGAATTTTCCTTTGAATATCCATATTCTCCATGCAGATTTTTCATATGAAGATCGTGTTGAAGGAAAACGTAGGTAGATAGGTTGAATTTTTATGTTTTCTTTACAATGATGTGTTTATAGGTATGAGATGAAGTTGATTCAATATATGGGTACTCTCACAAACTTGGCCTGGCATTCCTTTCTCCAATATGATGAGTATATCAACATTGATACGCTGCATTGTTGCTAGTCCGTTGTACCTACTTGGGCAGATGCTAGAGAAATTGGAATAGTTGCTATTCATGTTATAACCAGTTGGGAAAAAATTTCATTTTGTATAAGTAATCAACATCATTCCTGAGGTATGAGAAGAAAAACTATGGAAGTGTTTGAAAGGAGTCCAAGTTTCCCAATGCTACACAGAAAAAATTGAACACGCTCTACATATTATATCCTTGGTGTTTTAAAAAATGTAATATGAATGCCTGTCGATAAGGTAAAACATGAGAATGAGATATGTTGTTTTGATAAGGAAAAACAAACTGAAAATTGTCAACACTAATGTATCACCATTCAGTGTTTAGAATGGAAGTCGACAGGGATTGCACATATCCTTACCTAAGAACAAGTTTTAAAGGATCTAAAGGCGTTTCGAATGATAACAAGCAAGTGAGGTTTTTTAAAACGTTATTAGGATGCAATGGTTGCTGGAGTGGAACAGCTTGTAGAAAGGCAGAAAGAAATGTTCACTTCAAGATATTATTATTTTATGTGAAAGTTGACCTTTGTTTTTTGTACTAGGTAAAATGTTATTATCATACTCCATGAAGTTAGTAAATAGGTACATGTGCATGAACTAATAGAATAAAAAAATATGTTTATTCAATTGTAATATTTGTGATTGTTCTCACAAGATGACGAAGTACATAAATTATTTCAGCGAGAATAAATCTCTTAATACAAAAATAAGAAAATAGCAATGCTAGCCACATATGGCATTTTCTGAGAATGGGGAAAGAAATGCAGTACATGTACTAATAATAGAATTAAGACAATTCAAATTGATAATACAGTTTATTTATTCCAAAAATAATACATGTGGGTGCATGGCAAAGAACTCTCCTGAAAGCTCTTTATAATCGTCCCAATTACAATCTTCAAAAATCTATATGCTGTCAGAAATTTCAATCTTCCATTACATTTATTTATGTATGTTATGGTACCAATGAACTTTGCTGTTATTGAATTTCTCATGCTATCATGAGGGTTATTCCCTTTGAAGACAAATAAAATATATTTCAAGGCATGACTAACCTGGAGTTGTATAGCCTTGTTATCGAGTATATTGCATATGTCATGATAACTTCTGGCAAATTTTCATTTCTAAGATTTTTCACTTTCATTTCGAAAGTCTTGTTAGAAGCGCACTTGGTTACATTTTTTTGTCTACGTTACAAAATAATAGTTTTTCATTAATCCCTTACAAATTTGCTAATGGCGCTGATGATGTAAAAGGCTCATCATCTAATAGCTTGATTTTTTATTGTGAGCTTTCAAAACTCGAACAACTCCTGTGTAATTACAGATAATTGAAGATATCTGATAGGATAATTGATTAAAAAATTGATATTTTGGTAGATCACATTCCTCATTCTGCAACATAAGGATTAATAGCCATACCTACTGATATTTTCAACAATTTCTTTCGAGGTGAACTTTGAGACTCGAGTAATCTTCATAGAGATTTTCGAGGAGATTACCCATTTTCAGAACATTTACAGCAATACATAGCTAACACTCTTGAGGCCTATTTAGGTTGCATTCACTTCTTAGATGATTTTGATTGGTATACTACCTCAGTGTATAACAATAAACCTAGATCTATATTGTTCAACCAATAAATTCTTCAAAACTTCAAGAATATTTTTGAAACTAGCTAAAATAGAGGCTATAGGTAGGTGGGTATTTTGAGAGGTTCGTTTTCAAAATTCTTTACTAAACAGGTATAGTTCGTCAGTATGACTTTCACATGTGAAAAATATAATTACAACTGCAATAATTTTGAAAAAAAAATTTTTTTTCCATAACGAAAATAAATAACCTCACTTTAATGTTCAATGTCAAATTTATTCTTCATCATACGTCACATCTTCTCGCTCGATTTTCTCTTCAACGAAGCTCCGCGCTAAATGAGCTGCTCAATATGCACGCTCTGTGAATAAAAGGACACCAAAGTTATCGCTCTGCGCGCTCGATATCCTCGCTTTGGGATAAACGAACGATTTTGAGTGGATTGAGCTCAGCCGAGCTGAGAGAGCTTGCTCGATTCGCTCGCTCAGTGAATAAATGGACACCTATGTTCAAGCTCGGAGAGCTCGATTTGTAATAAACGAACGGCATCGAGCAAAGTGAGCGCTCAGAGCTTAATAATCGAACTCAGCGACTGAGCGAGCATATTGAGCAAGCTCTCTCAGCTCGGCTCCGCTCACTCCACTCAAAATCGTTCGATTTTCCCAAATCGAGCGCGCAGAGCGATAACTTTGGTGTCCTTTTATTCATAGAGCGTGCATATTGAGCAGCTCATTTAGCTCAGAGCTTCGTTAAAGAGAAAATCGAGCGAGAAAATGTGACATTACCGACTTATGATGAGGAATAATTTGACATAGAACTATGAAGTGAGGTTATTTATTATTGTTATGGAAAAAAAAGCCTTCTTTTTCAATACTTGCAGTACTAATTATATTTTTCACATGTGAAAGTCATACCGACGAACAATACCTGTTTAGTAAACGATTTTGAATACTAACCTCTCGAAGTACCTATCTAGCTAGCCTTGATTTTAGCTAGTTTTGAAATTATTTATGGAATTTTGAATAATTTACTGGTTAAAAAATAGACCTGAGTTCATCGTTCGAACACTGGGGTAGTAAGTCAATCACTATCATCTTGGTTAAGAAGAACTGAATGAAACCTAACTAGATGGAGGTTTCATGATCATAATCGTCTTGTTTCAGGAATCATAAACCATATGATGGAAGTTCAAACCTCAAGAGTGTTAGCTGTTTATCGATGTAAATGTCCGAAAATAGGTAATCTCTAAAAAGATTATTCGAGTTCCAAAGTTCACCTCGAAATCTCGAAATCAATTGTTGAACATATCAGCATGGGTATCGATCCTTATGATGCTGGATAAGAAATGCGATCTACCAAAATATAAATTTTTCCAATTATTATGTTTTTCTGATCTTTATTACCTGCGGGATCATACAAGAATTTTACAAGTTTTGAAAGCACACAATCAAGATAACAGAAGATGAACCATTTGGATCATCAGCGCTAACACCAAATGATCATGGGATCAATAAAAAAAAAATTAACGCAGACAAAAAACTGTAACCAAGTGTCCTTTAAATAAGACATTCGAAATGAGGAAAGTAAAAAATCTTCAAAATGAAAATATATCATGACATACGCAATATACCCGATAATTTGACTTAATTCTATTAAAGTTCATTGGTGCCTCCATTAATATATTGGATGATTGAAATTTTTGACAACATATGGATTTGTTAAGATTGTAATAGGGACAATTATGAATAGCTTTCAGGATAGCTCTCTCCTATGTACCAACATGTTTCACTTTTTGCTAATTGAAGGGTGTTATCATTATATCTAAATTATTATGCTTATTGCATTCCTTTCTGATTGATTTCTGCTCAGGTGTTTGCTGATTTTTCAGTGATTACCTACTTTAGTATTCTTGATGGATAGACTTGAAAAAGAAACAGTTGAAAATCACTTCCTCAAATTATAACCAGAAGTCTTATTTCTGTATTTAGAGATTTATTCCCGCTGAAATAATTAATTTCATCCATATTATAATTGAATAAAAATCAATTCTTTTTCACGTATTAGTTTATTCACATGTACCTATCTACTAACTACATGGATTGTGATAATGATATTTTACCCGGAACAAAAAAAAACAAACAAATGTTTTTTCCCCTTAAAACATTCAGAACCCTACTTTTTTCTTGAACATAGACCCTTGGTGTGCAGTACTCCGACCTTCCACTGGCCGTGCTTATTTCTGTATACTTTGGTTGAATAAAACAAATCTCACACATCTAAATTATTAGGAAGAACGTGAATACACACATTGTCTTCATTCAGTATTCAGCAACTTCATTATCTTCCATATATAATCTTGATGTGAAGATTTATTTCTTTCTTTCTACAAGCCATACTACTCCAACAGCCATTGCATCTTGAAAATATTAAAATTTCAAAATGTAACAGAAAAACTTTACGTACTTGTCAACATTCGGAAAGCCTTAGGGCCCTTTAAACTTGTTCTCAGGTGAGGATATGGTTAGTGCAAGCTGCACTAATCTGCAATCCCTGTTAACTCCCATTCTGAACACTGAATGGTGATACATTATTGTTGAAAAAATTTCAGTTCATTTTACAGTTTCAAAAAGAGAAACGTATGGTCATTCTCTCGTTTTATCCTCTCCACAGGTATTTATTATAAATTTTTAATTCTCCAAGGATATAGTGTAGAGCATGTTCAATATTTTCTGTAGCATTGCAGGAAAACTTGGACACCTTTTAAACAGTTTCATAGTTTCTCTTCTCGTCCCGCGGGGATAATGTTCATTGTACAAAACGAAACTTTTCCTAACTGGTTATAACCACAAACCATAGAGTAAATGGTTTGTGGTTATAACATGAATAGCGTCAACAATGCAGCATATCAATGTTGATATGCTCTTCATTGGTGAATGGAATTATGGAATGCCATGCCAAATCTGAAGGTGAAAGTATTCATATCTTGAATCAACCTCATCTCATACCTACAAACACATCACTCTAAAGAAAACTTGAAAATTGTTGGTACCTATATTCTTATTCAACAAAAGCTTCATATGAACAATCCACATGGCGAATGTGGATAAAAATAAAAAAGAAAATAAATACAAAAATATCAGGTTATGTTACGAGTTCCAATAGCTCAAAACCCGTTGGCTTTTATAACTTGAGCTCCTTGCGCTCAGTGATCAACTGATCTCATCTCAGTCTCTACCCGTTCTACTCATATAACATATAATCGAACTTAGCTATGAGCAGCAAAATTCTTATCGCTGGAGCAGTAAAATCTGGATCTGCGCAAGCGCACTTTCATTTTGCTGCACTTGCAGCAAGAATTTTGCTGCTCATGAAAAAGCTCCTTAACGCTCTATTGGCCAGTCCATGAGCCTGTATCCACATGAGTACATGATTACGGATCGGTTGTAACCACGTGACTACTACCAACCAATCAGAGTGCTGGATGGTCTAACGCAAAGACAATTTTCAATGCTTAACGGATACGGATGTCCGAGATCACGTACCTATGTGGATGCAGGCTTAGGCTGGATCCAGACAGATCCAAAATCCGATCGTACGATGATCAGATAGCTTTCTGATTGGTCTAAATTGGTCTAAATTTAAATTTAGACCAATCAGAAAGCTATCTGATCGTCGTACGTAATTTATATTTAGACCAATTTAGACCAAACAGAAAGCTATCTGATCATCGTACGATCGGATTTCGGATCTGTCTGCATCCAGCATTAGTTGTTATGTCTATGCGTTGCGCACGTGACGATGCTGTCAACTGTCATGTCAAAGGCTGACAAATTGACAAATCACAAGTCCACATCTCAAGGTGTATTTTCATGGTCCTTAACTTCTGCAAGTACAGTAGCTTTTGACAGATTTCACTGCTCGAGCAGTGACCTTTAGAAGTTAAAATTTTTCAACTTCAAAGCAGCAAAGCGAATGATATTTCGTTAATTTCGTAGCCATTTTGAATATCTATAAGGTCGATTGTGCATAGGCTCTTGGATTTCTTTGAAATTAGTTAAACGAAAACACTTGAGCTTTGAGGGTAGTACTTCAAGGTACTATACAAACATCGCTATGGATTGAATAGCGATTTAGTCTAGTAATGAAATAGAACTCCACCGACATAAACAATTCAGTTCATCCAATTCTACTTAAATTATGTCGATTTTCCATATCATTATTTTTAGGTCTATTATCTGGTGAATCTTTTGAATAACTATCAATATTGAATATTGCTATGGTTATTGAAAATAATCGGCAACTGTTATAGAAGAATATAAATATACACCATAAAGATTTCTAAAATATCTTCGAGTAACATTATCTATTGAAAAATTTTGATTTGCACCAAAATTGCATTATTGGTCTCATTCTCGAATATTTTTCAATAATCGAATGATATTCAAGAATCAATAGGCCACCGCAGAATAGACCTGATTGGGAATCTACTAATCGGCTCTCAGCCAAACAAAGTAATTAGGTTTTTGGTATAGTTTCTGAAAATCATAATCAAATACCTACCAATAAATATAAATAGCAAAAATGACAAATGACATGAAAATCACAGATTCCACTGCTTTCAACCCTTTTTTATGGAGCAGTGAAATTTTTACTGCATTTGCAGCAAAATCTCTACGGAGCATGCGCACTTGCATTTTACTTCACTTGCAGTAAGAATTCTACTACTCCATGAAAAGGATCCTTCACTTCTTTGTTTTTTCAATAATGTATTTTTATGTACTGTAAATGTGTACCTACTGTGGTGCGACAGTAGGTACACATTTTATTTCTTCTGGCATGTATCTATATTGATGCTACAAATGTACTTTCTGTATGTATCGTAGTTGAATAAAATGAAATGAACTGATGGCTGATCTTGTGGTCAGAGGCGTTTGGCGCTCATGTATTCAAAACGTATTCGCCTGTCCCCTTCTCTCTCACTTACAGCTAGCGAAATAGTGAGACAGAAATGGAGAGACGAATACGTTTTGAACACTAGAGTGCCAGAAAATACCCCAGATTATATTTCACGAATTTAATTGTCGAATAGCTCAGACTGTGGCTGTGCCGAGGATATACGCATATTCTGAACCAGTCGATGATCGAATTTCTGAAATGGAATCAGATCTCTGGGGCCTGATTTCCAAATCAGGTGAAGCCTTATATCCAGAGAGAGTCGAATGTCATTCTTCAATCCAAATGGCCTCTGCTTATATGATGAAAACAGACATCCGAATTTTCTCTCGATGGGAGAGCTCAGCCGATTTGAAAGTTAGACCCCGTGAACTCTACCATCAAGAGAAAATTCGGATATCTTGTTCTATCTTGTGAGCAAAAGCCAATTGAAATTGAAAAAGACATTCGAGTCTCTCAGTATCAGAGTTCACTCGATTTGAAAATCAGGCCCCTGGAGCATCCGAATTTCATAGCGAATTCTTATGATAGAACTTGTGCCTAATCAGTGTATACCTCCCTTTTCTCAACTCTTTTACATATTCCAAAAGAATTCGCTATTATATTTTTCGTTGAAAATTCTGTCAAACTTGTCAAAATAGCAGTGAAAATTTGGCAACTCTTGACAGAATTTCGGATGCAAGATACGAATTTCGGAGGAAAACTGTGGATTCTGGGTGAACGTGGATCTTACAATCAAATTAAGGTATACTTAAATATAACACGTTTTCAATATTATTTTTATGGTGAGGTACAATCAGCGTACCTTGTGACCTTCATAAGGTATAAGTTGCACTGAAGAGAATAAAGATAGATGTATATCTTTGAAAAGGTACGGTTTTCAACATTAATAAAAAGGATATTTTGTCAATACCCCTATTTAGAATGGATTCGAAGCATTTTTTTATGCCATCTACAATGTGGATATTTCCGTTTACTTGTCGATGCACGACAAATTTTTCTTTGAACGGTAAAGTAGGTGCAGAAGCATGTTTGTCAGTTTGATTGGAACTTTGAGAGAAAGCTAATGAAGCCTTGTAGTAGAGTTGACAAAATGGAGCTAATACAGGAAATGAAAAAGGCAATAAAATAATCTTATCTTCAAAATATAAATGATCTACGTCATTGACAGAAAACTCAAGTTGTATTTTTGCCATCTCTTGGTATTATGTGAAAATAATCACGGAAATGTGATTCAACCTACGTCGTCCAAAAAAAACCAACGTTGATATAATAGTATATTATGCAACGATCGTGTAATGATGGTTATTAATACATGAGCATAAACCGGGATACGAAACGAGCCAAAGGTGAGTTTCGTATGGTTCATGCGAGTGTATTAATAACCATTACATGAGAGTTGCATACGCTATTTTATCTACATCCAATAAATAATGAAGAACTAAAAATATTATATTATTAGGTATTTATATGGAACACAATAATTTTAGGTAATCAATCGTATTTCTTTGAGAAATTCTACAAAAGTATAATTAATGGTATAACCATGGAAAATACAACAATGAGAAATGAAAAGAAGAAAAAAAAAAAATTCTGCCGAGGTCAAGAATTGAACCCGGACGTAATTATTCACTGCCGGCGCCTTTGACCATTCGGACATGAGAGCTCATATAATTACGTTGAAAATAAAAACATATGTCTTGCATTTGTCAAATGAAAAATATAATCCTTTCGATTGTATTTTATTCTTGTCTTAGACATCTGTGGAGGAACGCTGGTAATTCTTCTATATCCCTGCTATAAGACATTTTCATACGATCATCAAAAATTGACTAAATTCTTCAAGAGTTCAATACCTACTGATTTTGACTTGACAAACGTCAAAATGCAAAGCTTGCACATCATGCTTGATTGAAAAATAATGGGTTTCTGTTGGTTGAGAATCTGTATCGTAATGAAAATCTGTATCGTAATGGATTTCATTATAAAACGGGTTGTGGGCATATAAGTGTATTATTAGAGTACGGGTGTAGATAAAGGTAAGTTACGAAATGTCACAAGCTTATAGTCAACGGGGTACCTGAGGCTAAGGCTGGATTTCCAAAGATCCGAAATTCGATCGTGCGACGATCAGATAGCTTTCTGATTGGTCTAAATTTGAATTCAGACTAATTTAGACCAATCAGAAAGCTATCTGATCGTCGTACGATCGAATTTCGGATCTTTGAAAATCCAGCCTAAGGCACGGTGTTTCCTCACACCGTGCCTGAGGCTAAGAGAAATGTTCGGGGCAATCGAGGTTGGCAATCTTGGTACAAAGTGAAAATCACCATGTCGAAAATGTGAATGAGACAGACAAGCAAGCAGACAAGAGTATATTTTCTTTTTTTTTCAAAGTTGGTATATGGAAGGCACGGATAATAGAGTATACGGTCGTTCAATGCCACGTCATTGACTTGTACATGTCACTGGGTAACCAATCAGAAAACATGATTGTCAGCCGGTGTCATTTTGAAACTTCAGCCCTGCTCAAATCATGTTTTCTGATTGGTTACCCAGTGACATGTACAAGTCAATGACGTGGCATTGAACGACCGTATACTCTATTATCCGTGTATGGAAGGAACGTTGTTTTTTTGCATTTTGTTGATCCAGTCATTTGTCAGTTATGATAGCGAATTCTTTCAGTAGAACTCGTGCCGAGCCAGTGTAGTTCTGTCTTTTTTCAACTCTTTCCATACTAAAGGATGAGAATAAACGAGTTTTGTCAAAAATTGCACGAGTTCTTTCAATATGATTCGCTATGAGTGTTCTTCTTTTGCTTTGAAAATGCAAATATAAGAAATACTGCGGGCTGCTTCAGAAATTTATTATTACCGAAGGAAATTATATTGAAACTACCTTCCTTAAACAGTCATAAATGGAATAGACAACGAAAAATTGATTATCTTTAAGAAATTATTCGCTGGTGTAGGTAAGTAGATATTGAAAGGGGGGTCTTACGACCCTTTACTGCAACCGCGAGGGTTTATTATGGCTCACAAAGGCGTGTTACTATATAATTATTCTCAACGTCATAGATCATTCATATTTTGAAAATAATTTCAAAGCCTGACGTTTCAACAAACATGCTCAGTTTTTATCAACAGGTTATCTTTCCATTTCAATTCAATTCCCTGGGCATTTTCTGGTCAATTACCCATTTATGTTGTATGCTGATCAAGTGCATTTATCGTAATGGTAGCGGCGAAACCACTGAGTTCTGTCAACCAAGTTGGCACTATCAGGTGGGTGAAATCAATCGTCCCCTCTAGTGATGATACCATTGCAGCTGTAAGATTTTCGAGCTCCATACCGAGGAAAGTAATTTTTATTAGATTCGTTCACACAATATAATAATATGTAAAATTTGAATGTTGATGTAGTTTCGTTTATCTGCGCGCCATCATGTTTTGAGAAAATGCTTGCACCTTGCACCAATACGTATTTGATGCGTAAAGCCTGTTTCTCAGAGCTTCGTACTGTCGCCGGCGACAGCTTTGGGGACCAATCAGATAGATACGGAGACAAACAACGATGTTCTCCCTAGGTCAAAAGTTATTACTTTTCAATGCTCGGAAAAGAGCATTTTTTTCACTTTTTTGTTCAATAAAAACAATGATAGCTGATGTCCAAGGAAGAGTAAGTAATTTTACCTACGTCGTATAATGTTGCACGCAGAAGAACCACGCTACTTCAATAATTGAATTGATGAAGTAAATATCAAAAATATGACGATTTCGAAATTTTGCAACTGTTATAATTATCACAAATACAAATCGCAGAGTTTTTTCATTTTAGCTTGAATAAAACCAAGTATGATTACCGAATTATATCTTCACTATCCATACAATTAGGTGAATTCTGGTGAATTTCGAATAACTCTTGATATTGAATATATTGGTTAATGTCAATATTCGACATCTGTTATATATGATGTACCAATGAGATTTCTGAAATATCTTGTATGTACTGGTTTTTCGATATGATTCAATTTTCAATTCTTGAAAAAGTTTCGAAAAAATATTAACTGTTGAAAATTTTCAATGTGCACCATAATTGCATTCCTGGTCCTATTCTTGAATATTTTTTAATAATCTAGTGATATTCAAAAATCAGGCCTGAATGTATTATTTCTGATTCCACTATTATTGTTATCTCGGACACGATATAAATTCTATAAGGACGATCCAACGGATGGATAAAACTTGTCTATAAGAACAAAGAATACCTACTTATTTCAGATTTCAATTACTGCTGTTAATGGGTTCTTGCACCAAGCCAGTCAACGGAGGTTTAATGTAAAACTTGGATTAAAGATGGACAAATAGCCAAGTTTAACATTGAACCTTCGTTAAATTGCTTGGTGCAACTACCCATAAGCCATTCGTGTGGGGGCGAGTTTAGTACGATTCACCACAATTTAGTTGATAATTCATGACTCCAATGCACAAAATATTCTGGTATGCCTTTTTTCAAATATGAAGACAGTAAACAGACAATGACCACGCATCATTTGATGGAGAAGTAGAAGACATGCATTATGAATTATATGTTCAGCAAACCACATTTCTCTTATACATTGTACATTAGATTTATCCACTAGATTATGAATTGTGGATTATCCACTAAATTGTGCGTATTTGTTCACTAAACCACCTCACAACTGATAGAATGGGAAGTGGACGGCTGGAAATAATTTCGTGCAAGTAGAGAACCAAAGTACCTACTACTGAGTGATATTTTTTGACGAGGCACCTTAAGTATTTGCAATTGAACTCCACACCTGAAAATCGCACATTGGTAAGAAACATTTTTTTTTTCTACCGAAAAAATGTATGTTGGCAGCGGTATTTGCCCGAGACAATTCAAAAGAGCTCTTATCAAACCGTTACATGAATCAGGACCAAAAAATGCAACTAAAAACTATAGACCAATATCGATAATCTCTGCTATTGCAAAAAAAATTGAAAAAAAAACCTAAAAAACAGGCTTATGATGTATATTGAAAGGTATAACCTCATCAGTAGCTAGAAATTCGGTTTTCAAAAAAAACAAATCTACTAAGGATGCAATCGCGTATGTAACATCAAGAATCCATAAATCACTAGACAACGGAAATGAAACGATAGGTGAATTTCTAGATCTTGCCAAAGTCAGTATGACTTTCACATTTTAAAAATATAATCGGGACTGTAAGAATTCGAAAAGGTTTTTTCTTTCCATTCCAAATAAAAATAACCTCACTTCATAGTTCAATGTCAAATTTATTCTTCATCATACGTCGGTTACGTCACATTTTCTCGCTCGATTTTCTCTTTAACGAAGCTCCGAGCTGAATAAGCTTCTCAATATGCACGCTCTATGAATAAAAGGACACCAAAGTTATCGCTCTGCGCGCTCGATTTGGGAAAAACGAACGATTTTGAGTGGAGTGCGCTCAGCCGAGCTGAGAGAGCTTGCTCAATATGCTCGCTCAGTGAATAAATGGACACTTATGTATAAGCTCGGAGAGTATTGTAATAAACGAATGGCTTCGAGCGAAGTGAGCGCTCAGGGGTGCTATTCTTGACCGTTCGCAAACGGAGTATTCGCATTTATGATCACATTCTAATATATAAAATGTATAGTGGAAACTATGACTGGACATTAGAATGTGCGAATACGAACATGAACTTCTTTTGCGAAGGATCAAGAATAGAACCCCAGAGCTTAATAAACGAACTTAGCTTGTGTATATTTTCAGTGAAGAATGCCAAATTATAATTTACATTCGACGTGTTTCGGGATTTTTGTCAAATATGTACAGTAACCGAAATAATGAATTTATTCCATTTGGCTTTTACACATATATTATACATATTATATTTCAACCATTTGTATTTTTCATGTTCGTGGAGAAAATAGATGGTGTAGTTTGGAGAAAAAGTGGTTTATTCGGTTTATATGGTTAGCGTATACTTCATCCCCCAATCTCCATGAAAAAACTATTTCGTCGATGATTTTAATATGTTAGAGTTATTAAAGCGATATGCGGGCATGAGAAGCTGTTCCTTACTAACACTCACTTTCGTTTGATTTTCGAGTTGAAAGTTTGGTTTTCAATTTATCAGATCTTTTCCAACCCTAAAACACAAAATCCAACTATTATGGTTTTCCAAAGCCATTATACAAGTCTATTCTGGTGTCCGATTGATTCTTGAATAGGTATCACTAGATTATTGAGAAATATTCAAGAATGGGATCGGATGCAATTATTATGATTCACATCAAAAATTTTCAATAATCAATATTTTTCGAAAATTCTTCGGGAATTGAATATTTTTTCATGTCGACAAACAGCACCTGCAAAATATTTCTGAAATCTTGATCGTGCATCATAATATTTTTCTATATAATATATAAATTTCTTCTGTATAATAGTGATTATTTTCAATAACCAATATTCAATATTGAAAGTTTTTCAAAATTCACCAAAATCCTAGTTGAGTTTTATTTTTATATTTTTCCCCTCTAGATCTTAAGAATTATTATGTTCTCATGAAACTGAAGTATTTAATTTAAAAAACTGGGTATGGCCTTATCAACCATTCGGGGTTTATCGGAAATATCAATAGAAGGTGCACTAAAAATCATTACACTCTCGTTTATATTCAAGATCGGTTCGGTTTGAATTAGTCTGCACGTAACTTATGCTTCTCTATCAGAATTTATTCATATACATTGTTGCCACGTATTTTTGTCTACTGTCCTCAAACCTAACGATTTATAGATTATGAAGATTTTCGGTGTCCTTAAAAGTTGACAAGTATAAAGTGATATATAACTTACTTTCCTGTCCTCAAACATTGCGATATTCATATATATATATATATATATATATATATATATATATATATATATATATAGAACCAGTGGATAGTGGGGTGTTTCAGCAAGTAAAGGAGTACTCTTTTAAGTTAGTCCAAGCTTTCGGAAAATTTTATTTCCATCATCAGGGAAACTACAATAATATATAAAAAAGTTGTAAAGTAATTCTAAAATATTAATTGCTAATGACTTACATCTTATTTGAGGATGGTTACATTGATGTTAGAGATGAATTGATGGTACATTGTTGACGATGAAACATGATACATAATTGAAACTTGATTAAAATTTTTCAGGTTAAAATCTGGACGTTGCTCTCACTTGAGCTTGTCAGTTATACTAATTGTAAAGTATGACATTGATTTGAAATATGAAGTTGACAATTGAGTTGTGGCTGAGGGCCTGGAGTGTCAGTGTGTTACCAACTGAATTCTAGTTACTAATTTGGTACAAATTGAATTGAAGTATTACTAAATTTTTTGGCTACTTTGAATTCTGATAATGCAATTGAATTACTGAAACTAAGATTACTATTGAATAGGTTCTTGTCTAGAGTCAATAAATAAGAATATATTTCACTTAGGTGATTAATGTCTCTTCGTTTGTTCATACAATTGTTATTTTGAAAAATGTAGGACATTTCTAAAAAGGACCCCTTAACTGTTAGTGTTTCAGTGGTTAATACTTTTATTGAATCGTAATCCATATGGTGGTCAAACTCATTCACATGGTTCGCCAGTGCACATCTCTCAGGGTGTAGTCTTGAATCACTTTTGTGAGAAACGACTCTAGCACCTAATGATCGTGAAGTTTGGCCAACATATATTTTGTTGCATGATTGGCAAGGAATACTATACACGACATTCACTTGATTTATCAAGGGAACCTTGTCTTTGACTCTGCTGTGAATCGATTTGATAGTTAGGACGGTTTTGTTTGCTATTTTTATGTTGGGTAAAATTTGGAAAATTCTAGAAAGTCTGGGAGTGATCTCCCTGATGAACGGTAATTATGTGAATATGGAGTGGATTGGGGCATCATCAGTCACATTGCCATTGGTATTTTTTGTCCAAAAAGCGACACTATTTTTTTTACTTTCGAATGGTGAGCTTGATGGGCAAAATCATCACGTTACAACGTTAATGACGTTCTAACTATTGAATAAAAGTGGTGAAAATCACGGTAATTTCGAGTTATCGAACCATTTTCACGATTTTGTTCACATGGATATATCATTCGAATTAAATTGTTCACTAGGAAGAAAGCCATGTCGGCATTGAACTTTCTTCTTCTTCGTTCTTATTTCATTCGAACCTCCCCCCCCCCATCGGAGTCAATTGAGTGCTACTTCGGATATGGTACTATAGGCCCAGATAGTACACATTTTCCTCAGGATATCCCAATTCCATCATTCATTTTTACCTAGGGAGTTCTCATAAATCATTCCCTAAATGTCCGTAGGATATTATAATAGTGCCCATGTAGCACCGCAGAACATCCTGGCTTGCTGATCCCCACCCTATCCCAAGGTCGATGCCAGTCACTCCATAGGATATAGTTAGTTGATATCCAGATGAGATCCCGAGGATATCCCAATTTCATCACAGTTGACTATTGTAGGACCTCCCGAGTAACATTACGGTGTTACGTCCTCAGGAATTCCCCACATGTAGAACATTAGTAATGAATAAACTCCTCTTCATTTGTCAATGTTTCCTTTCATTCCTCCATATTCCCTATAGAGAGAGAAAAAAGGTAAAGAATATGAACAATAATGTATTACAGGATATCCACAGGACATCATATTTATAGAGAAAATGATCCGGAGCTTAACCTGAGAAGGTCCGCTTTGTATCCCATATAGTCCCCGTTTCATACTGGTGATTTGTGCAGGACATCTTGGGGACGTCCTAGGAAGTAGGAATTTGGTAACATTTCCGCTTCCTAGTGACACGATTGGGACGCCCACCGGTATCCTACGGACGTTGTCCCTTGTTGGTCCCAAATAGGTCATTGTGCCATCTGGGGGTATTACACATTATCTCACCAAAAATATAGTTTCTTCCCTAAAAACCACAAATATGTTCAATAACTAACACACTAGTTCTCAATGATGGTGTATTACCGTTATATAGCCTTTTTCTCAAGTACAGGATTCAGCGCTCTCGTCACTCCAGTCCATTTTATTGTCGAAGGTGCCTTATATATTTCGGTAAATGATTAAAATGATGCTATTTGCAATGTTGCTCGTGATACATATATATATATATATATATATATATATATATATATATATATATATATATATATAAATAGATTATCAAATTCTCTGGTCTATCACAATTTGCATTCAATTCGAAATGCCCACCACAAGATAACTAGCTATTTCTGGCTTTGGCCTTCATCAGCTGTGGGTTGGCATGGTCCTCGTATCGAAGACAAACTGTGATAGACCAGAGAATTTGATAATCTATTTATCAGTTTCCTGATTCATCTTGCTTCATAGCAAATAACCCTTTCTCTTTATATATATATATATATATATATATATATATATATATATATAGAACCAGTGGATAGTGGGGTGTTTCAGCAAGTAAAGGAGTACTCTTTTAAGTTAGTCCAAGCTTTCGGAAAATTTTATTTCCATCATCAGGGAAACTACAATAATATATAAAAAAGTTGTAAAGTAATTCTAAAATATTAATTGCTAATGACTTACATCTTATTTGAGGATGGTTACACTGATGTTAGAGATGAATTGATGGTACATTGTTGACGATGAAACATGATACATAATTGAAACTTGATTAAAATTTTTCAGGTTAAAATCTGGACGTTGCTCTCACTTGAGCTTGTCAGTTATACTAATTGTAAAATATGACATTGATTTGAAATATGAAGTTGACAATTGAGTTGTGGCTGAGGGCCTGGAGTGTCAGTGTGTTACCAACTGAATTCTAGTTACTAATTTGGTACAAATTGAATTGAAGTATTACTAAATTTTTTGGCTACTTTGAATTCTGATAATGCAATTGAATTACTGAAACTAAGATTACTATTGGATAGGTTCTTGTCTAGAGTCAATAAATAAGAATATATTTCACTTAGGTGATTAATGTCTCTTCGTTTGTTCATACAATTGTTATTTTGAAAAATGTAGGACATTTCTAAAAAGGACCCCTTAACTGTTAGTGTTTCAGTGGTTAATACTTTTATTGAATCGTAATCCATATGGTGGTCAAACTCATTCACATGGTTCGCCAGTGCACATCTCTCAGGGTGTAGTCTTGAATCACTTTTGTGAGAAACGACTCTAGCACCTAATGATCGTGAAGTTTGGCCAACATATATTTTGTTGCATGATTGGCAAGGAATATTATACACGACATTCACTTGATTTATCAAGGGAACCTTGTCTTTGACTCTGCTGTGAATTGATTTGATAGTTAGGACGGTTTTGTTTGCTATTTTTATGTTGGGTAAAATTTGGAAAATTCTAGAAAGTCTGGGAGTGATCTCCCTGATGAACGGTAATGATGTGAATATGGAGTGGATTGGGGCATCATCAGTCACATTGCCATTGGTATTGTTTGCGATTGAATTGTAAATTTCTAGTGATGTAGATGGAAATAAAATTTTCCGAAAGCTTGGACTAACTTAAAAGAGTACTCCTTTACTTGCTGAAACACCCCACTATCCACTGGTTCTATTCTTAACTAGTCAGCAACGACTACCCATCCTCTATATACATATATATATATATATATATATATATATATATATACTGTCTCAATAAACGCGACGATTCTCAAAGACTCCCCAATACCTGGAAACCACTTTTGGTCCGACATACTTCTATTCACTCCGACTTGGGAACTAATCCGTTCGAACCTCCCATCGACCGTCCGATACCTGATCCTGCCATAATTACTAATGAACCCTCAAATCCCACCAACCTTCTATCCTCGATCTCCAGTGATGATAGCCAGCTAGTGAGACAACTCAGACCTAGACGCAAGGTCACTCAGTCTTGAAAATGGCTCCGAAATGGGAGTCGAAACGTAGACAAGTAAATCTTTCCAGACGCGGATCCACCGGAAGTTCCAGCCAGCACATTTCTGACCGCGGAAGCCTAGCCGATCAAATATATATATATATATATATATATATATATATATATATATATATATATATATATATATATATATATATATATCGGGAATTTATGAGATATGATTGGCATGCAGAGAGCATTTATTGAACCTCAAAAATCTTAATCGTTAAACATTGCACCATCTACGTAAGCAAATGAATGACAATATTGACATTCATGGAAACGTCATGAAATTTGTTTGTTCGATGCCTACTTGAAACACAAAACGTATTGAAATCGATTTCGCAAATATTCATTTTTAGTTCACTCCATGAAACTATCTCGAATAATCGTGAGAGAAACACTATATAAACATCAGCAATGGATAAAATTTATATGTAGACAAAAATGATTCACTATCTGCCTCGGTATATACTATATTATTGTTGTCTTAACCTAATTTCTCTGTCTTCATCTTTCATCAGCTGATGATTACTTCTTGAGAAATCCAAATTCATTTCTATTCTGTATTGTTCGACTACTTCCCAACTCATCACTCGCTGTATGACACATGAACATCAACATTTTTGAGCAGAATATCAATGTGACAATGAACCCAACCCTAACAGTAACGTATTCGTCACGATAAACAACGTCATTGCCCATTTCAAAAGAAACAGCAACGGATATCCAGGATTCTCTCATCTGCCTTGAAAGAATTGTGGGAATTGCATAAAATGCCACGATATATCAAATCCTTGTGTACAAACGCCCGTATCCTCCCACTTACCACTTCCTGGAGGGCAAAGCAAAGCCTTTATGTAGCCTTCCGGAACATATTTCTTTCCAATTTATACCTCTTTGTTGTAGACCTGAGATGTAACATGCGATTTCGCCCTGCCTTTCCACGCCAACTTTTCGTCTGCTTTATACAAAATTCTCACTCGGTCCAAAAAAGCGAACGAAAAGGGATTGGGGTGTTGAACGATACAAGAAATAGCTATACTCGCCACACGATCTTTAGAATGAGTGAGCAACGAATTGAATGGTGACTGAGCTAGACGTCTGTGGTCATTATACACCCCGTTTCGACGATGCAATTTTGTCGCTGCAACTTCTCGCGGCGACTTGTCGCTGCGAGATATGTCATCTAGCTGTCACTTTGCATTGCCAATATTAAAAATAGCACTGAATGTTACCAAGATGAACGTCTTCATTATCACAACTGATATATAATTTCTTTCATTTCTTATAATTGATATTGTGATTAAATCACCTTATTACTCAACTAGATTCCTTAAGTTTCGGAAAATAATTGAAATGATCAAAATCAATATTCTTCACAATGATGCCACCACATATTTGTGGTTTGCGGCAACAAATTCACCATAGAAATAACTAAGTCGCTGCAACTCATCGCACCAAAAAAGATTCATGCAACTCGAAAAACTTGCATGAACACATGCAAGTTTCTGGAGTTGCAGCGACAAACTTGCATCGTCGAAACAGGCTATTAGTTGGGATCACTCGAAAATATTATGGGGAATGTGGTACTGACCCTATGACTTTTTTTTCGCTAGTAGTAGTAGTAGCAATGAGTCTAGGAAAAATATACGAAAATTGGATTTTGTAAGGCATAACATTCCATACAATCATCCTAGTTGCAAAAGTTGATTACCAGAGCGTGGAGAACAAAGGAAAACAAAGGTGAAAATCAACTGTGTTTTTGCACACGCTATTGAAATTTCTGCATAATTGCAATGAGTATAACAATATCACAGACAGAAAGTATGTATTCCTGTTAATCGCCATTTTTCACATATACGTTTAAGTTGAAACATCAATATGCATAGTCTCAAGAATCAATTATTTAGTTTTCTCCAATTTTGAAATATGAAGGGGCACTCTTCAAATTTGACGGAATTATCAAGATGCCTTACTTTTCGTAATGAATAATAAACGAATCACGTTCTGAAAATCGAATTTAACTAGCCGATACATGACGAAAATCTATATTCAACGGAAATATCACATTTTACTGTATGAGTCCCACTGACAGTAGGTTTACAACATCGCGATACGTGTTGCGCTATACAAAAGCTTCCTCAACCAGTAAAAGTAAATAAAAGCATACAGTCGTACACTGAAATCCCACATGAAATCTCTCTTGAAATCGTTGAAGTGAAGAATAATTCATTCATGAGTTGTTTGCTGAACCTGAACCTTCAAATAATCATTGCATTCTGAATTGATCAAAACCTTCCTTCAATTTCCATAAGTATTTATAGATTTTCACAGACTCATCGGAGAAAATATACGATATACTTAGGGCGTTTTCTGTTGTTTTATCCATATCATTCAGTATACCTGGGGCTTGATTCTCGAGAGCCGAACGTATACGCTCGTGATTTTCTAGCACACACATTTCATATCGCTCTACGTTATTCTGAACGATACGTTTGTCGAACGTACTGTCTCGAGAATCCATTCCCAAAACTTTTGCTAACTGGTTGCATAAATAGCTTTTATCTACACCCGTACTCTAATAATAAACTTATATGCCCACAACCTATTTTATAATGAAATCCATTACGATACAGATTTTTCATTACGATACAGATTTTCAACCAATAAAAACCCATTATTTTTCAATCAAGCATGATGTGCATGCTCTGCATTTGACGTTTGTCAAGTCAAAATCGGTATAGGTATTGAATTTTTGAAGAATACAGCCAAACTTCGATAATCATAACAAAATGTCTGATACCAGCGATATGGGAGAATCACCTTCGACACCTTCACCGACAGAAATACAGTTAGAATGATTAAATTGTTCATTTGACAAATGCATGATTTATTACTTATTTTTTCATCAAGTTTTGTGGGCTCTCCGTAGCCGAGCCGTCTGTAGCGCTGACATTGATTATTCTAGCTGGAGGAGACATTGGTTCAATTCCGGTCTCGAGTAATCTCTTTTTTCTTTGATTTTTGATCTTCTTTCCATATCTCATCGTTTTATTTCTCGAAGTAATACTATTAATCACAATTCTGTGGAATTTTTAAAAAAAATTCGTTAAATTAGTATTATTGTGTGCAATATAAATATAATATTTGTAGTTCTTCACTATTTATCGGGTGTAGATAAAATAGCGTATGCAACTCTCATGTAATGGTTATTGATACACTCGCATAAACCATACGAAACTTACCTTCGGCTCGTTTTGTATCCCGGTTTATACTCATATATTAATAACCATCATTACACGATCGTTGCATAATATACTATTATTCAACTTATGTATTCATGAATTCCTGTCACAATACTGATGTTTCGCACGTGTAATGAGAGATTTCATCGGAAAAATATAATTTAGTTTTGATACAAAAATCGAAACACTATTTTCAAAATATCTTATTAATGAATAGTCCGACAGGTTGAGTTGTAGTGGTTCGACTTTTATTCACAAATAAAAAAGGATGAAGAATTTGAGGAGATGCAAATTGTAAAGAGAAATGAGTGGGTGGAAATAGAGAAAACTCAATATTTCATAAGTTCACGAGAATCGAATGAAACCATGGAAAAATAAAGAAGTGATGGAATAACCTCTAATGAAATAATATGGAAATATGATTTCTTTGTTATTACTACTATAAATTAAATAAAACAAGAATGACTTGAAATTTCTTGTTTCGTTATTTTTTCATGTTCTTTCAACTTTCCGACTTTGTGAAATTTTTCATTCCAAGAACTGAAAGACCTCTATTGAAAAAAAGTTGACTTTTCCTGCGACGAGATATATGCGAAGTTGAAAATAGAAAAAAAAGATACGGCATGTGGGGGATTGGATTCTGAGACCTTTCGCTTTCAATACAGACGTTCTAGAATCTGAGAGTGATCCAATGTATTACATAATGCTTAAAATTTTTACAAGATAAGAGTTACCATTGGTTGATCACATCTCCTTATGCTATATCTTTGACAAACTTCCTGAAATAATTAATATGTGTTCTTCTCATCGAGTGCTCGATTCATGAAGTATTCCGTTAGAAACTGTGATAGTTTTCACATAACTGAATTGTCATCATAACAAGAAAAGACGATACAACTTACGGAGTTTCTCAACGTAATCAAAAAAAGTAATTAAAGACGGAAATGAAGCCCTGTTCACTAACTTATTCAATGCAGATACTTCTCGCACGCGTAGAATTATCCAAGTTTCGTTGCAATGAAATTTTAAAACTGTTTACCTACCCCGATCTGCACTACTCCTCGTGGAGCTCCACCAAACGAAACGATACCTCTAGTGAAAAAGTTATCGCAGAAGTTGCTAGTTTCTCGTAATTGAAGTTCACTTCGTCTTCGAGTAAACATTGCAACTTCAGATTCCGCTGCCAGAGTCCTACCAACCCCAAATCGAGTTCGGGGATCTTTTATAACCTAATAACTGAAATCGCATCAGGGGAGACTGGGTGACTTTGAGTTTACAATTTAGCCAAGAAGACGAATCCGAAATTAGACGGGAATCCTGCATCTTAAACGTTCCTCCGTTCTATTAAATTCACGTTATACGTCTCCTGTACGTTTATTGGACATTTCAATCGTTCCGCCCGTTTTTAATGGATTTTGGTTCACTTGTTTCGAAGCTCGTGTGTGATATTCCACTACGATGGCAGAGCCTAAACGAGGTAAAATGCGTATAAACAAAAGATTACCGACCAATTTCAGTAGAGTTCACGAGCTGTGTAATAGCGGGATAGGGTGGCAGGAAGAAGTGGCACGCTGGATAGATATCTTGGAAGGATCACGTTCAGTTGATGTGGTCCAAGCTCACTGGATTAACGAAGAGGAATTCATCAACGTTATAGTATATTTGTTAACAAATTCAAGAATATAGGTCTTTATACTGACGGTGACAATTGTAGATACTAATAGAAGAAGGGCAACCGATCTCGAATCTTCTCTTCAATAGTTTTTGTTATTATTGTTTCAATTTCAACAATTCAATCTCATATTTTGTTGCTTGCAGATATTCAATTTTTTTCAATGAATATTTGATAATTTCTATTCCATTTTACATAACGTTAAATTCGTTTCTATCAACTTTTATATTTTTTTCATACAATACTGTTATTCAAGAAGTGCCCTGGAATGAAAACAATGTTCAGAATTTTTTGTAAAAGCCATGATCAAAGACAAAAATGATAATTAATTGCCAGAGTCATTAAAAAATATAAGCTGCTCCAATATACATGAAAATGCTGTGGAATCAATGAATTGGGAACAATTTATATCTTTCAATCAATTGAGTTCTCCAAATTCTAGTTCATGGGAGACGCAATGGGCTTTATTTTGGGTGGTTCATCTACTGGCGCACCGTGGGAAGGGGGGGCACGGGTCCCCCTAACTTTGAAAATGAATGAATGTATTAGATATTTTCGGGGTGTATTGTATGACCTCGGTCTCAACTCCGGCGTTGCGCGTTGCTCGCTAGGGAATTCACATATTTTTTACGCTGTTAACTGTATTGTTTCTTGTTAGTGTCAGTGTTGAGTGTTGGTCAAGCAAATACGATTTTGAATCTGCATTACTGCCGTTGGGGCTCGCATTGATATTGAAATATCGGTACTTTAATTGAACATTTGTACGAAATTATAACCACATAATCAAGCATCAAACTATCACTTAATCATTTCTCGTCATCAAAATACGTCTTCTATTGTTAAAAAAATCTATAATCAAAAAATTTCAATTTTGCTATAGTAATTCTAAAGTTCCCATGATCTTGACCCAGCTGTGTGTGCTCCATTATATCATTCTGGGTGCGCCACTGGGTTCTTCATTTGATTTATAAAAAAATGCAAGGATTTGTCAATTTCATCAATTTCCTTGATTCTTTCGTCTCATTAAACATTGAGATGGAGTTATTCATTATTCCTCTAGTCATTTACATCAACACAAAAACAGCATTTGATAGTATGATTCACATATCTCCTTATCTGATCTGAGTTACAATATGGAATAAAATAAAATAGATTGCAAAATAACAATGATTACGATGGTGAACTGATAGATTCGATATTGTTAAAAAAGTTATAACCAAGCACTTGAATAAATGTAGCACTGGAAATTCGAAACTTTCACATATCTAGGGCAGTAAAGCAAGAATAGCAAAGACGAAAATGTACTCAGGTAGGCTATGAGTATATAAATTATTTATGACATATTATTTTTTGTGGGTCAAACCGGAAAAGCTCTTCAAACACGCGTAACGGAACACAGGACGTGTTTTCAGAATTTAACATATGCAACATATATACAAAAGCATGGGTTCGATCATGGATTTGAAATTCTTCATTTCCAGAAGAAGGGTTCATAACTTGATCTCTTGGAGAGTACTAAAATCAACAAATTGAAAAATTCCCAATATCTGCATAATGAATTATTGAAGAGTTATACGAATAACCTCTGATGAATAAGTTTTTTTTTTCTGGCAGTTGGCCTCAGTTAACAACCAATCTATCGATTTGTTAGCTAGGACCATTGTATTATGATTCAGATCAATCGGGTTGAAATTAAACCATTTGGGAGTGATTTTTCATTATTTGCTCGAAGGAGATATAAGTTAGCGAAACACGTGTTGCGGTTTTGTAATATTCATTATTGTGACAAACTTACAAAAACTGTGTGAGTATTCTTCATGTGAACTATTCTCAAGGGATTCCATTAATAAATTGGGATCTTGACATTTCTATAAAGTGGTTTCACCAAAATTTGTTGAATGATTTGTCATTAGTTAGAAATCATTCCTTTTTGAGTAGTGCGACAAGCACTACTTGTCAGCAATCACTTTATGTATTTCACGATTATCTGAATAGAAGAATTTCAATATGCAAAGTGAGCAATGAACCAATATGCACCACGGTCATTATTCGGTGTTCGTTTACCCACTGTCGAATACAAACATCTTCAGTTGAACTACGAAGATGGTTGCCGCAGATGCAGCCGAAAGCTCCGGAACTCAAAATTCCAGACCACGGCCCTCAAGCCCAAAAAACTTATATATCAACACCGGCCGTGAAAGCCTAGATTCTTTCACAAACATCTTCATTGGGATTTCGGTAACTAAATATTTGTTTTGTAGCAACAAAGAGTATAGCGTGTTTGCAGCTATCCACTTCTATCAAGGATGCATGCTGCAAAGCTATCAAGAGGCGAATTCATCCCCTATTTTTCCGTCGTCGACTCTCCATCGAGGTATCACGTGTCGGGGTTCTCATTTCAGTGAAAAACATCGGACAGAGTGATATTCACGCCAGAAATGAAAGTCTGTTTATCGGAGTTACACGCGATTAGATGCCGACTGTCGTCGCACTAGGGGTTGATGAGGGATAGAGTGGGCGGTAATGGAAGACATTAGGATTCATTCAATCACATATCGATAGCGTCTCGGGGAGAATGACCCTTCGTTCTGAAAGATCGAGTGAAATTCGAGTCGATGCATGATGCACGGGATTTTTTTGAAACCGGTAAGGGTTGCAAGCGGGTTTAACGGTGTTCCGTATTGTAGATCTCATTATTATGACGTTGAGATATCTGAGTAACCCTTCTTGCTTTTATGGATGTATAGAAGGAAACAAAAGATTTGATTTCCATTCTTTCACATAATAATATGTGTTCAATCGAATTACACATCGCCATTGCAACTTCTACTGGACCTTACAAACAAGAAAGTACCTCATATGGGTTGTTTTCCTGGAGCAACCTACAACTTAAACATTTTTATACGGATCTGTAATCATTTTTCCAACATTTCGAAAGAGCTATTGGTGTATCAGTAAGAAAATAGTGTAGGTATTATGCATCGTGTAATGATGGTTATTAATATATGAGCATATAAACCGGGATACGAAACGAGCCGAAGGTGAGTTTCGTATGGTTTATGCGAGTGTATTAATAACCATTACTTGAGAGTTGCATACGCTATTTTATCTACACCCGATAAATAGTGAAGAACTACAAATATTATATTTATATTTGTATTGCACACAATAATACTAATTTAACGAATTTCTTTGAAAAATTTCCCAGAATTGTAATTAATAGTATTACTTCGAGAAATAAAACGATTAGATATGAGAAGAAGATCAAAAATCAAAGAAAAAAAAGATCACTCGAGACCGGAATCGAACCAATGTCAGCGCCACAGACGGCTCGGCTACGGAGAGCCCACAAAAATTGATGAAAAAATAAGTAATAAATCATGCATTTGTCAAATGAAAAATTTAATCATTCTAACTGTATTTCTGTCGGTGAAGGTGTCGAAGGTGATTCTCCCATATCGCTGTGGTATCAGACATTTTGTTATGATTATCGAAGTTTGGCTATATTCTTCAAAAGTTCAATACCTATACCGATTTTGACTTGACAAATGTCAAAAGCAGAGCATGCTTGATTGAAAAATAATGGGTTTCTTCTGGTTGAAAATCTGTATCGTAATGAAAAATCTGTATCGTAATGGATTTCATTATGAAACGGGTTGTGGGCATATAAGTGTATTATTAGAGTACAGGTGTAGATAATAATATATTATCCAACGATCACGTATTAATACACGAGCATTAACCGGGATACGAAACGAGACGAAGGTGAGTTTATGCCAATGTATTAATATGTATTACATGAGAGTTGCATGAGCTAATTTTTCCACACTCGATAAATGATGTGGGTCCCACTGATTAGTCTCACTAATAAGATCAGGAAATGAAGCTAAAAAAATGGTAAAACCCCGCAATTTTTTCGTCCAGCACCGATTCGTACAAAAATTTGGGATTAGGCTTATTTCACCCTCTAGTTCATTTTCTATATTGTGCAGTTGTACGCTTTTAGTTTTTTAGGAGTGAAAACTACCCCTCATTGTCAAAAATTATTAAATAACATTGAAAACCTGAATATGGGTAAAAATAGTTGAAAAATGATTGTTTCATGCTTTGGAATACAATTTCATAATCTTTCAACCAACCCTTCTTATAAAGTACCCTTGGAAACATTGGAATTTTTATAATATTTCTTCGAACTTTATATTAGAATACATTGGTGAGAAATCAACGGAATATACACTCACACACGCGAGCAGAATATGAATGGAAAAAGTGAAACATATAACATATATCGGTCGTATATACCAGTTATGTAGATTACTACGCACCGAAACAGATAATTCAAATTAAAAATAAAATTGATCGGTTTTTTAAGCATAGCTCCTTCATTTTAGGTGATGGAAAAATTTTTTCATGGGCGATTTTGTAGGACTTTCCAAGAGCTATAAGACAATGTGAATAATAATACTTAAGATATCTTCATTTTCAAATGGGGAGAAATTGAAGCGTTTGACAAAGGTGATGTTCGATCATAAATGTAGGTGTTAAACGGCTATATCTCGCCAAATATTCACTTTACAAAAAATCTACATGCAGGGAAATGTTTGCCATTAGTACTCCATCGTTTTTTTCGTATCTTTAGTATATTGGGTTATATTTTTAGGAAAAGGGTTAAAAACACGGAATTGAAAAAAATCGTTTTCTATTTAAACTCCAATTTTTCTAAAATTAGGCATTTTAAATTGGTCAAACTTCCAGGGTATATTATTAGTACATATATAAAGAGAATCACAGAAGGGTGGCGATCAATTTCAGTTAGGGGGTACTTTGAGGGTTGTTTTCACAGTTTTTTTCGTAGGAAAAAGCGAGTACCAATCTTATTTTGATCATAAGTCGGTCAATTTTCATGCTAGTAAGACATGTTTTCATTTGTTTGAAAGCTCCAATTAAATACTTTAAAGAAGATTCTATGAGCTTTTTCGAAAAATACAAATTTTTCCCGTTATTTCGCTTTAAATCTTCCAATTTATACATTTGACGAAAAGAGCTGAGCATTAATTTGCTGTATCTCAGTTCGTATGTATCGTAGATGTATCGTATGTATCGTAGAAAAGGAGCATTGTTTTGGTTTTTTTAAAAGATACAATTCGCTTTTCCACACTTTTTTGATAAAATGCATAGTTTTAGAGTTATTCGCAAAAAAACATTAAAAAAAGTCGATTACGAAAATATTACTTTTACGAAAAAAACGTATGGAACATTTTTTTCCTAGAATTACTTTTTTCGTCGATTCCTACAGTTGAAATGCAATAAAAAATTTCCACCCCCGCGGAATGATATAAAAAATGATCCTTGAGATATTCCCTACCTTCTGTGAAAATTTCAAATCCATGGTGGACGAAAAAATTGCCAAAATGCTTCATTTCCTGAACTAGATCTGGAAATGGAAGGAACATCAACATTTATTTCATCAATGGTTGTCTCATTAGAGTTCATTATCCTATTGTGAAAACTGATTTTATTCTGAACCTTATTATCAATATAGCCTTCCGCCACTAAATTGGATTTACAATTGGTGGAAAATCTGTATCGTAATGAAAAACCTGTATCATAATGAGCTCATTATAATGGATCTCATTATGAAACGGATTATGGGTATATAAGTGTATTATTGTACTACGGGTTCTATAACGAACGCGATTTCTGCGAGACAATCGTAGAGAGGCCCTCCGAATTAACGTGAGCATAAAAATAGTATATTATGCAACGATCGTGTAATGATGGTTACTAATACATGAGCATAAACCGGGATACGAAACGAGCCGAAGGTGAGTTTCGTATGGTTTATGCGAGTGTATCAATAACCATTGCATGAGAGTTGCATACGCTATTTTATCTACACCCAATAAATAATGAAGAACTGAAAATATTATATTATTAGGTATTTATATTGAGCACAATAATAGTGGGTAATCCATCGTATTTCTTTGAAAAATTCTACAAAATTATAAATAATGGTATAACCACGAAAAATAAAACAATAAGAAATGGAAAGAAAAAAAAAATTAAAAAAATCTCTGCCGAGTTCAGGATTTGAACCCGGACTTTTCTGATCACCGCCCTCGCGGTTGACCACTCGGCCATTAGAGCTCATTCAATTTGTTCCAAAATAAAAACATATGTCTTGCATTTGTCAAATGAAAAATAGAATCCTTTCCATTGTATTTTTTTCTTGTCTAAGACATCTGTGGAGGAGTCGCTGGTAATTCCTCTATATCACTGCTATAAGACATTTTCATTCGATTATAGAAAATTGACTAAATTCTTCAAGAATTCAATACCTACTGATTTTGACTTGACAAATGTCAAATGCAGAGCATGCACATCATGCTTGATTGAAAAATAATGGGTTTCTACTGGTTGAAAATCTGTATCGTAATGAAAAATCTGTATCGTAATGAATTTCATTATAAAACGGGTTGTGGGCATATAAGTGTATTATTAGAGTACGGGTGTAGATAATAGTATATTATGCAACGATCGTGTAATGATGGTTATTAATATATGAGCATAAACCGGGATACGAAACGAGCCGAAGGTGAGTTTCGTATGGTTTATGCGAGTGTATTAATAACCATTACATGAGAGTTGCATACGCTATTTTATCTACACCCGATAAATAGTGAAGAACTACAAATATTATATTTATATTGCACACAATAATACTAATTTAACGAATTTCTTTGAAAAATTCCACAGAATTGTAATTGATAATATTACTTCGAGAAATAAAACGATGAGATATGAAAAGATCGAAAATAAAAAAAAAATGACTCGAGACCGGGTTCGAACCAACGTCTCCTCGAGCTCGAACTATCCAATGTCAGCGCTATAGACGGCTCGGCTACGGACAGCACACAAGATTTGATGAAAAAATAAGGCACAAATCATGCATTTGTCAAATGAAAAATTTAACCATTCTAACTGTATTTCTGTTGGTGAAGGTGTCGAAGGTGATTCTCCCATATCGCTGGTATCAGACATTTGGTTATGATTATCGAAGTTTGGCTATATTCTTCAAAAGTTCAATACCTATACCGATTTTGACTTGACAAATGTCAAATGCAGAGCATGCACATCATGCTTGATTAAAAATAATGGGTTTCTATTGGTTGAAAATCTGTATCGTAATGAAAAATCTGTATCGTAATGGATTTCATTATAAAACGGGTTGTGGGCATATAAGGGTATTATTAGAGTACGGGTGTAGATAAAATCTATTATTCCATTATTTCGAAAACTGAAATTGTCTACTCAACAAAATGTTCCAAATAAGATGTCTATATACTGGTGTTTCTAATGTTGCGATATTGTTTCAGACGAACCTGTGGACTAGGCGTGGTAGTTCATCAGTGGCCATGAGGGAGCGCTGGTAATCAGAAATTTCTATGAATTTTCGTGATCACTCGATCCATGGAACACACTGGTGCCAATTCTGATGATTTCGTTAAAGGATAGAGAATTTATCGGGACTGGATATGTGAGGTTACTGAAAACACCACACGCAATAACGTGAATATTGGGCTGAATAATAGTGTTTCTACTTCTAAACCGAGATTTTGAGTTGAGATTACTCGGATTATTCATAAAAGTTGCTTGAATGAAAATATCAAAAATCAATTAATTTTTTCAGCACAAAGACCAGAATTCGCAACGTCATGGCCACTTGGCAACACAGGGCTGTCATCTCCACTGCAAGAGTGCCGGTACCTGGCGGATTTTTTGCAGTACTACTACGTCTACATCAATTTTTCTTCAAGTTGGCCATATCGGTCGTCTGATTTGCTGACAACCTCTTATATGGAGTAAACACACCAGTATATAGCCACCTTAGTTCCAAATATCAAGTTTGTTTAAATCGCGTGTCAGTTCGATGGCTATCACGTTTTTCAATTCGACTGAATGTTTGCTGAAATGAAAAATACGAAAAAGTTATGAAAGAGAGTATAGGTTCACTGAATGGTACGAAAATGTATAAATAAAACGCTCTATCTATGAAAAAAAAACGATGAAAACTGTGAATTGCGAAAAAAATTAAGATTGTGTACTCCAAAAATGAAATGAATGAAATTTCCAACGCTAGTTTGTCAACCGAGGTGTCGCCATTCAGACACTGAAAATACTCAAACGTAATAAGAATTCGTTTTGAAGGATAATGAGCATGTGACAAGGTTAAGAGGTTTTTGAGTGAAATTTTCAAATTCAAATATTTTCAGGGCACAATGATATGAAGAATACTTCATAAAAAATGCTAAATGAAGACAATACGGGTGTTTACAATCATAATGATAATTTGGAAGGTTTTCGTTCTGTTGAGATTGTGAGATTTGTATCAGAAAACCATTTCGATACTTCAACAGCATATTAATGTTCTAAACGAATTATTCTACACAATGATTATATGAGATTCCATGTGTGATTTCATTATGCGACTGAATGCTTATATGTTTAATTTCGTACCTGACAGATAAAACAGTAAGGTGTTCTGATAATCTTGTGAGATTCTGAAAGTGCCATTTCAATTTCAATTGAAAAAAAAGTGTCATATTCATATTCAAAAGCAATAATATTGTTACGAAATCTCCTAGCGCCGGTCCTGTCGGTCATTAAATGGAAATAACATGAAGGGTCGAAAAAAATTTAACCTTCTAGGAAATTCCAACTCGCGCTAACAATATTAAATATTTCCAAAATTCAAAAGGAAGTTTCTGGTTGTAATATATGATATAACATTGAACTCATATGAATTCATAGTATTACGATGAAAAAAGCCATGACTATAATTCCTGACCTTTCAAGTAATCCAATATGATAATGTAGTTCTTGAAGAAAAAGAAATATTTTGTCAAGTATTTTAAATGGCTTCAGAGGATTAGAAAGTGGAATGAAAAATATAGGTCTGTATCCAGAAATCTAAAGCTGGGCTTAGTTCAAGGAAAACTGCACCCTATAAAACTCATCATCCAGCATTTTTTTTTGTCCATTCAGAATTGCAATGACAGAGTGCAAAACGGTTTCTAGAAATTCAGTGAATCAAACCGGATGAAAATGAGAAATAAAATAGAATTATTTGCCCAATCCTCTGAGAAAAAAAATATGGGAGGGTCAGATCAGATTCTTCAACATCACTGGCAACTTTGACTCATTGAATATTCTTTGTTATTCTCATCATTTTTGAGATCACCAACGAATTTCAGTCTCGAGGAATATTCAATTTCATTATAATATTAATAACAGATGGCTGAACTGAATTTTTTGGATGAGAAATGCCGAATCCATTGAAACTTTGCATTTATCATCCTCAGGCAAATATAAACCAATAAGTCTAATGTAGTCCTTCCAGAGTACTAGTGTGAGGAGATATTCGTTCAAGGGCATTCTCAGTTCCAGATGAAGCGAATATCAACTGAAAAAAGTTGGACAATGGTAAAGAATACCGTGATATTCCTTTCGAATTCCGGAGACCCTATCCAGAGCATTCTGTTAAACTAGTAGGTATGACTGTGTATTTGGTAGAGTGATTGTTGAGTGTATGATGTCGTCATGACACTCCGATGTGTTACTTTCATTTTTCAACACTCTACTTAGTATATAAAGGATAAAGATACACGAATTCTGTCAAGAATTGCACGTGTTCTTACCTAAAAATTCGCCAAATTTGTATGTTTGTTTCTGTTTAGACTCGTTATATGTTATGAGAAATTAATATCAGAATTCATAGAAATTCTTACTATTCGGTGCTGCTTCAGATAATTTGATGAGATTCTTCGAATATCGGTATCGACATGAGAGGTAGTGGACTTGGATTACATGGAAAAAATAGTACGTCAATATATAGTCCAGTCTATGACCATTTTTTCGTGTATTTATCCCATACAGCACCGATTCGCATGAAAATTTGGATTCAGGATCTACATACACTTTTTTCAAAATCTACCCTGTGCCGAGGGTTGCTTTCTCCCTGGGGGTGGATGCCACCCCTTCTGGGGGGTGAAATTTTTTTTATTAGAAATAAGTGCGGAAATCAATAGATTGACTAATTCTAAGCACTTTTTGTTCAATGAAGTTTTTTCTGAAAAGCAACACTTTTCGACTTATTCGCGAGTGAAATTGTCGGTTTTAAGTAAAAAAAAAACACATTTTCAGATCCTTTTTCGGGAATAACTGGAAAATGATGCATCTAATCAAAAAACCTGCGGAAAGCAAAATTATAGCTTTTGAAAAAACAAAGGCGATGGTTCATTTGTGATGTATGCAAACCCACTACAAACTGAATAATTGCTTGTTGAAAGTTGATTGGTATTTTCAAACGCCAAAATGGAAGGATTCTACGTACAATAACCAAAAACCAATGCATTTTTCGGAAAAAACTAATTGGACCTTTTCTGAAGTCCTTCAAAAATCCTTCATTTTTGTTATTTATAAGAGTTTTTAGCATCAAACCTGACCAAGGTATGAAGGAAATAATGTTGAATCCTATTTTTTCCTTGGAAAAAAATTGTGAATAGCTCATCCTTGCTTCCCTCCCCCCCCCTTTGGAAAAAATCGTCTCCTAGTGGAACTATATGTATATATACATATATAATATACATATACTTCCACTAGGCCTAAAATATAGTTACTATGTGTATTCTTCAATATACTAATGTACATACTCTAATTTCTACAAAAATTCTTTTTGGTATTTTTCCCATAACTCGCTCAGTCTTCAAGCAATCAAATCCACCAAAAAAGTCTTTTGTAGCTTTTTTCGAGAGCTATGAACTCATTCACATTATTTTATGTTTCAGATTATATTTTTGAAAAGGTTCATGCTGAAAGGGCTCAAAAAAGGTACTTTGCGCGAACCCTCACAATATTCAACTGGCCATATCTTACTCTATTTCCATCCTGCAGGAAAGAACGAAATAGCAAAATTTCCAGAGAAGAGAAGCCTTCAATTTAGTACTCTAGAAAATTTTGCGTGCGATCAATACTTTTCGAGTTATTTCGAAGAAATTGTGATTTTTCGCTGAATTACGTATAAGATTTTTTCTCTTCAATCTCAATTTTTTCCAAAACTACGTACTTTCAATTGATGAAAAACTCAGAACTCATTATAAGAACATGAATGGAGTGAATTGTGGAGTAACAACGATTTTTTCCAAAGGGGGGGGAACAGAGGATGAGTTATTCACAATTTTTTTTCAACGAAAAAATAGGATTCAACATTATTTCCTTCATATCTCGGTCAGTTTTTATGCTAGAAACTTTCATGAATAACAAAACTGAAGGATTTTTGAAGGACTTCAAAAAAGGTCCAATTAGTCTTTTCCGAAAAATGCATTGGTTTTTGATTATTGTATGTAGAAACTTTCCATTTTGGCGTTTGAAAATACCAATCAACTTTCAACAAGCAATTATTCAGTTTGTAGTGGGTTTGCATACATCACAAATGAACAATCGCCTTTGTTTTTTCAAAAGCTATAATTTTGCTCTTCACAGGTTTTTCGATTAGATGCCTTATTTTCCAGTTATTCGCGAAAAAGGATCTGAAAATGTGTTTTTTTTGACTGAAAACCGACAATTTCACTCGCGAATAAGTCGAAAAGTATTGCTTTTCAGAAAAAACTCCATTGAACAAAAATTGCTTAGAATTAGTCAATCTATTGATTTCCGCACTTATTTCCGATTGAAAATTTTTCACCCCCAAGAAGGGGTGGCATCCACCCCCCATGGAGAAAGCAACCCTCGGAACGGGGTAGATTTTGGAATGGAGGGTAAGTATAACCTATATCCAAATTTTCATACGAATCAGTGCTGTATGGGATAAATACACAGTTTACACTTTTTTCACCGTCATAGACTGGAGTAATACAGTTTATTGAGCATTATAGTGTTTAATTCAAAACGAATTGGACCTTCCATAGTCCAGAACAACCTGAGTAATTTCAATTCATTAGGAAGATCGCTATAGTGCCGGCTATTATGACGCTGTACAAGGAGATCATATTTGAAAACACTCTCCAGAAAAAAAATGTATTCCATGATTTTAAATTTTTGTTATCGCATCCTTTTACTGGGCATGTAACAACCATTGTCACTAATGTTAGAACTTGGAATAACTATGTTAAACTGGAAAATTCTGGAAAGCAATCAGCAAATAACGCAAATAATAACTTTTACCAGAGTAAAAACTGAGCAAGATGAACTTTGTTTTTATCAGCGTCAAAATAATCTCGCGTTATATTGACCAGTTGAACTTGAGTACATATGTTTTGAATGTTTTGTACTAACCATCGGAACTCGATATAGATGAATAGATGATTGATTATTTCTTCCACGAATAATACAACAGCGTTTGATATCCATTGTGAAACACTATTTAAAACAGCACTCAAATACTCTACAAACGGAAATCAACTAATAATTGAAAGCAACGGCGGGTAAACGACAAATAACTAAGAACTACGGTAGAGAATTTATCTGGAAACGACAAATAGCTGGTTGAAAGGAGCAGTAAAATTATGGAAAACTAGCAAAATTCGAATGAATTGGAATGCAAATGTAAAAAGATGATAGAATTCGATTCTTGCACCATCTACTGATACATGATATATTTTCCAGGAATTCGAAATGTCCAACTACAAACACACTAATACCACTTTTTACGTTCAGAATCAATTTCACTTCTGAGGATGCTAAGTTGGTAGGGAAATTGTGCGTTGAGAGTCAGAAAAATCGAAATGACGAAAGGCACAATTCAATCTCAGACTGTGACACGAATGAAGCTGTCTGATCTTGGCCTTCCATATAAATCCTACACGCTTGTTCCTGCAAAAATTCTTCCCCAACTATCCAGAGAAAACGCCACTTTTGCGACGATTCTTCTGCCGTTACCTTCACTGATACAATATTGCCTATAAAATATTATGGAAGGAAGTTTTCTCGAATGAGTTCCTCTTATTCATTCGTTTTCGTGGGGTTACGACACCCTGATGGCAGTGGCGTCATAATCGAGACCTCGAAACGCGACTCGGGAGATTTTTGAAGAGAACGTTTTCAAGCGATTGAAGTTCACTTATACGGTACTTCTGTCAATAGGGAATATGCATAATTTTTTTTGTCTTGAAACGATCATCTACATTATGAAAATTATCAAATGATTGTAAAACAGTGAGTACATTATTTGAGCCTTTCCAATGCCACTTTGTAGGGCGCGCTTGGGGAGACATCACAGGACATGTCCAGTGTTTAATTACTCTAAGCGTGACATTTACTCAAACACATTTTCAGTTTTGATTGATATATAGAAAATTCAAGAAGCTAACAAACCTTCTCTTGTTTTTCGTAAACCAAGCGATGTGAGAGTACGAAAACATTGATGTAAGATATCATGTTTATATTGTTGTGAAGCCCATTTTAATGTAAGTGTGCTACATTCATATACAGCTTAGTGTGAGGTGAGTTCTTCATTAACTATTTAGCAGTAGAAGAAAAAAAAAAAATATATATATATATATATATATATATATATATATATTTCGATTGATTTTGTGAGGTTGCAGTCAAGTTTGTGGGCAGTTACAAAGAGGACTCTTTGTTATTAGTCGAGCTTTTGTGAAGATAGAAATATGGAACACTTACTAACGTGAGAATAAAATATAATATAATAGATCACAATATTAAGCCAAATTTATACATTTCTACTTGAATACGAAAAAGATAGAAGAAAATCACCTGGCATTCAGAATTTTCCCACATGACATTACATAAAAATTTGACATACTTCAATATTCTTCAATGTTTTGTCTTTTGACCCTAGACCCCCGAAGGACGAACCTGAACGCCAAAAAGCTTTCCTTCCATATATTCATGGTGTTACTGATAAAATAAGTCGAATTCTGACACGACATGACATCAAAACCATATTCACAGCTAACAACCAAATATTCACCTACCTTCGAACACCCAAAGACACAATCCCTAATGACACCCAAGGATTATATGGAATACCATGCTCTAACTGTCCCAGAACATACATCGGCCAGACCAACCGACGAGTGTCCTGTAGAGCATATGAACACGAACTAGCAGTCCGTAATTCTGACACAAACTCAGCATTATTTCAAGATTATTTAGGAACAGGCCACAAAATAGATTTCAATAATACCAAAACCGTTGCCGCAGCCAAAACCCTCCAAACCAGAGTTACCCGTGAAGGCATTGAAATCGAAAAACGTCCCAACTATCTCAATAAACGCGACGATTCCCAAAGACTCCCCAATACGTGGACTTCACATGGAAACGACATACTTCCATTTACTCCGACTTGACTACTAATCCGTTCGAACCTCCCATCGACCGTTCGATCCCTGATCCTGCCATAATTACTAATGAACCCTTGAATCCCACCAACCTTCAATCCTCGATCTCCAGTGATGAAATCCAGTTAGTAAGACAACTCAGACCTAGACGCAAGGTCACTCAGTCTTGAGAATGGCCTCGAAATGGGGGCCGAAACGTATATATATATATATATATATATATATATATATATATATATATATATATATACTTGTGAATAATCTTGACTGGCTGTATAGTAACTGGAAAAGCTTTAGCGGGGTTGCAGTCACAATTGTTAGGGCGTCAAGCTTTCGGTAGTTTATTGCTACCTTCCTCAGGACAACTGTAATATATATTAAAATACAATATGTTGGTATAAACGACACTATGAACACTTACATTCACAAAATTCCATGTAAGGATTGAGATGGTTCACATAAACAATGAAGAAAAGTCGATGAATAAAAGAACAGACTTGAATAATCTCAGTAAGATATATTCCTACCTTCATCAAATATCAGAAAACAAAATTAACACCACCCTGTAATCAAAATTTTCCTCCGTGAAAAAATGAAAATAAAAAATTGTCACTGTCATTCATTTCCACAGTTCATTTCAAAATTCTCTTTCTACGCCCGTATTCTAATAATACACTTATATGCCCACAACCCGTTTTATAATAAAATCCATTACGATACAGATTTTCAACCAATAGAAACCCATTATTTTTCAATCAAGCATGATGTGCATCCTCTGCATTCGACGTTTGTTAAATCAAAATCGGTATAGGTATTGAACTTTTCAAGATTATAGCCAAACTTCGATAACAACAAAATGTCTGATAACAGCGATATGGGAGAATCACCTTCGACACCTTCACCGACAGAAATACAGTTAGAATGATTAAATTTTTCATTTGACAAATGCATGCTTTATCACTTATTTTTTCAATAAATGTTATGGGCTCCCCGTAGCCGAGCAGTCTGTGGCGCTGGGATTGAATTTCAAAGATGGAAGGGAATTGGTTTGAATCCGGCCTCGAGTAATATTTTTTTTCTTAAATTTTTGATCTTCTCATATCTCATCGTTTCTCGAAGTAATACTATTAATTACAATTCTGTAGAATTTTTCAAAGAAATTCGTTCAATTAGTATTATTGTGTGCAATACAAATATAAACATAAAATTTGTAGTTCTTCACTATTTATCGGGTGTAGATAAAATAGCGTATGCAACTCTCATGTAATGGTTATTACACGGTCGTTGCATAATATACTATTATGTTAGAAATTCTAATTTTATTAGATAACCTCACGTTTGTAAGTGTTCATACCAACATATTGTATTTTAATATATATTACAGTTGTCCTGAGAAAGGTAGCAATAAACTACCGAAAGCTTGACGAAAACAAAGAGTCTTCTTTGACGCCCCAACAATTGTGACTGCAACCCCGCTAAAGCTTTTCCAGTTACTATACAGCCAGTCAAGATCATTTACAAGCATATATGTTTATATATATATATATATATATATTTTTTATTATGATAGGAGTCTCCTAATATTATGAACTGCTGTGTACATTTTATGATACAAATCTTTGTTATGGACTGAAATATATCATATAACATAGCTGTCACTCCTTTGAATTCTGCTCACGTAAATCGCGGTTTGATTCGATATATGCTGTCATTTCGAGGGTTGTTTCCTAATTTTTCATTATCATGTAATATTTTCGAATGATAACCAAATGAAAAATATGTTTGGATTATAATGTAACGATAATAAAGATTCGAGAAGAACAAATTTGGAACAAATTTAAATTTTAATCATATTCCCTGATTTCGTTTGCGATACGACTAGTGCTTGAATAATTTCCTGGATTTGTTTCGGAGCTACGTATATTTTGCCGAAGGAAATATTTCCGGAACTGTAACATTTCTTTACTAGGCCGAGAAAGTTGCATTTTGTATAACGAACGCGAATTCTGCGGGACGATCGGAGCGGATGAGTTATACAAAACGAAATTTTCAATAGTGTTTCAGACGAGATATTTTCTGAAATTGATAAAATTGTTGTTATTGTTCATAATTGATAGAAATATTACTTTATCATTTTTGAAGAGAAAAATTATCTGCTGAACAGAATGGTACAAATGTTACGAATATTAAGTTTTTTCATCATATCGCTTATCATTTTCACAAATTTGTTAACATAATATTTGTGGAAAAGAAGAATACGAGACATTGGTTGAGTCAACGTTCACTGAATGATGGAAAATATACAGAAAACGCTTTATATTCTGTATTTTTACGAAGAATTGATGGAGATCTATTATAAACGCTTGTGAAAACCGTGGAATGCGAGGAGAGAGTGGAAAATATTCTCTATTCCAAGAAGAAAATGACCGAAAAATTTCAACACTAGCGTATCAGTATTTAGTCATCTGAGATTGCAGACACTACAAATATTCCAGCCTGATAACAATTTTTGAAGGCGTTTCCAAATATAACAAACAAGTGACAAAGATTATAGCAAGCGCTTTTTCTGTAACAGTTTAAAATTTTAAGATTTTTATGATGCAATGATTATTTGAGTGTTCCTAGAAAGGCAGAAATGTACATTCTTCAAATGAAGATATTTTAGAGGGTGGAACATATTAAAAAAAATACGTGTTTTCACAATCATAAGAATTGCGATAATGAATGTTAAGGTTCTGTTGAGTTCGTGGGATTTGTATCATACAACTATTTCGATATTCAATTAACAACCAAAAATAAACGGCCTGAGTGAATCATTCTTCACTTCAATGAGCTTATGAGAGATTTCATGTTTGGTTTCATTTTACGACTATATGCTTTTGTTTAACTCCTCGTAACTGAGTGATAAAAAATTATCAATGATTTTGAAAATTATTGCATTTTGACATTTCTGTCAATTTTGAAAATGAACACTCTAAATGTCAAAATTAGAGATAGTTCTTCTAATGCCGACGATATTGAAAGTGGAAGGTAACCATGGGAATGATGATTTCAATGGACAACTTGAACGTTTAGCTCTAGTTAAGGACTCGATATTTTATGGATGCGGAAAAATATACAATAACCTACCTAGATGCATCAGAAAAACTAAATGCTATAAAAAGTTCAGACGAGAAGTCAAAGTGCTCTTGCTGGATAGATCCTACTATAGTTTACAAGAATTTTATGATGATGTATTTCAACCTTTAATTTGTTTGAATATGTATTGCGTCCCGACCTTATATGGTATTTTAATAAGGCTTTTATAGTCACATCTGTCTGTCGATATTTGAGGATGATGATGTTCGGTGTGCGCATTATTTTTCATGACTAATGTGTGTGACGTTATGTATCTTTGATTTTTTTATATTTCCACTAATTTTAACATAGGCTACGCTTTGTCGATAAGAATTTTTGTTCTTCAGACAATAAAGTATATTCTGTCTCTTTTAAGTCAGTCACAAAATACATTTTTGACGTTTGAGGAAATATTGTTATCTCGTTTGCAAAGCAACCCGATCGATTTACATCGGACGGTCTCTCCGATAGTTAGGTATTTAGACAATAAATATTTTCTGCGGTAGAACGACGTTCTATATGTTCACTTGTTGATTCTGATCGGAAGCAAGAAAATTCGATTGCCCCTATTTTGATTGCAGCGTTGCTCGACTGACTGGAGTGGTAATTTCTCGCTAACAGTATCACAATTTACATAATTTCGATGGCTCTGCTCGCGGTTTTGCCTGAATGGCTGTCGAAATATTCGCAGTGTTTGAGTGGAGCAAACAACCAACAGTGGATAAGGCATAAACGAAATCGGTAAACGACTGGATGTAATTAACTTACTATCACAATTTGCATCGTTACACACCCTTCTGTAATCATGAGTTCGAACTAATTCTCGTTTTTGCTGATTCATATCGAAATCAGTACAATTCGTTACTTCACGGAGCACTTGCTATAAAATTTTATTTAAAAATAAAGTTATCACATCCTATTCAATTTGCTGATATTGACTGGTTCATCCACAGGAAAAAAACTGCCACAAAAGAAATTACTTTGGTTTATTGAGTAAATGAATTTTCAAGAAAAAATGTCCGATATGATCTCAAAACGTCGCACATATAAATGGCAAATGACAGATTTTTTAATTGGAAATTGCGAATAGTAGGTACGAAAAAGGGTATCGAAGAAAGTGAATTGAGGTGTGATGGAAAAAGAGTATATTTTCATCGTTTTATTTGGAAAGAAAAAACATTATACACCCCCTTTTCTGCATTTTCTGCATTGGAACGAATTCAAATGATCGAAGTAAATGGGACTGCCTTGTTTTGCCTTCTGATTTGTGTTTTACGGATGATAGCATATACATGAATAAGTATGTCCAGAAATGTCTCAGAAGATTCATACAAAATATATTTCGAAACTTGTCATTTCATAGTTGATATGCTCTCAATGTAGTGAGGTAAACTTGACTGTGATCGGGTGGATCACTCTGCCTTTATAATTTGGCGGCGTGAAGATATTTGAGGTCGAAGACTTATTTTTGAAAAATACAAAAATTCAGAAGGAAATATGAATCCATTTGACTGTGAATTGATCCATCAACTCAGCTCTGTGTCTGAGAAATTACGAGAGCGCAGAGAAGATCACGCGACCGCTGTGAGGAATTGCCAACGACAAAAATATGAGTTTTGTAATATATTTGAGAGAGTGAACACAAGTTGTACATCAGGAACAGACAGATAGTTGGTTCCAAATTATCAGAACACATTCTTACTGTCGATGGAGATCACACAGTAGAATTAATCGACACTAAAATAATGACAAAAAAGAGCAATGACAGCAAACGAAAATTAAAGGAATCTACTTTCATCATTCTGTCTGGGGAAGAATGCATATCTTTGAGTTCGCTTGATATGGATCGCGGATGGCTGCCCCTCCTGAAGGACAACATGTTATGTCGAATTCGAAATATTTGACAAATGTCAATTACGAAGATTGTCAACAAGAGATATCTGCATTCGAACAGGAATTTGCGTATGAGTTTTGAGAATGGAAGCAGAATTAGTTTCCGAAACGTGAACGATAAGTATTTTCATATACAAAATGGTTAAGGCTTTCGCGGCCGAGGTTATTAGTATAACTACTGCTCTTCGGGCTTGAAGGCCGTCGTTCTTTGGAATTTCTTCCTAACGTTTCGCTAGCGCGAGTGGCCAGCTTCTTAAGAGGCTTATTCATCTCCGATGACTAAACAATTCGATTTCTCAAGGCGTATTTATATTGATGCAGTGCAGTGTTGGTCTGGCCGATGTAGGACTTGTCACGACATAGCTACTTCGTTCGTACCAGAACGTACAATAAGATCGATACTCCGTAATCTGAAGGACCAGATACCACTGGAGTCCCAGGGAGTTTACGAAGTACCATGTCGAGACTGCAACAAGTCCTACATCGGCCAGACCAACAGACGGATCAACGTACGCAAGGATGAACATGAGCTATCAATGAAAGGAAAAGTTACCACATCTTCCATCTTCAATCACGTATTGGAGACAGGACATACCATCAATTTCAAAAACACAAAAACATTAGCAAGCGATGAAAACTTCTACTCTCGAACAATCAGAGAGGCTATCGAAATTGAGAAACGACCGAGTAGCATGAACAAGGGAGACGACGCCCAAAGATTACCAAGAACGTTGAAATCCATTATATCATTAAACAAAGACAAGCCGATTACACCAGAGGAACAATATCGGACCTTACCACGTAATTACCCAGACACGATGACAAATGCAGGTGGACCAACGAAGAAAGTGGGAGGGGCCCAGATCAAAGATACCATCAATGAACACCCCTATATATTGAGAAGTAGAACTCGAATTAATTAGTCGAGTTCGGAGATCGAAACTCAAGACATCACCTAGAAGATGGCAAATGAGACTTTGCCGAAACGTTGTGAGAATTATCCTTCAGAGGATCAAAACCACAGAACACGGAATGAAACCTGAAAAAACAACGCATCATATATATATATATATATATATATATATATATATATATATATATATATATATATATATATATATATATATATATATATATATATATATATATATATACATAGGAGAGGAGGTCTTTGCTGACAAGTTGAATATTTCGACAATCGGTTATTGTCATCATCAAGGAACTACAAAATAATGTTAATGAGTGAAAAAATGAACAATTTTTCTTTTTCCTTACTTACATTGTTAGTGAGGATGGTCGCATGAGATGGTTAAAAAAGTCAGATGACACATAGTTAAAAATTTCAAAAACATTGATACGTATCAGTACAACACATAAACACGTTGAAAACTATTATTTTCCTTTTTAATGAAAAGGTGTATCGACAAACACCATGTGGAATAGATAAAAGGGGCATGAAATTTTGTGGTTATAAAAGCGCCAAAAGTCATTTGTCGAAAATGTCAAATGTCAATGAAAAATTCTAGTGGAGACACAATTTGGCCTTAGCCGCTGGGACCTCAATTCAATAACAGGTAGCTGCAAAAGAGGAGGTAGGAAAATGTGGTATAATAATAAATAAATATATACTTTTTCCAAAAAAACTAATTTCATATTTCTAATAATCTTATTATTATACCACATTTTCCTACCTCCTCTTTTGCAGCACCTGTTATTGTATTGAGGTCCCAGCGGCTAAGGCCAAATTGTGTCTCCACTAGAATTTTTCATTGACATTTGACATTTTCGACAAATGACTTTTATCGCTTTTATAACCACGAAATTTCATGCCCCTTTCATCTATTCCACATGGTGTTTGTCGATACACCTTTTCATTAAAAAGGAAAATAATAGTTTTTAACGTGTTTATGTGTTGTACTGATACGTATCAATGTTTTTGAAATTTTTAACTATGTGTCATCTGACTTTCTTAACCATCTCATGCGACCATCCTCACTAACAATGAAAGTAAGGAAAAAGAAAAATTGTTCATTTTTTCACTCATTAACATTATGTTGTAGCTCCCTGATGATGACAATAACCGATTGTCGAAATATTGGAAATATATTGTTGTAAGAGTATACTTTCGCTTTTGCTGCTGTCCCAAATATAATTCCCGAGTTATATATATATATATATATATATATATATATATATATATATATATATATATATATATATATATATATATATTAGTTTTTTTTGAATTTGAGTTTTACGAAAAGTTGCTGACTATTTGGACTTATTCTATCCAAAAGGAACTGTTTTTCAATAGACGCAGAAACTTTTTCGGGTAGATTAAAGATCTGCCCTTCTATACTTGTATAGATTCCAATATTAATTCAAATTTTTTCAGATTGTGGTGAGTTAGAAACCCATAAAAGTACGGAACTAATATGTAATAATTTGGTTTGGGTAGTCTTTCTAGTCTGGATTATTATTTGGTATTACAATCAGTCACACATAAGATAGCTACAGGGCTTTTCATGATGAGCGTTAATTAGCTGTTCCTGACAAACTATTAAACAGATCAACCTGAAAATTTCGCACTATGCATAAATCAATATGACCTACACTCCTAAAATATTTCAGAACATGCGGCATTATCGCTTCTACCATAAAGTAGCGGCTTCTTTGATTTTTCAAATGGAACACCCCGTATAATATCATATTATGATTCATTATCACTTTGTCAACAAATTCATATATTTCCCTATACCTATCCATTACCGTTTGGAAGATATAAATTGATTTCGACATTTTTTCTACTGAACATGAACTTTCATAAATGCTGATAATCTTGAACACTCTTGCACTAAAACGATCAATTTTGAAATGGAGTGGAGTGATACTATGAGGATCTTCACTCCAAGTCATATTTTAATTTGCCTCTTACAGGGTCTTCAAAAAATGCAGACACATTGATCTCATGAAAAAATGAGTGGAACTCAACTTTGTCAAATGGAAAACCCTGTATATTTCAACAATTCTGAGCAATATTATATTGCTCAAATGGAAATATCAACAATCAACTAACTTTCTCAGCACATAGACGAGAATTCGCAACGACAAAGCCACTTGGCTACACAGGACGTGCATATAACTGTCATCTCAACTGCGAGAGTGACGATACCTGTCGAATTTTTTGAGTTAATACTACGGTCTACGTCATCAATTCTTGATCAAGTAGGCCAGATCGGTCGTCTGATTTGCTGACAATGTTTTATATGTAGAGAAAACACCAGTATATAGCCACCTCAGTCACACACTTGAGTTGACGAACACCTGTCAACAAGTTTCAATCAAACTCCGCCCTTATCCGAAATTATCCGAAACTTATTTTACGAATACGGGTACGGATATATTTTTATTTCGGATATCCGATAGTTTCGATTGAGGTTACGGAGCTCCATTAAATCCCTAATTACGATATCGATATTGAATATTCGTAAAAATTGTCTTCCTCTCAAGCTTTTCTATGAAGTGAAGAAAAAAATATTTTTCAACGCATAACAAAACTTTTGTTCATAGATGTATTAGTATTTTGCGATTTGTTATCGTTATTCCACGAAACTATTGTCCCAGCAATTATTATAATGACGATATTCATTAAACCATCGATATTGAAATTTACCCTAATTTCTTGCGCTTCTGTCCTTTATAAATCCACCTACTGATTCCACTGCTGAGAGAGCATTTTACCGTTGTTATTCATATCTGAATCCCTAATCGGTTACCAAACTGGACAATCATTGTCGGATTTTGCCTCATTTCGCCCAAAAACCTTCAACATCCGCGAGCTATATGGCCCACAATCGTATTGGTAGTAATGAACAATCAAATTCGGAGCACGCTCGACCCCATACGACCCCGAAATGCTGAATAGGGAACGTTCTGCGGTCATTTACGCGGAAAATTTGAATTGACAATCGCACTGTGGTTTGCGGACAAACAAGGTTTTGACTTCTGAGCTAATAAATTAACGTGTTTAATCAGGTTTCCACCAATTAAGGATATCTCTACAAGTACCTAGAATAGATTTGTTTGTTCCATTCAGGTTCATTCTCTGTATTTTGAACTCATACCCGGAGATTTCCAGGGCGTGCTCTTCAATTCGAAATGAAACATCGAGTTAGATCACCTCTTCAAGAATTTATTTTTCACTGTTGAAAAAAAAATAGTTTCAGGGCCTTAATATTTGCATGAAATATGATGAGAGGCAGTTTTTTGAGTGGTGGCTTCTGTGATTTTCGAAAAATAAAACGGCAGTAGTTTTTTGGTCATTTGAATACTAGGTGAAAAAATTTTGCAATCTATAAAAAATAACAAGAACCCCAAGCCACTAAGAACCAATCGGGAAGATTCATCACACTTTTGAAGATGCAGTCACTCACTTATAGGTGTATTGCAAATAATTGACCAATGAGATAATCTGTGGGATCATCAAATTCCACAGTTTTGGTAAATTTTCTACGAAGGACATTGAACAATAGGATTCACGCTTGCAGCAAAAATGAAAGGTATGGGGAACAGAGCTGTACATGTTTTCACCAATTCCATAAAAACGCATTTTCATAGAAATGGGTTCGTACCCATTTTCATGAACAATCATTATACCATTTATTTTGTCAGTAGGGCAATGATGATGATTGAAAATTGTGTTTCGTTAAATGAATTTTGAATTATTATCAAGACCTTGATAAATACTCAACTATTTTGACTGCATCTAAATTTCTACCGTGTTTTATAATAATTCAACGAGACATAATTTTGGCATTATTAATCTGATGAAAGCCGGAGAGCCAAGCTCGAGGGCTTTCATCTCTGGTTATTAATGCCAAAATAATGCCGAGTCAAATTAATAAATACAAGAGAAATTCAGCAGCAATAAAATAGTAGCTTATTAATAAAGGCCGTGTTATATTCATGAAGATTATTTCTTGAATCCAATTCCTTATATCAGAGAGGCATATTCACAAAATGAAACACATATCAAACACTTCAACACGATTGATTTAATTTGATGCTTAAGATCTATCTATTTAAAGTACCGTCAGATGCACGGGCTGTTTGATATAATTATCATGCTGAATAGTGCGTGTTGATTGATCATGTCAAACTGGAAACAAAAGTGTTATTGGTTGATGACTTATTTTTGATAGATGAAAAAAATTATCAACCAAATATACCACCCGCTACAACCTTATATATAATAACCTAAATCTGAAGTTCATTTGGAAAAATACGGAAAGAACATTTTAAAAACATAAAATCTGCTCAGTCTGTACAGAACAATTATTATAATTGAAAATTGTGTTTCGGTAAATGGATTTTGAGTTATCATCAACCAAATATACCAACCGCCACAATCTTCAATAGAATCAGCTTAATTTGAAGTTCATTTGGAAATATACTGGAAGAATATTTGAAACTCATAACAAAGGTTTGTGCTTGTGGAAAATGAGCTCATACCGTACATAATTTCAATAGTTTATGTAAGATTGTTGAAAGAAAATGTTAAATTGAACAGGGAATCCCAATTTCATTTCTCACGTATCTTCGAATCTAGAAGAAATCATATACCAGAATTTCCCATAGAATATGGTTTTCTGAAATATACAACTTTTTCCAAGAATATTCGTCTTTCTTTAATCATTCATTCACGAAGCAGTTTATTTTGAAATGTTTTTTGATTGTTCATTCATTTGAGTATCAATTTTCTTCTCCTGAAGATGCTAACCTTGTTAGCGAAACGCGCATCGAGTGCAAATAATATCAGTTTGGTGTTGTAATTGATCTCTAGGAAGAGTTTCAACTTTCACACCAAAGGTTCCAAACTCATCGTTCATTCTTCATTTATTGTCGGCTTATTTCCGCTACCAAGGCCAATCACCGACGCCAGTGAGCACACTTCCCCAACTGGAAATCTTGCCGAATCCTCTGGTATTCCAACCAGAGACGAGCCCAACATCCATGGACTTGGGACCGCCAGCTTTACGTCTCCTCCTAGGGATAGGTACGGAATATCCTCAATATGTCTTGTGCTCATTGATATATTGCCTGCGAGCTATGATATGCTATTTTGATGCAGTTGCATGGGCTTCCGACGCAGTCTCTCCCCGCATTCATGTACTAACTGCGCTCGGCGCTGCTTGACTTCAGTGTTGAATGACTGTCAGTTAACCTGAAGAGCTGGGCCGTACCCCATTTTGAAATGTTGGTTATTGAATTATATCACAATAACGTTCAGAAATATCAGGTTATCACAGGTGAGTATTTGGTTCCGCCATAAATGTTCTGAGATTGTTTTATAAGCAAAACCAGTATTCAAGTTGTAATAGTAATTTACGTCATGAGTCCGGGAAACGCATTTTTACAGTACGAGTCGAAATGTTTGTAATTTTGAGACGAGTTACTGTAAAAGATTCCCGGTTGTATGTCGTAATGCGTTTTATTTCATACTGCAGACCCGTTTTATTTCATACTGCAGACACTAAATCTTACATTAATAAAACAAAAATTGAAAATATGATCATCCATGATGGAAACGCTAGTTTCTAAGGTTACTGTTTCTGGTGTTTGTTTTATTGACTTTTGTGAAACGAAATGTCAACAGACAAAATGTCGACAAACAATAACATTCCCGAAGATGTTTTGCGTAAATATAATGAAGCTGCCGGCTCTCTGATTCCCACAAAATCATCAGAAAGGTACCATAGCAAAAATAAACAGTTTTGCGACTGGAAAAGGGAAAACGCAGTCAGTGAAATCAATGAGGAAATAATGCTGGCGTATTTGCTGGTAAGTTGCACTTAATATTCTTTTGAACGAATCATTATTGGCCATTTTCTAGTCGAAGAAAATGTACAGTTCTTCACTCTGGTCAAAGTATTCGATGGTTAAAGCCATGCTACAATTTAATGAAAACGTGGATATATCAAGATTCTCTAAACTTCGAGCGCTCCTTAAAAATCAGTCTGTTGGCTATCAACCTAAACAAGCCAAAACACTCCCCAGAGAAGAATTGGTAAAATTTGTGAAAGAGGCACCAGATCAACAATATCTTTTGGCAAAGGTAATAATTTTAGATGTACATTTCAATATTTACTGATAATTTTGTGTTCTTGTCAGATTGTTGGTTTAATCGCCGTCGCTGGTGGTTGTCGCCGCGAAGAGATATATGAAATGTCTTTGGATGACATCCAGGAAACTTCTACACAATTGGTAATCACAATCCCTTTCTCAAAAACGAATCAAAGAAGAGTATTCACGGTCATTGATAAAATGGACGGCATAAGTGTGTTGGAACTGTCTCGAAGATACGTTGCCTTGCGGCCCAAAGGTTTAGGTCACAACAAATTGTTCGTAGGATACCGTAATGGCAAGTGCATTTCCCAGCGCGTTGGAATTCACACAGTCGATGGAGTTCCCAATAAAATAGCGGAATTTCTAGGATTAGCAAATCGCGAGTTGTACACCGGCCATAGTTCTCGCCGCACATCGGCGACTTTCTCAAAAGACATAGAGGATGGAAGAGTTCCTCCGTGGCAGAGGATTCGTTGGAAGGAAAGAACAAAGTGGCTAAAATGATCCAGGGAGGAGAAAGTTTTGTGCAAGTCCTAACTGAGAAATCTAAAGAAATTATTAGTACAAGTGCTTGCTCGAGTTCCACTCTCCACGATGGTTTACCGGAAGTTGAAATAACTGGGAATACAGATTGCACAATTCATGTTACTTTAAATGTTTAGCTCGTCTTTAATTACATGTTTATTAAATTTGTATTGTTTTCACAATAAATTGTTTGATTCTTGCTCCATTTCATTAGAGTCCGGTAAAATTTTTACCGGACTCGATACCGTAAAGTCTCATTTACCGGACTAAAATCGTTGACTTAAACATGGCTGCTACGATGCAGTATGAAATAAAGTAAATTGAAGGCTCTGGTATAAACCTCATCAAATGAATGTCAAATAATAATGAACATCTGACATTTTTCATTTGTCACTTCGAATTTCCGTAGCAACAAAGAAAAAATAAATCGATCACTCAAAACACTACCTTGTCGAAACCAATTTTGTGATCTCTTCCAGCCAATTTGCTGACAGAGCAGTGGAAACCGAATTCTGACTTCATTGGAAACCATTTTAGCCCTTGCGATTCATCTGCAGAATGCATCAAATTGCACGTTCGATATTAATATTACTATTGACAATACTTACTTTGTTGATATGTATTTAATAACGAACGTTTCTTCATGTTAACTTTTGTGTTTTTTTCGCACTCTGGTAGAAAAAAATCATGCGTAAAGGGACTTTTCCTTAGTTGTTAGGTAAACTACTATTTTGTGACAGATGAATTTGTTTTCTTGTATCCCATAAGACAAATTGTATCAATTTCCTTCTTCACCTTCGTCAATAAGATTTTGTACTTTTGACGATGAAGCATATTCTGTTTGGAATACTTACTTCGAAAAGTTGCGGCGTTAAAAAAAGGAGTACTTTTTGAATGAGAACTGAATACGTTCTGATAGTCAACAATTTTCGATCGAAATTTGACTAGCAAATAATGAAGAAATCAATATTTAGGAAAGTACTTATTTTTGTAAACGGTTCTAGGACAGGATTTGTTTTTCCAATCTTGAGTCATACGGAAAGTTGCTGACTGAGAGGACGTAGTTCTCACACAGAAAATACAGTTTTCAATAAAGCAGAAACTTCCAGAGGTACAAAGGAAGTCTGCTCTTTCACACTTGTAAAGATTCCAACAGTAATTTCTATTTTTTTGAATTCAGGTAATCAAACAAAAAAATCACCAAGGGAAAATTTCCATTATTTCGTATGTGTCATGGAATGTTTTTTATCTGCAAATGAATCTAAATGAATAATGAAAGAGCTCTTCACCAGACTCCATGCGTTTGTCCTGTTTCAAATTGGTTTTCGTTCACTTCTCTCATGAATTTCACGTTCATAATATTCATCTCTAAGTCTACAAATCCACCGGCCACAATTCCACACTCGTCTCTGGTAACAACTGCAATGAATAAATCGAATAGGGGCGTTTGTGCTCCCTCTTTGGTAGACCTCGCAATGCTGAATTGCGAGCGTTTTGCGGTTATTTACGCGTTAAATTTAAATTGACAGTCGAAATGCGGTCCCAGGCTCAACAGGGATCTGTCTTTTGAGCTAATAAGTATCTCATCGTGTTCAATCATGTATTCGCCCGTTTAGGAATTTCAGCTACTGTCATGACCGACATGGAAATTCGGTTGATTGACTCAATGTCTTCACTTCGGTTGAGAAGTTTGCGAAATATCGAAGGATCAAATTTTGATTTTGAACGAACACGAACCAAAATGAGAAACGAATTGCCTTATATCACTGGTTTGAATATCCTCACGAAAATGAGACAACATTCCGTCAAATCAAACTCTTTGATATATAGTTGGTGTGCATATCCCAACGTTAGTGTCGATCTAACACCGAGATACTTGACAGACTCAGCTTCAGGTATTGTTGTATTTTTATCGATCTGCAGGTTGCCAAGTTGTGGCAAATTGTTTGTATGAGATGTAAATGTGAGATAATGTGTTCTATCTATGTTTGAAGTTCATTTGTTGCACTGAAACCATTTTTTGATCATTTGAAAATCTGTTTCGGCCATGAGTTTTACATTTCTCCAGTTGTCTGCTGCATACATTATTGTTGTGTCATCAGCGATACTGAGAACTGTCCCTCTTATATTCATCGATAATAAACTGTTGATATATAATGTGAATAGTAATGGTCCCAACACAGTCCCTTGTGGAACTCCAAAAGTGACAGCTCTCATTCCACTCATGCTTCCATTCATGCATACCTGTTGTTTCCGATCTGTCAAGTAACTTCTAATGAGATCATATACCTTTCCTCTAATACCGTACGAATATAGTTTTTAAGTAAAATTGCATGGTTCACTGTATCGAACGCTTTGGAGAGATCTATGAAAATGCTCAAAGCTGGATTCTTTTTATCTATTGCTTCTTGTATAAATTTTGTCAATGTATGCATAGCATCTTCAGTAGATCTCCCCTCTCTGAAACCGAATTGACGATTTGAAATTATATTATGCATTTTTGTGAAACTTGTTATTCTACATTTCAATAATTTTTCTATTATTTTAGAGATTGTTGATATCAATGATACAAGGCTGTAATTACTCATTATTGATTTACTTTCTCCTTTGGGCAGTGGTTTTATAAGACCGGTTTTTAGGGCTTTTGGAAAATAAGCAGAATCGAAGCAACTATTCATTAAGAAGCTCAAAGGAGCAATAATGAGATCAGAATTTTTTTTAAGGTTTCTGCTCTGAGTCCATCTATTCCAGGGGATTTTTTAGGTTCGAGACTATTGATTATATTCATTATTTCGTTGTTGGTTGGTGGAAACAAATACATTGTTTGGTTCAAACCTGAGATATCATCATGGAAATCAGAGAGTTCCTCTATTCCACTTGCATATTTGTCTCCCAAATTACTAAAATACTTATTGAATTCTTCTGCCATGTGTTTGTCATCAGTAATGAGGTCATTCATCCCAGATTCAATATTTTGTGTAATTGTTTGACATTTATTTTTCTCACATATATTATTGACACACGTCCATAACTTTTTGGATGAATTCTCATTTCCATCTATTTGTTTATTTATATATTTCCTCTCATTTTTTGTAGTAGTTAATTCAGTTTATTTTTGAAGTCTTTACATTCTCTTTGTAGAATGATATTATTAGGATTCCTTCGTAATTTCAGGTATAAGTTATTTTTTGTTTTTATTGACTTTAACAGACCCTTTGTAATCCATGGCTTTTTTATTTTGTTTCTTGATGATATTCTTACTACCTTCGTTTAGATTGTTTGTCTATTTGAAGTTTCAATAAAGGAGTCTGTCATTGTATCTATATTCTCAGATATATATATATAGAGTATTCCATGATTCTTCATTCAAAGTACTTCTCAGTTTCGTGAAATCAATATATTTTTTATGCGTTTCAGTTTTTTGTAATGTTTCTTTCTCTACTTCCACTGTAATGAAGTTCATGGTGAGAATAATAGGGTCATGATCGGTGGAATCATTTGTAAGGATGAATAATCTGGATTCATCTACTTCAATCGAACTATGTTTCACAAAAAAATGATCCAGACAAGTCAAACTGATCCTTCGCGTTACCTGGTTTATGAATGATGTGAAATCAAATGAATTCAGTATCGTTTTATGATCTTCGACGAAATCCGTTTCTGCCATTTAGTGCAAGCGCTGCGAAACATTCCGTTTGAAAAAACCGATGACCTCATTCTGATTGATGATTTCAGTTAAGAAAGACTCAATTAATGATATTGTGGAGGTTGCCGGTCGGAACTATGGTCCAGTTTTTTTTTTCGGTCCTATAATAGTTTTCGCTTCCATCGCTGTAGCTGCGAAAAAAAATGGTTATTGACTATTAACACCTGGTTTAGGTAAGGTATGGAGAAAAACGGCATGATCTTATTCAATACAAATTTAATAAAAAAAGTGGTTTACCTATTAATAGGTAGTGAAAAATTCATTCAGGTAAGTTTTGACAATTATTGCCGATGCATTTGCAAAGGAAAATACAATTGATTTCGCTTTTTCTACGAGTGCAAAATATTGTCAGCATTATATTTGCAAAGCCTGATAAAAGAATTTGTCATAGGTGGTTTTGCCATTTGCACCGGGTACAACTTTCCATCTCGTCTTTCATAACCGAACTGGAGTAAGATCGGAGGCCCATGTATTGCAGCCCTCAAGCAATGTAAATACAAAACATCAAAAGTTCTAATAATTTCAGATATATTTGAATTGAATCCCAGCTCAAAAGATATTTTTTGGCTGATCCTTCAAACCAAATCCCTCAAAAACTATTATTCGATAGCTTATGCTAAAAGTGGATGTTGAGTACGAAAACATCGGAATCTGCACAATTTATAAAAACTTGTTCAATTCCTTCACGAACAGCAACAAAAATATGGCTGAAAATCCTTCAATCTGCTTCTGGAGAGATGAATGAACATATTTCGACGGAAAAAGGTTTCATTTTCTTTTTAATTATTAATGTAATAGTTCATTAATAATGTTACGAAATTTTCTAGCGCCGGCCTTGTCGCTCGTAAACGCAGAATAATATGAATCTAACAATTCAGAAGACCTATTACCTTGGAGCTTGAAGAATTTTTTGGAGTCTTCATATCCACCTGTAATGGCCAGCTGGGATTTTGGTTGAAGGACTTGATATAAATATTTCTAGTCAGTTAGTTTCGATTAAGCAGTGTCTGAGGTGTTCTTTTTTTTAAATGATTTATTCAACGTCGGCCTGTTTTCCCTACCAAGGCCAATCATCGACTCCGGTGACCACATTTCCCCCAACCTGAAATTTTGCCGAATACTCTGTTATTCCAACCAGAGGTACGGATCCTTTACGAGTCCAACAACCATGGACTCAGGACCGCCGGCTTTACGTCTCCTCCGAAGGACAGCAATTCCTCAATATATCTTGTGTTCATTGATATATTGCCTGTGAGCTATGATATAATACTTTGCTGCAGTTTTATGAGCTTTCGACGCGGTCTTTCCCTGCTGCTTAGCTTCAGATATCGAATGACTAGTCAACATGGAGAGCTAGGCCTTGCCCGTGAAGTATTCTTTTCATCATTCTTTTGTTGATTAACTATCATGATTGTAACGGTCATAGAATCTTCGCCACTTAATGTCCCCTTGAAAGTCATTGTCACAGTGTCTGAGATTTTTCAACAAACATATGTTTCGATTTAGTTAGGTAGGTGGTGAATGAATTCGGCTAGAGCTGTATGTTGCGGTGTCTTTCTGTTCGTTACACTGATATATATCACTAAACACCGCTAATGCTTCATGGAGTGTATTGCCTGACAATTTTAGATTTTGACTGCTTAATGAGGCTTGTATGAAAGTCTTCCATTTCGGCGTGAATGTGCTTTTCTTCGCGGCATCTTCTATAAGAATTTCATCACACAACTTTTCCTCTGGTATAAGTTCAGTAGTGGACAGTTCCTTCCGTAATTCCTTAGCACACATGACGATTTTGCTACAGTCTAGCCGACGTACATGTTCAGCTATTTCCTTAATGAACTTCCTGCCATGAAAACCAAAGAAGATTGCTTCCTCTCAGTAAGATATGAGAATAAAACCTTGTCACCAAATTTATCGATCAGCATCACTTTGAGATCACGATTAGAACTACATCCTCTACTTCAGCGACTACAGTCATGCGTTGAGTCAATTCAAAAGCGGTCGTCGAAACACCGTCTTTTATATTCGCCATTAATTTGTCAAAAGCAGCCAGTAACTGTTTTTGTGATATTTGTTGTTGGTCGACCTCTTTCGTTACTAGAAAATATTGGTAATGAATCGTAATTTCTCTAACACGACGTATGATATTGGGAGTTTCTGTAAACAAATCTTCTGGTGTTTCGTATAACAAATTTTTGTGAAAATTTCATAGTATTATCGACGCATTGAAAAACAGCAAAGCTGCTGAAATTTCAGTTAAAAGATGACTTTTTTTTATTTTGGTTTTCGTTATATACCACAAATGGAACATCATGAGTCACTCGACGAATCGCTGTTGCTTCTTTTTGGTTTGCAGGTCAGTTGATGATCCAGCTACGCCCTGTGTTGTTGATGAAGCTCTTTCTTCCAGCTCCCTATGTAGTGACGACGACGAATTTTTTCTTCGCTGATATAGCTGGCCATGCAACTTTTATACCACGAGAAGTGTTCTTCATCAGCATTCCGATCAAACAACTTCTCAAATTTGTCTGAAATTTCGTCTTTGCGTCGTCTTGCTGCATTTGAATAGTTTCTTTCGGTTCATTCACCAGTTCAGCATGATTTTTCGTTTGCCTTTTTTTTAATCTAATAATTGTAGCGATATTTATTTACTTTAAAGAAAGTTATCACAAAATTCGAAGCACTGCTATTTTAAATATTGGAAAATGTATCTGTTATAATAATGGATGAAGTTCAGCTATAACTGAAGTCACAAAAACTGTTGAGAAAAGCGCGGCCCGCTCCAAAACTCGAGAGAAGGTATGTGACTCTGGGAAGGAGATTTATAATAAAACTGACAGCGGGCTTTTCTGGCAACTTTCAGTTCCAGGTTTGGAAGGATCTTGCAAAAACATTCCAGTCGAGAAATAGCGGTCAATGGTTTTTGCATTCTATACAAAATTTTTTTCAACAACTACAGCGATGGAATCGAAAACTCCTATTATAGGGCCGAAAAAAAAACTGGACCATAATTCCGTCCGGCAACCTCCGAATTATTATTCATCAAGTCTTCCTCAACTCAAATCATCAATCAGAATGAGGTCATCGGTTTTTTCAAACGGAATGTTTCGTAGCGCCCGCTCTAATTAGATTAATATTAATGTCGCCGGTTATCACATGGTTCTTCGCTCTGCTATGTGTTGAATATCTCAAAAGATCTGAATTGAATATTTTCGGGCAGCTATTTGGAAGTCTATATATTCCTGTTATCGTAATGGGTTTGTCATAGTTCGAAATATTCGATTCGATTGCTTTTGATTGGCCTATGTTGACAATATTAAAATCATAACACAAGTAATCTTTTATATACATTATGACCCCATCGTGGGTATTGAAATCACCATTATTGTATAAAATATTATAACCTGTAATGTTGTATAAATTAAGATCATATATTTGGAATGTTTCTGTTAGGACTACGACGTCAAAATCAAAATCCACCTGGCTCAGTAAAATAGTCAAGTTTCTGAATGCTACGAATATTCATGTGAAGTATTTTAAACGGTGTTTTTGTGTTTTCATTCATTTCATTCAAATATGATATATCTCTCAAAATTTCAGCTTGAACCAGGTCAACATTGCAAAACCAACACATTTTATATATGATGGTGAGGAATCAAAACATTATACCGAAAAGTAGCAATTTTATTGAAGATGAAAAAAATGTTTGATGGTGACACATTTCAAACTGCGTCAAATAGACTCAATTATTTCAGTAACTCTGTAACTGCATTGGTCAAATTCGGTTCTTATTGAATATTTGAAACTAGCACTGAAAATATTCGAATGGATACATAGGAATTGATGTTCAGGAAATTCACTATCGTTTGTGAATGATTAGGATTGATGTAACACTCGGAAAGTCTCGTGATTCTCGTATGGTTATGCAAAAAAGAAACCAAGCGACATGATCGTCGAAATTGAGTTCTATACTTGAATCATTGGCTGAATATCCATTCTATATTTTGCATAAAAAAAAAATGGAATTTCCTGCTCCTAAGTATTTGTTTACGATGTGAGAACCATCTCAAATCGTGGGAATCAACTTAGTTGTTGTTATGCAAAAAAGAACCATAGGAAATGGTTCATTTTTGCATATAACCGTTTGGTTATTTCTCTTGTGGCGGGCAGAATCACAACAACAAAATTGTGCTGAAGTAAAAGTGTTCTTTGCATTGACATCCTAAACTGAAAAAAAATATACTAAACGATTTCTGATTTCTGGTCATATAGTTACCTCCCAAACGATGACGATTTTTGAGATATTGAATCTGCACTGAAGAGGCAACAACGTCTTGTACTCTACTGAGGATTACTACAAAATCATACAGGCAGATTGCACTGCAACTTCAAACTCAAGTAGAAATTGACTAGAAAAGTCATCATCAATGCTTACCAGATGTCCAGTTGAATATTTATCACCCATATCTACCATACCATACCATATGAATTCAAGGAGCTTTCCATAAAGAGGTCGATGATTCAATTGGACATCTGGTAAGCACTGATGGTAACTCTTCTAGTCGAAAGCGCTCTGCTATAATTCCAATGAATATATTTCTGCGCGAAATACCAAAGTTCTGTAGCTAAAACTTTAGCCTCATTTAAAGCTAATTGATATCTCATTTCAGCTTGTGCATGAATGCATTATACTTATGAAAATAACTGGTAATTCTATCCCCTGGTTGAATTTTTCCAATCTTCCGAATCTTTTTTCAATACTCACCACATGATCTGAAGACGATATTTTGGAAATCACACTCACCTGAAAAAAAAAATTGAATAAATATCATTCAGCTCTCAGGAAACCTTATTCGATGTTGAACTAAGTTGAAAATATCAACACATCAACAATAACATCAAAAATACTTCAGAAATGATAATTAATAGGTGAAAATCTCACAAGTCACAACTCCATTAATATTTCCAAAAAGAGTCAATGGGCATGCTTGAAGACAGGCTTTGAATCGAATATTTCAAATGAACAATTTGATCAGGCCAGTCTCAACTTACCCACACATTAAGTTGATGAAAATAATAATAATAATAATAATAATAATAATAATAATAATAATAATAATAAGCAGGGGAGACGACACAACATCTGAACAGTCTCTGGTGAGTAGCGCCACCACTTTCCTGAGCTTAGGATGCAAAATCGGACCGGCAGCTAATGCGCATCCGGGAGACAAAAGCCTCTTCTCTCTGGTGCCGGCCGTGGGCCTGCTGGGCTAACCACCTTGCAGGTCCCCAACTCTGGTTCCAAACATCAGAGGACAGGGCCCCCACAACCGACCCCATTCGGATAGGGGTCAAGGGCAAGGTGGAGGGGCCCAAGCCGATAGACAGCCCAGTGACGACTCAGGCAATGACAATGGACAACGTTTTGAGTGGACCGACGAACTGAGAGACGACCTGATGCGGTGCTACGAGAGTAGTGAGCCCGCTCGAAGGGGATACATGGCGAGAATGCATGCTCTGTGGTGCGTGGCACACCCGGAGCATGACGCCTTCTCCGCACAAAATCTTAGGGATTATGTATCCCACCTTCGAGGCCGTGGCTATGTACGTGCCCCACCAAGGCCAGTTGAGCAGGCGGTAGAAATACCGCCAGCGCGATTGGTGGAGGAGAGGGTGCGCCTGGAAGCACCGAGAACCCAGAACATCGGGACCCGGAGGATGCTTCACAAAGTGAAGCCCCTCAGGCCAGAACAACTGGCCCGAGTGGATGCGGAGGTTCGTAGTGCCCTTACAGAAGAGGCCGACATCTGGCAGATCAACTGTGCCGTGTATGACGCTGTTCAGGCTTTTTCTGGGAGAGAAGGGGGTGACAGACCCTTCGACCCCTCCAGGAAGCATGAACAGCGCATACAAAAGATGGAGGCTAAGATTAAGTCGGCGAGACAACACGCGTCTCGTGTCCAATGTGTGATGGACTACTTAGCGGCTAATAGACCATTTACGCACGCAGTGCGGCAAATCGCTGCAAAACTGCGGAGATTTCATCACACATTAAATCGAGGGGTGCTGCTCACCATCAAGCAGCACTGCCTCGAGAGGATACGAATGCTGGTGACTGCAAAAAAGTCACTAGTGAGGCGGGCGAGGGCTTTCTCAGAGAACAAACAGTTCCGCGAGAAACCCTCTCGCCTATTCCAATTGCCTCCGCGTGTTGTGGATAATCCGCCGGCCGCTGATCGGGTGGAATCCTTCTGGAAAGGTATCTACGAGCATCCGCAACCACTCAACCGAGACACTCCAGCCCTGACGCAGTTCGAAGCTTTCTGTAGAAGGCTTCAACAGCCTGAGCCCGAAATACTGCGTCAACCGATAACCACGGATGAAGTTCGGAAAGCTCTTGAGGGTTCGAAGAACTTTGCTGCTCCAGGCCCTGATGGCCTCAATAACTATTGGTGGAAAAAGTTATCGAGCACCCACCACCATTTGGCCAGAATATTCAGCTCTTGGCTAAATGGGGAGCAGCTGATTCCGGAATGGTTTGTCGAGGGGCGAACCGTGCTACTCCCGAAGAACGGAGATTTGTCGGATCCTAAGAATTACAGACCGATAGCATGCTTGAATACGTGTTACAAGATGTTTACACGCATCTTGTATATGCGTACTCTCCAAGCAGTTGACCCGGTGTTCGAACGGATATATGAGCAAAAAGGGTCGAAGAGGGGTTCCGCGGGCTGTAAAGAGAACCTGCTGATTGATAGATGTATCACGCAGGACTCCGTGCAGTATAAGCGGAATCTTTCTATGGCCTGGATCGACTATCGCAAGGCATTCGATACAACATCACATGAGTTGTTGTTGTACTTACTCGAGTGCCTTGCGGTACCCGATCAAATAGTGAGATGCATCGAACAACTGATGCCGCTCTGGAGGACCCGCTTCACCATAACATCAGGTGAAAGCAGGATCCAAACAGAGCCGGTCATCATAAGAAGAGGTGTTTTTCAGGGAGATTCTCTCAGCCCTCTTCTCTTCTGCATCTCACTAATGCCATTGTCCGTTGCGCTCAGGAAAACCCGGGGATATAACTGCGGCACCCCTGGAAACCGGAGGCATAAGGTCACCCATCTTTTCTATATGGATGACCTTAAGCTCTATGCTTCTGGAGAAAGGGATCTACAGCAGTCCCTCAGGGTGGTGCAGGAGTTCACGCATGCTGTCGGTATGGAATTCGGGATTGACAAATGTGCACTGGTTCATCTCAAAAGAGGACGATGCGAGGATTTCGCTGAGGATGCCCAACTCGTAGACGGAAGCATTCTACATCATTTGAATGCCGGAGAGACATACACCTATTTGGGTGTGGAACAACGCCACACCCAAGAGGTGGACTCGGTGAAAAATGCTCTCCGTGGCAAGTATAGGCAGAAACTACGGCAGATCTGGTCCTCAGAGCTGTCGGGCAAGAACAAAGTTTCTGCCACCAACATGCTTGCCATTCCGATTCTACTCTACTCCTTCGGAGTAGTCAAATGGACTCAGGAAGAGTTGCGGCAACTTGACGTGAAGACTCGCAAAATGATGCATATGCACAGAAGCATGCATCCCAAATCGTCCGTTCCACGGTTATATCTCCTCCGACAACAAGGGGGCCGTGGACTTTTGAGTTTGGAGTGTCTCCACAACAGAATGGTGCTGGATGGAGCCTGTAGAGTCATCAGGAGTTCGGATCCCCTACACTGCATGGTCCGACATCATGAACATGCAGGAGTCGGAGCCTTTTTATTCAAGGCAGCAAGGCGCGCTGCTGATGAACTTGGTATAGTCTTCGACACCGAGCGGGTAAACCAACTCTCTGTCACCGAGTTGGAGCCCGCACGGAGAAAAGCTCACATCAAGGCTGCAGAGAATGCTAAAATGCTGCAGCTGCATACAGACAAGCCCATGCATGGAGTCTTCTTCAAGAACATCGAGGACCATGGCTTGTCTGTTAAGCTGACATTTGCCTTCCTCAGGTCAGGTGAGCTGAAGTCGGAGACTGAAGGGTTTATCATGGCGTGCCAAGACGGTGTCTTCAACACCCTAGTCTACCGGAGCCGCGTGATGGGTATAGAGGTCCCTGATACTAGATGCAGGGCCTGCCGACAGGCGCCCGAGACTTTGATGCATTTGCTGTCATCTTGTGCAGTTTATGCGGTCTCGGCCTATATCCATCGCCATAACGCGGCCTTACGAGTGCTGTACTATTTTCTTCGGCACTCGTATGAAATAGACAGGACACCGGTGCTGCCTTACGCTCCAGGGGATATTGAGTCCGTAGTGGAGAATGAAAGGTGTCGAATTTTTTGGAACTTTTCATTCCCCACCCTCAGGCAAATACAAGCCAATAAGCCTGATATAGTCCTCTTCGACCACCGAAGTAAGACGATATTCGTTATTGAGTTTTCGGCCCCTGCCGAAACGAATATCGTCCGAAAAGAGGAGGAAAAACGGACTAAGTACCAGGATTTACTTTACGAACTCCGCAGGCTCCACCCAGACTATTCTGTCAAGTTAGTGGTTCTGATTATAGGTGTTCTCGGTGGTTCCAGACCAACGCTACTCTCGGAGCTCAAGATCATACCGGCATGCCGTAATGCGGCAGAGATCTTGGCCGGCCGCATGCAGAAGGCCGTTATTCTCGGTTCGCTGCGTCTGCTCAGGACTCACGATTCTCGGAGCCAGTGACCACTTACCCCGCGGTGCGGGGAGTGGTCATTGGTTAATTATACTAGCGCGTCCGCCCACTGGGTCGGAGCAGTGGGGAGTACGGACCCGACTAGGCTTGTTTAGACGACAAATAATGATAATAATAACTGCGGCACCCCTGGAAACCGGAAGCATAAGGTCACCCATCTTTTCTATATGGATGACCTTAAGCTCTATGCTTCTGGAGAAAGGGATCTACAGCAGTCCCTCAGGGTGGTGCAGGAGTTCACGCATGCTGGCGGTATGGAATTCGGGATCGACAAATGTGCACTGGTTCATCTCAAAAGAGGACGATGCGAGGATTTCGCTGAGGATGCCCAATTCGTAGACGGAAGCATTCTACATCATTTGAATGCCGGAGAGACATACACCTATTTGGGTGTGGAACAACGCCACACCCAAGAGGTGGACTCGGTGAAAAATGCTCTCCGTGGCAAGTATAGGCAGAAACTATGGCAGATCTGGTCCTCAGAGCTGTCGGGCAAGAACAAAGTTTCTGCCACCAACATGCTTGCCATTCCGATTCTACTGTACTCCTTCGGAGTAGTCAAGTGGACTCAGGAAGAGTTGCGGCAACTTGACGTGAAGACTCGCAAAATGATGCATATGCACAGAAGCATGCATCCCAAATCGTCCGTTCCACGGTTATATCTCCTTCGACAACAAGGGGGCCGTGGACTTTTGAGTTTGGAGTGTCTCCACAACAGAATGGTGCTGGATGGAGCCTGTAGAGTCATCAGGAGTTCGGATCCCCTAAACTGCATGGTCCGAGATCATGAACATGCAGGAATCGGAGCCTTTTTATTCAAGGCAGCAAGGCGCGCTGCTGATGAACTTGGTATAGTCTTCGACACCGAGCGGGTGAACCAACTCTCTGTCACCGAGTTGGAGCCCGCACGGAGAAAAGCTCACATCAAGGCTGCAGAGAATGCCAAAATGCTGCAGCTGCATACAGACAAGCCCATGCATGGAGTCTTCTTTAAGGACATTGAGGACCATGGCTTGTCTGTTAAGCTGACATTTGCCTTCCTCAGGTCAGGTGAGCTGAAGTCGGAGACTGAAGGGTTTATCATGGCGTGCCAAGACGGTGTCTTCAACACACTAGTCTACCGGAGCCGCGTGATGGGTATAGAGGTCCCTGATACTAGATCCAGGGCCTGCCGACAGGCGCCCGAGACTTTGATGCATTTGCTGTCATCCTGTGCAGTTTATGCGGTCTCGGCCTATATCCATCGCCATAACGCGGCCTTACGAGTGCTGTACTATTTTCTTCGGCACTCGTATGAAATAGACAGGACACCGGTGCTGCCTTACGCTCCAGGGGATATTGAGTCCGTTGTGGAAAATGAAAGGTGCCGAATTTTCTGGAACTTTTCATTTCCCACCCTCAGGCAAATACAGGCCAATAAGCGTGATATAGTCCTCTTCGACCACCGAAGTAAGACGATATTCGTTATTGAGTTTTCGGCCCCTGCCGAAACGAATATCGTCCGAAAAGAGGAGGAAAAACGGACAAAGTACCAGGATTTACTTAACGAACTCCGCAGGCTCCACCCAGACTATTCTGTCAAGTTAGTGGTTCTGATTATAGGTGTTCTCGGTGGTTCCAGATCAACGCTACTCTCGGAGCTCAAGATCATACCGGCATGCCGTAATGCGGCAGAGATCTTGGCCGGCCGCATGCAGAAGGCCGTTATTCTCGGTTCGTTGCGTCTGCTCAGGACTCACGATTCTCGGAGCCAGTGACCACTTACCCCGCGGTGCGGGGAGTGGTCGTTGGTTAATTATACTAGCGCGTCCGCCCACTGGGTCGGAGCAGTGGGGAGTACGGACCCGACTAGGCTTGTTTAGACGACAAATAATAATAATAATAATAATAAATATTCATTCACCAAAAGAAAGGTACAAAATATATCATTCAAATACACAGTGATAATAACAAAAAAACACAGAATGAATATAACTCGTTATATTTCAGTTGCATGGTAAATACAAAAGAACCCACAAAGGCATAGCCTGTACGTGGGTGTTGAATATTGATTTGGATATAGACAAAAAAATTATTATAATCATGATTCACAAAAACAGAAAAAGGTTTATGAAAAGTGAGTTTAAAAATGGTATAAAGAACATGAAAATATAAACGATCACTGTTGGGTTATATATAGTAAAAATGAATACAGTCTATAACAATATTTTCTTTTACTATTCGGCCATCTAAGAAACAGAGACATAATATATTTCAATACTTTTTGGTTAGTTATTTTAGTTATTATCCAAGTTTTCATTTTGGCTTTAAAGAGCGAAAAAGAGTTGATTTGTTTGAAATTGAAAGGAATGACACTATATAACTTGGGAGCCAGATACGAATAGCTTCGCTGTCCTATCGTCTTCAACATTCTTGGAATGTCAATGGATTTCAATCTAGATCTAGTGTTATATTTATGATCAGCACTTTTCGCTAGCTTTATGTTCTTTCGCTGGTATAAAAGCAGCGTTAAAGCAAAAACTTGTCGAATGTCCATTATTTCTGCTTTTTTATACAGATCATCGCTTCGGTAAATATAGGGTTTGTTCATCATGATTTTTATTATCCATTTCTGAACCGTTTCTAAGTTCTTGAGGTGGTTATTGGTGACTCCTCCCCAAGCGATTATGCCATAGGACAAATGTGTTTGAACAAGGGCATGATAAATTATTTTTAGATGTTTGAGGCCAAGGATTTTATTTAGAGATTTGAACTTATATACCAAGAATCTGATTTTTTGTGTAAGGTTCTTCATGTGTGCATTCCATTTGAGGTGACTGTCCAGCGTAATTCCTAAACATTTTACACTTTTAGCAGATTTTATTTGTATATTCTTTCCATTCATAGGTATATCAATTTCACAATGGCTAGGAAGATTCGATTCATAACTAGTGAATGAAAGATATACGGTCTTTTGCAAATTGATTGTTAGTAATTTGCTATTGAAGTATTCTAAAATTAGTGGAAATGAGCTGATAATTTTTTGTTTCAAGTCCATCCAATTGTTAGCTTCGAAAAAAAAAACTGTATCGTCGGCAAAACTTGTAATTTCAGCAGGAACCAGTAAGTCGAAAAGTGAACGGAAGTGTGCGGTACCCCACAACTGACTTCCCTAGTGCTGCTCATTTCATCATCTATAGTGACACATTGTTTGCGGTTGCTCAAATAACTTTTAATCAGATCGTATGCATTTCCCCTGAATCCAAAGTTTTCGCGGGTTTCTAGCAAGTTAGGATGGCTGACCGTATCAAACGCCTTCGCCAGATCAACAAAAAGACACATAGCAGGTTTTTTCGCATCCAAGGCGTTATATATTTTACCGGTTAACTCGGCCAAAGCGTCTTGAGTCGATCTGCCCTCCCTAAACCTGTAATCCTGGACTTCATGATTTTCTCAGAGATTTCTGAAATATTCGATAGAAGTGAAATGGGTCTATAGTTTGAAACTTCACGCTTATCTCCAGATTTGTGAAGTGGTTTGATGACGGCAATTTTGAGCGATTCTGGAAATGTACCAGTTTCTAGAGACTTGTTCATTAAATAGTTCAGTGGATTCACAATGTATTCAACACATTCCTTCAATGTATTCGCTCCGACATTGTCCAATCCGGGAGCTTTATTCTGTTTTGGTTCTTTTATGATGTTTCTAACTTCGAGCTCATAAGACGGGAACATATATATCGAATTTATATTTCTCTTACTAGGAATTTTTTTTCCAACTTTTATTACCTTCGCCAGATTTGAACCAATGTCAGTGAAAAACCCATTGAAGTTTTCAGCCATTTGTTTCTTGTTTTGTATTATTTTATCCCCAATTTTTATTTCTTTAATTCCAATTTCGTCTTTAGTATTCTCAATGTTTTTCAGACATCGCCACATATTTTTTGGACAATTTCCGTTTTTTTCCACCTCAGTTTTGTAATAATCATATTTAGCAGTCCTAATCAATTCTTTCAATTCATTCCGATAGATTTTAAATTCATTTCGCAGCGCCTGATTGTTTGGATTTTTATGAACTTTTATGTACATTTCATTCTTTTTATTTGTTGGAGATACTAAACCCTCTGTATTCCAAAGATTCTTCCTGATCTGTTTTTTTTAATTTTGACTTTTCGAGTGCATGTGGAAATACATTGTTTGATTTCAGCGATGAACACATCAGTTGCCTCATTTATATCCCAATTTTCATAAACATTTTTTCATGTTTTTTCAGCAAGCATTTTTCTCATTCTATCATAATCTACATATGTTTTATAAATTTCATCATTAGTAATTTCTCTATTTATTTTTTGTTCAAATTCATATTGGAGTATCACAGAAAAATGATCAGAAATGGTGCTCTCAACGATGAAAAAATGGAATTTTTCAACCACTTCTTTAGTTTTAACAAAAATGTTATCCAGGCATGTTTTGCTCATACCCTGAATACGTGTTTCTTTATTTATCATTGAAATATAATTATTACCTAGTAGTATGTTGAGGTAGTCCTGACAGTAATCATTTTCACTTAAAATATCTATATTTACATCTCCAGTTATGATATTTATGTCATCGGCTTGGTTGTTTGTTCTCAAATAGTAGTAGTAGTTAGGGAATAACACCAATAATAAAATAACTACTGTCCTATCCAATACCACGAAGGGCGTTAGATTATATCCTACAGGTATCAGTGCAGGATTTTTCACAGAAAAAATTTCCGCATATGCTCTATTCTGATAGGTATTAGTCTGTTAACCTAATGTGTAGATAAGTGAAGACTGGCCTGAACGAATTGTTCATTTAGAACATTTCATTTACATTTTACAGAAATCAATTCGAAGTCAACTAGTTAACCGAACTTGAGTTCTCATTATGTCATTTGTAATCCCACCAGTGCTTCAATTATTTCCGGAAATTTTTTCGAGCTCACGAATATTTTGAAAATCATTCATTCACCATATTGAACTTCAACGAATTATTTGAAATTCATGTTTTAGCGTTTCGAAGTTCGTCAAGATAGGCACATTTCGAACAATTGAATCGAAATTGCCTTGTTCTGTCACATTCAATTTGGGTTATTGTGTGAGCTTCAACAAAATGAATCGATTCGGCAAGAAGCTACCGTGTCAGTGAATAAATATTTGTATAATTAATGTATTTTAATTGGTCTGCTAAATTTTTCTAGTGCTTTATTTGAACGTTACATTTTTTTACCTCTGCACAAAGTGGGTAGGTAAGTGACCTGTTATGTCAAACAAAATATGCTCTGCTTATCTCGAAAAATTTCCACTATAATTCATGGAGGAAAACATTTCCGAAAAATTCCCCAAAAATACCTGAATTGCCATGGTAACGCGAAACAAAATGAGCATTTCATTGGTTTGAAATTTCCATAATAATTTCTTCAATAAGGATTAATGAAAAAAGTAAATAACTCAACCAATTATTTTTCAAGTAAATTGTCCTGAAACAGGTTCGAGAGGTAAATATCATAGATCAGGGGACGATGATCTGAGTTAGAAATTACTCGTTGCTATTCTGTTTTTGGTAAGTGAATAAGGCACTAGGACATAATATTAAGAACAAGAATCTTCTGAAAAAGATGAAGTAAGCGTTCCCAAACGATTGGAAGGAAGAATTCAAGAAATTTGCAGGATAGAGGCTAAGCAAAAGTACAACATAACATCAAGTTTTCCGGGCTTGAGGGCCGTCTTCTGGAATTTTGAGTTCCGGAGTTTTCGGCTGCATGTCGTCATCAGTCATAGTAAACTCACAGAGGGTAGTTGAACTACGACCACGCCGCTGAAGATGGCTGCCGTAGGTGCAGCCGAAAGCTCCGGAACTCAAAATTCCAGAGCACGGTCTTGAAGCCCGCAAAACTTGCGATATATAGTACACTATAGCCAGATGTCATATAATTATGGAATATCAGATAATAATAACAGTGATTCATTTATTATGAAAGGACTGAAATGAAAAACCTAAATACGTGTGTATTATTCATTAGAATATGGAAGTTCATCCATAAAATAGTTCTTTCTCGTGTAGTTCTTTCAATTGGGTCAATTTCGAAGAATCGAGATATTCCTGTTTTCAAAAACTGAATACTCACTGCGTTCACAAATGCTATAAATTGCGCTACGAATAACGCTCGTAACCAGTACTGCATGCTTTCGTGAGCCACTTAGTCCAGTCTATGACCATTTTCCCGTGTATTTATCCCATACAGCACCGATTCGCATGAAAATTTGGATTCAGGATCTGTATACACTCTTTTTCGAAATCTACCCTGTGCCGAGGGTTGCTTTCTTCCTGGGGGTGGATGCCACCCCTTCTTGGGGGTGAAAAAATTCTCATTGGAAATAAGTGCGGAAATCAATAGATGACTAATTCTAAGCACTTTTTGTTCAATGGAATTTTTTCTGAAAAGCAATACTTTTCGACTTATTCACGAATGAAATTGTCGGTTTTCAGTCAAAAAAACACGTTTTCCGATCCTTTTTCGCGAATAACTGGAAAATAATGCATCTAATCGAAAAACCTGTGGAGAGCAAAATTATAGCTTTTGAAAAAACAAAGGCGATTGTTTATTTGTGATGTATGCAAACCCACTGCGAACTGAATAATTGCTTGTTGAAAGTTGATTGGTATTTTCAAACGACAAAATGGAAAGTTTCTACGTACAATAACCAAAAACCAATGCATTTTTCTGGAAAAACTCATAGAACCTTTTTTGAAGTCCTTCAGATATCCTTTGTTTTTGTTATTTATGAAAGTTTCTAGCATCAAAACTGACCGAGGTATGAAGGAAATAATGTTGAATTCTATTTTTTCCGTAAAAAAAATTGTGAATAACTCATCCTTCTTCGCCCCCATTTGGAAAAAATCGTTGCCTAGTGGAACTATCTGTATATATACATATATAATATACATATAGTTCCACTAAGCCTGAAATATAGTTACTATGTGTATTCTTCAATATACTAATGTACATACTCTAATTTCTACAAAAATTGTTTTTGTTTTTTTCCCATAACTCGCTTAGTCTTCAAGCAATCAAATCCACCAAAAAAGTATTTTGTAGCGTTTTTCAAGAGCTATGAACTCATTCACATCATTTTTCGTTCGGGATTATATTTTTGAAAAGGTTCATGCTGAAAGGGCTCAAAAAAGGTACTTTGCGCGAACCCTCACAATATTTAACTGGCCATATCTTACTCTATTTTCATCCTGCAGAAAAAAATGAAACACCAAAATTTTCAGAGAAGAATAGCCTTCAATTCCGTACTATAGAAAATTTTGCATGTGATCAATACTTTTCGAGTTCTTTCGAAGAAATGGTGATTTTTCGCTGAATCACGTATATGATTTTTTTTCTTCAATCTCAATTTTTTCCGAAACTACGTACTTTCAATTGATGAAAAACTCAGAACTCATCATAAGAACATGAATGAAGTGAATTATAAGGTAACAACGATTTATGTCAAAGGAGGGAGAAGAGAGGATGAGTTATTCACAATTTTTTTTCAACGAAAAAATAGGATTCAACATTATTTCCTTCATACCTCGGTCAGTTTTGATGCTAAAAACTTTTATAAATAACAAAAATGAAGGATTTTTGAAGGACTCCAAAAATGGTCGAATGGGTTTTTCCCGAAAAATGCATTGGTTTTTGGTTATTGTACATAATAACTTTCCATTTTGTCGTTTGAAAATACCAATCAACTTTCAACAAGCAATTATTCAGTTCGCAGTGGGTTTGCATACATCACAAATAAACAATCAGAAAAAATTCCATTGAACAAAAAGTGCTTAGAATTAGTCAATCTATTGATTTCCGCACTTATTTCCAATAAGAATTTTTCCACCCCCAAAAAGGGGTGGCATCCACCCCCAGGAAGAAAGCAACCCTCGGCACAGGGTAGATTTCGAAAAAGAGTGTATGTAGATCCTGAATCCAAATTTTCATACGAATCGGTGCTGTATGGGAAAAATACACAGTTTACACTTTTTTCACCGTCATAGACTGGACTATCTTGGTTTCACGCATTCGAGGCGTTTCAAGAGCTTCTATTGACTTGACTTGAAGTCAGCTGCTAAACACTAGAAGTGAATATCTGATGGAAGATCACGAATACAATTTACTATGTTATTCTTGATTTGCCTCTTCAACAGGAGTTGAAGCAACGGGACACTTTTTCTCTTTCAAAATAACCAATGATAGATGCCACCAACTCTTCGCAGCGCTAATTTACATGTTTTGGCATTTCCACGAATAGCTTGGGACTGATACTTGCTATATGATGATCGAAATACACAGTTATTGATTACAATATCTAATTTGAAAAACCGAAAAGACGTTAACACAGAACTGTCACATTTAAATAACAATTGGCAATTGATTACTCTCAAATTACAATTCAAGTGCGGTAACATCGAAAGTGCTGACAACTAAATTATTGACGATCACGTTTTTTTTAAATGTATTCTATATACATGAGTAATTTCAATTGAGAGGATATTATATTTCGTTCACTGGTCAATTTCTCAACAAAACTTTGTCGCCAACTTGTTCCATAATTCTGAAATACTTCTTGGTATACATATACATATTGTTACAAATATAACCTAATTCTCTGATCAGTTTTCTACCGAAGCCCCTTATGAATAAAAGCGAGCCAACTGTTACTGTATTTCAACGTTTATTGTACCAGAAACAATATTTATTGAACTTTGAGGGGTTGATTTTCCACTCGACGACCGACCTCTCAAATCTCACTCGGGCGGAATGTAATATTCCAACCAACCGTGACAGTAATGAGACGATGTGAAGACAATTATCGAGAAGCTGCGGCTCCCTCCATCCAAATTACCAACATACTACAAAACCCCCAAATAACAATAACATCGAACGACAATAATTGCGCACCATCCACGTACCCCATCATTTTCGATTTACGACAATTTGCGGACGCCGAACTCCTTTAACGGAATGATATATATTTTGTTTACCCGGATGTCACCGAGAAGAGCAAACATACAAGATGGATAGAGGTGGTTAAATACCCCGGAGACTCGAGTGTCGAGGTGGATGTGACGGGTGAAGGGTTGGCTGTACTCTCAATAAAAATAACCCTAATCGAATCGAGGTGATGAAATGATAATATATGGTGTTATTGGAGGGACTTACTTAAAAATGGGACAGTTTTCTGACATGGATTATAATCGAAAGTAATACCACGGGACCTCAAAATGTTTTCGGTTAATTTCCATTTTTCAATAGAAACTAAGTTGAATTTTTAGGTGTTTTCAGATTCCTGAGCCTTGGTCTGCATGCAGGTTTTTGAACCTGACGTTTCGTCTACATTGGTCGAAGTGACGTCCTCTTTCCGACAAACTTCGAAAGTGGATCAAGTAATAATTATTCATTTATTGAATAACTCGGTGTCGAACCGTCAACTATTTGCCCTAATTGGCATTTCAGATCTTTAACTTTGTCATTGGAAGAGTCCGTGTGTTTTAAACCGCTGGCATCCATGTTCTATGAAAATAAAAATGTTAACAGCACTTCAATGACGGGGAATGATTGAGTGGTCAATACTGAATTTAAAAAAATAAATGCGTGAGCTGGGGGTTGGAAGTAAATATTTGAAGATGTAAAGGGGTGAAAACGATATTGTCACAATTTCCGATGAAAAGTGACGTCTAAGAGAAAAGTTTTCAATTGAAAAGATCTGTAACACTCAGAAGAATGAATTTTGCACATAACTTCCAAATAACCAAGAAAAAAGCGAAAAACTGTTTTTCTCGTTTTTTTTCTCAATTTCCACAAAAGTCATCATATTCCTACATCATTCGGTAGCAATCTACTTTGTCATTTCAACTACATTTTTTTTGGAATGATGCATAAAATGGTTTCAAAGATGAAAAAAACAAACGTTCTATTTTTTCGAACACAACAACAAAGAATTGAAACCCTATCATCGGTTAATGTACTGGGAAATAATATCAAATTAGAAAACTACACTAAATGTTTAGGAATCTATATTCATGAGCATCTTCATTGGCATATACACATAATCAATCTAGGAAAAAAACTAAATAAAATATGTTATAGTACAAAGGTTGTAAGCAACTACTTGAATGAGAAATCATTGAAAATACTTTATTTTGCAAATTTTGAGGCATCAGTTAGATTTGGCATAATATTCTGGGGGAGTAATATGAACATAGTTGAAATTATCCAAAATTCAAAAAAGAGTCATGAGAAGCATTTTCAAATTGAGATACAGAGAAACCTGCCGTGGCATCTTTAAAAAAAATAACATTTTGACAATACTAGGTCTCTATATATATAACTTCCGTCAAGTGACTTCCCGATCATCGAAAGAAATGTCATTCATTTTTAATATTTTTAATTGATTTTCACGTTTTCGTCTTGAAAAAGAAAATAAACATTTTCGAAAGCTCGACAAAAACAAAGAGAACAGCCTAATTGTCATCCCCAGACTGCAACCCAAATAAGTCTCTCTACATAACGCATACAGTCCCAATTTGAAACAGCAGGGGGTTAAGGAGACTTAGGCCTCGCCACCAAGACAAGCAGTCTTGAGAATGGCTCCAAAGTGGGAGTTGAAACGTCGAAAGAGGAAAAATTGCAGACGCGGTTCAACCGGAAGTTCCAGAGAGCACATAACCGACCGCGGAAGCCTATCCGAGCATATATATATATACATATATATATATATATATATATATATATATATATATATATATATATATATATATATATATATATATATATATATATATGCTCATATATGCTCGGATAGGCATCCGCGGTCGGATATATATATATATATATATATATAAACTACCAAACGAAATCAAATGCTTAAACAGTTTCACCAAATTCAAAGAACACCTGAAGAAATTTCTAACAAATAAAGAACCATATTCACTAGAAGAATATTTCAACTAAAGTACATATCTTTCATCTTGACACTATTCCACTCCTGTATTTTATTTGTTCAGTAACATGTAAAGTATTTCTGTGAAATAAAGATTATTATTATTAATATTATTATTACTTTTTCGACAAAATAACTTTTGTTTCAAATTCACTTCCTCCTTCAGCGATTAATCATAAAATTATTTTTCAAGGCTCATAATAATGAAATGAAAAATGATAGTGTCCATTCAGAAACACACTCAAAAATGGAAGAAACCATAAAAATGGCCTCAGCAACTGTGAATTTTTTCAAAAATGTCGAAAATTTTCGAAAATTTCCAAAAACTATTCGTTTCTACGGGAAAATATCATAGAAAATATATTTCATATTCCGAGTGGATGATTATTTTGCTTAACGACATTGCTATAAGCAGTCGAATCGGATACAAGTGCCCAATTGGCCAATTGTGCCTTCGAGGCACCAAAAGCCAGTATACTAAAGAGATACAGAAGTGCACTAATTCTCCAATACTCTTGCTTTGACTCACTGAAGATTCAGTCAAACCTGATGATTTTTTTAAATTAATTCTTGTCCATGCGAAACCAGTGAGGGTAATCAATGAGGGTGCCGAGAACATGAACTATATATTTATGTACGAAATGTTTCGGTGCAGACAAATGCTCTTGTGGTTTCTGTCAGCTTTGACGAACTCGAAGAGATTGGGGACGAAATCGAAAAGCCAGGTCTACAAACCCAATCATTGAACGAATACACTGACAATGGGGTAACGTTTGAAGACCAATGAATCATTCTTGATATGTGATTCTGGATTATTTTTGAAAATCGAAACTATTTCCCAAAATAGTTGAATCATAAGTTATTCCAGTGAAAAGAAGAAGAAATCATGATTTTTTTTTTACTTGTATGAAAATTTTCTCATCAATTCCATTTAACAAAAATATCCTCCACTAGGAAATGAAACAAATTTTTCACTGTATTGTTACGATTTTTCCTTGCAAAATCCAACTTCTGACACTACTGTTACGATATATCCTTGGGTTCGATCCGTCTTCTCGTTCTTTTCTCTGTTCTTCGAGAATTTTCTGGAGTGTTCTTTGCCGTTCTTTCTTTTCATCTTCTCGTTCTTTCTTTTCATTTTCGAGAATTTTCTGGTGTGTTTCTCCCCGTTCTTTTTTTTCATTTTCTCGTTCTAATTCTCGTCCTTTCTTTTCATTTTCGAGAATTTTCTGGAGTCCTTCTTCTCGTTCTCCTTCTCTTTCCTTCTTTTCATTCTCTCGTTCTAATTGTCGCTCTTTTTTTTTCATTTTCCCGTTCTAATTGTCGTTCTATTTTTTCATTTTCTTTTTCCTCCAGCCGTCGTCTTTCATAATCCGCAAATTGGTTTTGGATAAATTTCAACATATCCTCTATCGTATCGCATCAATTGTTTTTATTTACCAGCAAAAATTCCACTTCAGACACCACTGTTACGATATTTCCTTGGATTCGTCGATTGAAACATCAAACAACACTAAATAACACTTATTATAACTCTCTATCACAATACAACACAATCACTTAAATCGCTCCGATAACTTTCCAATGCTCGGTACTAAAACTCTCTGTTCTAAAAATTCTACACTCCGACTACTTGCACTTAGCAATAACAAAACTCTCTCCACTTAGCTCGACTAAACTCGCTCCACTTAACTCTGACTAACTCTGCTCTGAATACAAACTTGCCACTTAACTAACTCTCCGAATAAAAACTTGTTTCCGCCGCGATTTCCCGCTGCTTATATATCTGCGTACCTATGGAGAATCTTCGGGAGAAGCCCCGATGACGTGTCTCGAATTCTCCAGGCGGCAATAAACAGTTCCTGGAAAATGACGACAATACCCCTCATCTGCGTTTACGATCTCGTCAGGACCGGCGCTAGGGAGCGCTAGGAGATTCGTAACAGTATTTTTTCCGTAGAATTGAATGAAGTGATTCGTTTTTTGAAATGTTTGTAAATTTCAATAATTATTCGACATTTGTCAACAAATTCACAGTTGTGAAGACTATATTTACTTATAGTTTCTTTCATTTTTGAGCGTGTTTTCGAAACAATCATATTCTATTTCATTATTGGAAACTATAGATAAGAAAGAAGAGAATGATCCCAGGAAAAACGATCAACGATAACTCTCTGAAGGAGGGATCGAGTTTGAAAAAAATGTATTTCTTGTAGAAAAAGTTTATTACCTTTGGAAATATTCGATTCATCATTATGAAAAAAATTGTGGCTGTTAAAGACATAACAGAGTAAATTTCTACGGAATTTCATCGGAATATAATTACTTTTGTGGTAATGAAAAATAAAAAACCCACTTAATCTCGGTTATTTTGAGGTTATGTGCAAAAGTCATTCTACTAGTGTTCTTGATCTCTCCAAGATCTGTAACCATCTCATTGAAAACGGACGCCAATTTTTGTCAGAAATTGCAATGATATCACCTCTTTACACTTCCCTCAAATATTCACTTCCAAACCTCATCTCACATTTTTTTATATTCAGAATAGACCACTCAACAGTTCCCCATTATCAAAGTGCTGTTAACAATTTTTGTTTCGTGAAAGTCTGCCTGGTCTAGGTAGGCAAAATGAAACAGTGTTTCATATCCGTACTATTGAAATTGTTCGTTTATTCATGTAAGATAAATAGTTTCAGAACCGATCTGAAATGCTTGGCCTAAGATACCAAACTTTCAGTCCCGCCTGTAAAGAGCCTGAACTTCACCATTGAAAATTCCATTATGTACCTCCACCACGAATCGACGAGTCGATAACGTTGAATAAACAACCCCCGGGCAAAAAACTGATATCGCTTTCGCAATAACCCACCTATACGTTGAAGGTAGTCGAGTATATTGAAGGCTAAATTATGACGCCCAATAAAATCAGTTGATTGGAACATCAGGGATTAAGTGCCTATTTTCCACTCGGAATGAACTTGATAAGGTCGTAATATAGTTACGGCATTACTAGACAGGAAAATTTCGCGGATCACAATATTGGTATACATTGTGTGATGTGTGGATTTCGAAAATATTGCCAATATTTGTTTTCAGTCATATGTAGACTGTTAGTTGGGAAGAATAAGTTCGGAAACCTACTGGAAAAAAGTGGAAAAGATGTGAATTGAAACAAATGACGAATTATGTCAAATATATAGGGAAGAATGTCGACCGATGAGGGCGCTGGAGGTGGTTAAACTATATCCACCATTTTGAAATAGTTACCTTGTTTACATTTGTGAAATAACACGCCAATCTGAAATCCAGTCATCAGTTGCCCTCGCTAGACAAGATTTTGATGTTTTTTTGCCATATTTTCATTGTACGAAATTTTTCTCGTGAAGGTTAATATAACTGTGTTCATGATGCTTTGAATAGCCGCACAATACCATCCATTGGAGGTGAACATGATGCATTGTTTCAAAATCTAATGATATTCGTTCCAGGCCATTTTTTAGTTTTAGTGTAGTTTTAGTGAACCAAAGAGGCTTTTATTAAATGGATGATGAAATGCGCCATAACTTCGCCTAAAAATAGACAGACTCACCAGGTAACAAGAAATCATCTCTCTTGAAATGCAACTAACACACTAAAGCCGCTCTAGGTGGTGATTTATGCAGTTTCAGTTTGATTTTCCAAGCCTTGTACCTGTCTATTTTCTTTCAATCCACTTTCCGTAATGTTTCCCACCAAGTAACACACTGAAGCCGCTCTAGGTGGTGATTTATGCAGTTTCAGTTTGATTTTCCAAGCCTTGTACCTGTCTATTTTCTCTTTCAATCCACTTTCCGTAATGTTTCCCACCAAAGATGTATTTCTCTTAGCAAACGTGTGGAAAGACAACTTTGGATTTCGGTTCCTAGAGTTGCGGCAACTTGGCACCAAACACTTCACACGGCTCACTGAGCGATCTGCATCCATGATTGTTTGTTATTATTAGTAAAAAAAAATTATAACTTCAGATGAGATTGCCTAAACCAACACCAAAGAACTCAATAAATTCACACACATAAAATGGAAGCCGTTTGTTTGTGAAATTATAGCAGTGCGTTATATTTCTGCCAGACGTCGCATAAAATTATGAACTTTCCAGTAGCTCCGAAATTTTCAAAATTGATGAGCAGAAGTTAGGCAGGAAAGAAAATGAAGATGGAAACTTCCCAAATATTTGATTGAAATTTGGCGGTTTCGATCGCTGGTATCCTATGTGGGCATAATTTAAATATTGCTTATATTCAACTCTAAAGTCGGACAAAAAAGCGGAGAGACCTATTGAATACTGTAACACGATTTGGTAGTGTCTTGATTTGAAAAAATTGTTTTTTCTGCTATTATCGGTTGAATAATTCAATTCGTCCATCAACACCAATAAGCATCCTTCAAATTCAATTTCTCAAGTACTTAATGCTAGAGAATGCCTTTAATTTTTGCCTTCGAAAGAGGAAATACCTGAAGCTATGAAAAATCATAATTCCAAAAAAAAAACACACGCTGGTACCTAATGGTAAACTCAGAATTTACGTTAACTGGAACACACTGTATATTTCTAAAATCATCCCATGAATTTTGGTCACTCTCACGATGAAATCTTCGATGCAGCTGAACTATTGATCTCATGATAAAACTGAATATATTAATGTGAAAAAAAAAAATTTCAAACCTGAAATAATTGTTTAACTTTTTTTCAAACCTCAAAACATGATTATCAACCACCATGAAACGTATTTCACGACATACATATCTAGCCAGTGTAATCATATTTTGTAAAAAAACTGAATGTTGATTTTTTTGACATATTCCATCACCATTCCTCTGATTATTCATTATTGAACTCACATGAAATCCAAAAAGTCTCTAGTTTAGGTATCAGAGAAGAAAATCTGTGGGTATCACGAATACATTTTCGACGCTTTTTACGATTCAAAATAAATAAGGAAATTGAATCAGGTTATCATCAGGTGAAGTCTTTACCTTCCCGATATATTTTTTGAATCGGATATCAATACGTACGAGGGTTAGAACAAAATTAGTTTTTCAGGAATTTAGAAAACACACGTGAAATAAATTTTCAATTTTGTTATATTACAGATATGAGCTTCGAATATTTCATTATATCAACATGGACAACATTCTACAGTGTGAATAAAAATTATATACAAATCAGAGAACCGAAAGGAGTTACTTGATTAAATATTAAAAAATTGTCTATTTTCATTATTGAGTTTCGGAAGCTACTTCGCATACATCCCCCTTTGTTGAGCGAAACCCTAAAAAAATCTACTCATAGACCTATTGACGCCGCACTGTCGGTAGCTAACAGACCTATTTTTAAATAATATGCGAAATGAAAAATTTGCCCTTTGCTCTAATTTGTTGTTGGGAGATCATTTCCAATCCATGTAACTTTTGAGATGGACGAATTCAAATAGTATCCACACAGTCAAATATGGAATATTACAGTTCCAGGAAACAGTTTCAGTCTAGAACTTTCACATATCCGCAAGATGACTGAATTAAAGTATTCCCAATGTCTTCGCCATTATCAGATACAATCAAATAATTTCCCTTTGTTGATTATGCTATTTTCAGGTAATTCAGTTCAAACTCGTTCGTGAGATTAGGCCAAGCTAGGGTTGGGTTTAATTTCACTAATTCATTCACTGTAACCAATCAATTGACTACATCCTGGGGCTAATGTGTGTTATTGGTTGTAGCACATAGCATGTGTCATAAGTGATATTAGTTTTTTTATACACAAATTCACACGAAAAGGAAGCCCTGTAATGTTCAAAGAGCACCGCGTGAACAAAGAGACAGGTTTTGAAGTTTGTAAGCCTCAAGACGATATTCCTTTAGCTCGGACGTAAAACTTGTCAGGGTTGGTTCATTGAAGTATTCTCGCCTTGAATACTTCTCGATCACAACAATCTAAATACGTCATTTTCTGCATCATGTCATAACTACGAATTGTTAAATCATTGTGGATGACAAGCTATATCGTTGCAACATGATAACTAAACATTTCAGTGAGATTCGCGCAAAAACTATCGAAAAATCAAGGATAACCTAGGCTCAGATTTCAGAAGTTAATATGACACTTTCAACCCCTAGGGATCGCAAATTCATATTTGATCCCCAGGGATCAAAAATTAACTTTTAAAATCCCTGGAGATTTTAATTGAAACATGTTTTGAACAAGCGTCGAATTATGTTCTGTCGCCACAGTAACTTATTGCTGCGAAGAACAGCTGGACAGAGTTGGTTACACTAAACTGCTTGCACAAATCAGATCAGAAACGATTTTTTCTGATATGTGGAGTTTGCACTCGACGCACGATTCGCTAACAAGGTTAGTTTCTTCGGGAGAAGCAAATTGTTACTCAAAGAGTCTATAATTGATTTGTAAATCGGCAGACAAAAAAATGGTAAATTTTAGACCCATAACCCTCATCAACAATTTCGAGAAAGTTTTTGAAAAGTGTCTCAGAAATAGACTCATGCAATACGGTGAAAGCAATAATATCTTTTGGTTTAAGGAAGAATAGATCCACCGGGAAAGCGATTTTTGAGGTTATCATTTCTATTTATGTTACTTCAAAATGAAGAAAAAACCATAACTGTCTTTTTAGATTTGGCCAAGGCATTCGACACTGGATCACGATATACTTTTTCAACGTTTATAGGACCCAGGTATAAAAAGGATTGTTCTCAATATATTTTTAGAATAGAGTGCAAAAAGTAAAAGAAAACGATACAATTAGTGACCCACTAGTAATAACTAGGGGTGTGCCTCAAGGAAATGTATTAGGTCCTACCCTGTTTCTTATATATGTGAACAATATTTTTAACATCTCCGATTACCATGGTGGAATAATTTATTTGCTGATAACACACCCATAGCATTCGTCAAAAAAACATGGGAGGAAGCTCTTCGTAAGACGGAGTTAGGCCTAAAATCAATATTTCACTGGTTAATTGACAATTTATTGACTGTGAACGTCAAAAAATACAAATATGTGTCATTTTCACCAACCAAGAAGGATCAACCCGATATAACGGAAATTAAAATTCATAAATCATCTTGCCTGAACGACAGAACCCTCTGTGATTGCCCCACAATTGGCATAACAGAAAAAAAAATCATATCTGGGTGTATTTGTCGATCAACATCTCCGATGGAATGATCACATTAATCAAACTGTATTGGGATTACGAAAACTCACCTACAAATTTTACCAGCTGAGTAAGATATTAAATAGAAAAATGATGCTCGCCGTGTACGATGCCTTGGCGGTATTGTTTAGTAATATGGGGGGATTTTCAAGTTTTCTTTATATAATTTAGAAATTACTCGAAACAGTCTTCTCGGGATTATACTCGAGAAGAATAAACGCTTCCATACTCACTCACTATATGAAGAGACCGAAGTACTTAATGTACGAAGACTATACATATTTCAGGCTACACTATGGACTGTTAATAACTCAGCAATTTATATTCAAAATAATTACAATACTCGACTGTATACAAACCGGATTTTTAACGTACCACGATGTCGTTTAACACATAACCAAAAATTCATCTCCTATTTTGGGCGTAAACTATATTACTCATTACCACCTTCAATTAAGTATTCGAAACTTCAGTAGAATGAAAAAAGAACTCAAAAAAATATATTCTTCATAATCACCACATATCTGAAGTAATGTTGACCACTTAATCGTTATGCGGATCCCTTATCACAGACTGATGTTTGTCAGTTCATTATCTATATAAATTTAGTATATATATCTAGTAAATATTGAAATCTATTTCTTTTGCAAATTGATATGTATTTACCTCGATCCGTAACTGTCATATTACGAGAGAGCAAAATTGCCTATTTTGTCAGTTACCTATCGTATTATTTGCGAATTTAGAGAGTGTATTTAAAAAAATGCCAAAAAATATTTTTTCCGTCTCCCTCTGTCCAATGTATACATTTCCTGGCCTCATTGTAGAATTATGTTATAGAACACCCTGTATTTTGTAAAATGGTAGAAATCAGCGAAGAAGGTAAGATATTTACAAGAATTGAATATATTGAAAAACAAAAGTCAATTTTTTTAATAGAGCTAAAGCAATACGATATATTCATGATTCCGCAAAAACTTCTCGCAAGTCTTAGTAGCGCAAAGTGTTGATGGAGCAGACATTATTCATAGGTATGAGGGTAAAATTAGGTGTTGGTTCGAATCTGGCGTCCGGACCTTTTTTTTAATCCTTTATTTTGAAATTTTAGGAATTTTGGGAACATGCTATACCGAACCTATTTCTAAGTTTTAGTTCTTTATGGAATTTCATTTGTTAGGTTCATGAATATGTTTTCATGACTTGTTTTTCGAGAGGGGCAGAAAAATCCTATGTATAACATCGGGGTGAAATACCTTTTCATCAAACTTCATCCTCCGGAGGAAAAATAGCACTTAGCTCTCTTGTTATACCAATAGCTATCATTCAATCATGACCGTTATGACTGTTATTATTCATGTCATTTTAGACAGGTAATAGTACATTATATACCGCGGGACTGAAGTAGTACATTTAATCCTGAAGGTAAAGTTTATGGCCCGACCGCAGGGAGGGCCATAATTTACCTGAAGGGTTAAATGTACTTCAGTCGCAAGGTATATACGATAATTTTCGTACTTCCGGTATGATTTTATTAATTACTTCAATAATTTCAATCAGTTTTTTCTCTCTTCAACTCATTTAATAAACTGTCTTTAAAATAAGTTACCATAGTAACATTGCGTTGTGACAGTTATAATTTAGAAACATTGTCATTACTAGTGTCATTGTAAAGAAACATTGTTATTGATAATTATTGGTATCATGAGTGAAGAAGGTGTATCTGATATTGATAAAAGAGCAGCCGAAGTTGGTGAAGAATTGTTACCACCGAAATCTAAAAAACTATACGAGCAGCAGTACGATGCTTTTAAAAAGTGGTGTCGCTTAAAAAATGTGAGACAACCTACTGAAAATGCGCTGTTAGTCTACTTCGATGATAAATCAAAAGCGGTTTGTGCCTCAACTCTCTGGGCACATTACTCAATGCTGAAATCGGTTATTAACATTAGAGAAGTTATTGATATAAGTAAATTTCCGAAATTATTAGCTTTTTTGAAGAGAAGAAATGAGGGATTTAAGCCAAAGAAGTCAAAAATTTTCTCACGTCTGAGCAGGTATATCAGTTCTTACGGGAGGCTCCGGATGATAAATATTTAATGCTTAAGGTAAATTTGGAAATTTGTTTATATTCAGAAATTTTAAGAAATCAATTTTTTTGTAGGTTGCACTTATTATGGGCGTTGCGGGAGCTTGTCGTGGAAAAGAGTTGGTTGATTTAGAAATCGACGATGTGTGAGAGATTTGGGCGATTCCTTCCAAATTGCGATTAGAAACTCCAAAAATAAAATTGACCGAAATTTTGTGATCAAAAATTCAGAAAACAGTGCCATCAGTTTTGTGGCGATATTTCGGAAATATGTGGCATTGCGAAAGGCAGGGACAACTCATTCAAAATTTTTTGTTCAATACATCAACAAAGAATGTACTACGCGAGTAGTAGGAAAAAACATGTTTGGTACATTTCCACGGCAAATAGCAGCTTTCTTGAAATTAGAAAATGCGACGTCTTATACGGGACATTGTTTTAGACGCACATCTGCGTCTTTGTTAGCTGATTCGGGAGCAACAATAGACGTGCTGAAGAGACATGGAGGATGGAAATCCTCCAACGTGGCCGAGGGATATATTGAATCGTCTATTAAAAATAAACAAAAAATTTCAGATAAAATATTTGGTCAAGTCGCCGATTCGTCCACTATAGTTATGCCACAGTCCTCATTCTCGCTTCCTGTTTCCGCCGGATCTTCGAAACAAACACCAGTTCAATATGAAAAGGACTTATCTGTTACTCGTCAGTTACCTGCTGCATTAACCCAGGAAAGACTGGTCAATATGACGAACTGTCACAATTGAATATTGAATATTAACGTTAATTACCATTCTAATTAATTATATTTTTCAATAAAATATCCCTTAAATTCGTTTGTTTGTGATTTAATCGTTCCGGGAGTTTCGTCAATATTTAATCCCGGAGGGATTAAATGTGACACTTTAGTACCTGTCACAAGGGAGTGAAGTTGTCACTTTAGGCCCGGAAGTACGAAAACTATCAAATAACACACGTTTGTATGCTACTCATGTGTTATGTTTCCTAGGTCACTTGAAAATTTATATATGACTCTTTCTCGACTACCTTATTTTCAATATAACACACTAATACCATAAATAACTATTATACTTCCCTTTGGCGAAGTTTCGAAAAGAACTCTATTCTCTTCCAAGCCCCTTGAAAAAATCTAGTTTTGATTTGACACAACCTACTTCGAACTGAACCTTCCCAGTTGAGCTTCTCTTTAGGATAGGCAACCAACATTGATCTATATCATAAGACTTTTTCTCCAAATCGCTAAATTCGCAGACTATGCGATACGTTCAATAACGATTTATTATAGGACTTCTTTACACAATATTTTGGAAAAGTTGATTTTGACCCATCTTTTCTAAACCATTTCGATGACACATACATTCAGCACACTTCGGTAGTCATGTGAATGTATATGTGATCGAAAGTTCGATTCATTCGGAACAGATCGACCTTTTCGACAAGTTCAGTGTATCTTGGTGTTGTTTTTTTTTGACAAACCACCCTCTATTCGTGTAAACATTTCCTATGAATGGTATCTGCTCGATTCAAGTTTCGAATGCTCAATATGAAAAATCGGCAGGAAAAAGTGACCATATTGCTGTTTCAAATCGATCCTTTCTTTAATTTTTGTGAATGATATGAACGTCTATGAATGATTCCCGCATATATGCGAGAATGTTTGCTAAACATATGGTGTTACTCAATAATTCAAAGAAGCAAAAGCCAAAATCACTTCCTTGAAAATTCCTTCCTTCCACAATATTATGTTACTCCTTTAATGAAACTCATAGTTTCTAATTGTATTGATTTGGGACAGAAAAAGCCAAAGAAATCTTCTCAAAACCACGTACCACAATAATAATCATATTTCTAGATAAGTCTCACCATTCCACGAGACGACAAAATCTCATGCCATATACTGTACAGCTTATCCAATCCATCTTGGCACAAACTCAGATACTTTTCCAGTTGCACACTAGAAGTGAAGACCAGGACGTAAGGAAAAATACCTTCTAGGAATAGATTTCAAATTGGTGAACACATATAATAGGTGCTTTTTCATCTTAGTATACTTCAAAGAGATTGCTGGGCATATACGTTATTGATTCTGATGGATTGGCTAAGCTGTACAAGAGAAGAAAGAACGCATATTAAATTTCACACACCTGCCTTAGTTATTCTATAGTAAAACTCCTTTCAAGGGAGAAGAATCTTACAGGAAACTATATTTCCACTCCGTTCACAATATCGAGGGATGATAGTTGATAAGCACTATTTTGTACTCAAAACTTTCCCGGTTACCCTCGTCACATTGAAAGAACTCATCCACCCGCAAAGGGCGAGGCAAAGCTGGAAATTGCCTACATCAGATAACGTTGTTATATTACATTCATTCACCGATGAGGTAAAACTTTACCGAAATTGAATTATAATTATTATCCCTTCTCGATTCGATCTGGAAGGTCTCAACGGCTTGGATTCGAAATTAATTGAGATACGACATCGGTGCTCGACCATCAATCAATTCGAGTAAGAGATTCTTTGTTGGAATAGAGAGTGATACATATTCAATGATAAATTCGAGAGTGGAAATGGAATCGGAGACGATGGGCAAACAGAATCAGCAAATATAAAAACAAGTTGACTCTTATACCAAATGAGAATCTTTTCAGAGATGATCGAAATCTACACCGGAGATTATATCATGAGATAGCTGACTAACGAAAAAAAAAAATCAAATCAATTTTCTTGTATTATTTTCCCATTCAGCCAACATCACGGAACCGAAAAAACATAATCAAAAGGTTGCTGCAAGCACTCTGTTATTGATGAGTTTTTTTAAATAAGAGGAAATATTTTTGGAGGAAGGTACTTAGAAGGATAATTTTGATCAATTTTATCAAAGGTAATACCACGAGTCCTTCAAATTTAATCGATAAATTTCCATTTTCCACAAAAACTTTTTTATTTTGCAAAAGTATGAAAACAAACCGATTGATAAAATCACGAGTCCGTAGGACTCTAATTCGGTTTGTTTGAATGCTTTTGCCTCAAAATAAAAAAGTTTGAGTGTTTCGAAAATGAAAATTTATCTTATTGAATTTGAAGAACGAGTTTTATTTGGAGAGATTATTTTTTGAACAAATAGAAGGGAAAACAATTTAATTGATCAGTATTTCATTTACATAAGAAGGAAAGGAGAAGGAGAATAGGTGAAAATTTTACAAATTTGAAATGTCAAACAACGATGTATGCCCTCTATGATCCAGTAGAGATATGATGCTTACGCAGTGAATATGACAATGCTTGCCGACGATACCAAGAGATGGCGTCACACCTCTCATTGTACAAGGTTGATAATTGAAAATTTCTTATGAACTGAAAATCTCGCCAGAAGGAACATAAAATCATTCGTTATGTCGTTGTATCAAAATCTTCAAACAACGGTTTCTCCTCATACAACAAAAAATGAATTGTATTTAATAAAAACTAATTGTACGCCATCTTCATTTGAGTTAAGAAAACCTTGAATATTTGAATCGGTCGTTCGCTATATCAGTCATAAAGTTGGGGTTATGAGCTATTTACGTGTTTGAGTGTTCATTGAAATGTGTTATGTTATTATTATGCTGAAAAAGTGAAAAGTGAATGACTATTAATAATAAGGTAACTCTTCATTCATGATAATTTATATAAATATGAGCCAATTCAATAGAATCGACGCGGTAAACCGTATAGTTTTGACAGTTCGAAGGTAAACAACGTTTTATCGAAAGGACCAGGCAGTTTCATCAGTATAATACCCAATGATTGGCTAGAATAACCATAGAATAACCCGCTACTATAGGTTGAAAGGCCAAAAACGTCACATTTTGACAAGTGAAAAAACTAATCTATAGATAGAAATAAATAACTAAAAACCTACATTACTCCATTTATCTCTCAACGGACGTTAAATTACATAGAAATACGTTTTTTTATTTCGAGTCATACACCAAACACCAATATAAACAAAGTAATCAAGTTTCTGATAACATCTTACCTATTCGCTACGGAATCCATTTCAATATCATCAATATCATGAATCAAATACACTGCTAAGAAATTTAAGAATTTTAGAGATGAGTTTTTATTTGATCTCCAAATCATTAGGTATTCATATTCATTTTCTCTTCAGATTAATAATCAGTTCCCAAGAGAAAATCAAAATAAAACAGCCCTGAATACTATACGCCACACAGGTACAGCCTATCCAATTCATCTTGACACAAAACTAATAACATATATGCCCAGCAATCTTTGTGAAGTATATTAAGATAAAAACACCTATTATAGTTTCCATTGTGTTGAAATTTATTTTTGAACCTTTTTTTTCGTCATGGTCTACACTACCAGTGTGCAACTGGATAATTACCTGAGTTTGTGCCAGGATGGATTGGACGCCGTACAGCTTATCCAATCCATTCTTGCACAAAGTCTGCCACTTTTTCTGTTGAACACTGGAATTGCAGACCATGATGAAAGGGAAAACACCTACTAGGAATAAATTTCAACACAGTGAACACAAATGATATGTTGTTTTATCTTACTATACTTCACAGAGATTTCTGGGCTTATACGTCATTAGTTCTTGGCCAAGATGGATTGGATGAGCTGTACGTATAATTGCTGCCCGATGAATTGTGATGAACAACTGTCGTGTCGCACTTGCATACGAAACAAAAGAGTGCGAGTTGCTATACATCGAGTACATAATGCCAAACATGTTGGAAATTTGTAACTATAGGGAAGAATATCGACCGATGAGGGCGCTGGTGGTGGTTAAACTATATCCACCATTTTGAAATAGTTACCTTGTTTACATTTGTGAAATAACGCACCAAACTGAAATCCAGTCATCAGTTGCCCTCGCTAGACAAGATTTTGGTGTTTTTCATGCTATATTTTCATATTACGAAATTTTTCTCGTAAAGGTTGACATAACTGTGTTAATGATGGTTTGAATAGCCGCACAATACCATTCATTGGAGGTGAACATAGATGCATTGTGTTTTACAATCTAATGATATTTGTTCCAGGACATTTTTCAGTTTTAGTGTAGTGTTAGTGAACCAAAGAGGCTTTTATTACATGGATGATAAAATGCGCCATAACTTCGCCTAAAAATATACAAACAGACTCACCAGGTAACAAGAAATCATCTCTCTTGAAATGCAAGTAACACACTAAAGCTGCTCTAGGTGGTGATTTATGCAGTTTCAGTTTAATTTTCCAAGCCTTGTACCTGTCTATTTTCTCTTTCAATCCACTTTCCGTAATGTTTCCCATCAAAGATGTATTTCTCTTTGGAAACGTGTGGAAAGACAACTTTGGATTTCGGTTCCCAGAGTTGCGGCAACTTGGCACCCAACACTTTATACGGCTCACTTAGCGATCTGTATCCATGATTGTTTGTTATTATTGATAAAAAAAAAATTACAACTTCAGATGAGATTTCCTAAATCAACACCAAAGAACTCAATGAATTCACACACATAAAATGGAAGCCGTTTGTTTGTGAAATTATAGCAGGGCGTTATATTTCCGCCAGACGTCGCATAAAATTATGAACTTCCCAATTGTTGATTCCGTAGAAATATAGGTATTTATAACAGGTTTGACAGTTTCTAGTAAATACTGTTGGGATGGATAAGTAGACTATGCGAATTCGACAATGAAGAGAAGTAAAATCGTCAGCTTTCAAAAAGTTTTGTTTTCGCATTTGGCGTAACAACCCGTATGATAACGAATAGATATAGAATAAAAGCAATCCAATCCAATGGTGCACATATAAATCAGGATGTTCCTTATGTAATTCTGAAATTGCAATTGGAAATCAGGGAACATCAAGTCAGTTGGATTGTCTAAATTACACCCCAATACATCAGAGTACGTGTATCATTAACCTGATCGGCTACATCGAAGCCTTATCAACACATTTTTTTGTATGACATTTTTCACTTGCTGGTTCGTTTTTACACATTCTCTTCTACCCCACTAACGCCAACGCGAAACACTGACAACTGTCACTACAAAATGACGCGTTTGGAAGAATTGCGTCTAATGACAATCACCTACGCCTAGTAGAGACAATAATTTACCTGGCGTGGCTCAGATTTGATAGCTTGTCCAGAAAATGAAGCTGAAAAATTAGTAAAACCTCGCAATTTTTTCGTCCAGCACCGATTTGTACGAAAATTTGGGATTGGGCTTATTACACCCTCTAGTTCATTTTCTATATCAAGCCGTTGTACGCTCTCTGTTTTTTAGGGGTGAAAACTATTATTGTCAAAAATTATAAAATAACAGTTAAAACCTAAATATGGGTAAAAATAATTAAATAATGATTGTTTCATGTTTTAGGATACAATTTCATAATCTTCCAACCTACCCTTGTTATAAACTACCCATGAAAACATTGAAATTTTTATAATATATCTTCGAAATTTAGAATAGACTGATGAGAAATCAACAGAATATACACTCACACACGCGAGCAGAAGTTTCTTCTTCTCTGTCTTCCAATATGAAAAGAAAAAGTGGAACATATAACGTTTAACGGCTGAATATACCGGTTAGGTACATAACTACGCTCCGAAGCGGGTAATTCAAATATTTCAAAATAAAATGGATCATTTTCTTAAGCATAGCTCCTTCATTTTAGACGATAGAATTTTTCAGAAACGATTTTGTAGGGCTTTTCGAGAGTAAATAAAATTACTCAAGATCCCTTAATTTTCAAATGGGGAGAGTTTAAAGCGCTTGACTAAGGTGATGTTCGATCTTAAATGTAGATGTTAAACGGCTATATCTCGCCGAATATTCAATTCACAAAAAAATCTACACACAGGGAAATTTTTGTCATTAAAAAAACTGCAATTTAGTACCATGTCGTTTTTTTCGTATCTTTAGTATTTTGGGAAATAATTCTAAGAAAAGAGTTAAAACCCGAAATTGAAAAAAATCGTTTTCTCTTTAAACTCCAATTTTTCTAAAATTAGGCATTTTAAATCGGTCAAACTTCGTGAGTGTATTAATAGTACATATATAAAGGGAATCACAGAAGGGTGGCGATCAATTTTAGTTAGGAGGTACTTTGGGGGTTGTTTTCACAGATTTTTCCGTAGAAAAAAGCGGGTAGCGGTCTTATTTTGATCATGAGTCGGTCAATTTTCATGCTAGGAAGACATTTTTCCATTTGTTTGAAAGTTACGATTGAATACTTTAAAAAAATATATGAGCTTTCTTCGAAAAATGCAAATTTTTCCCGTTATTTCGCTTCTAATCTTCCAATTTATACGTTTGACGAAACAAGCTAAGCATTAATTTGCTGTATCTCAGTTCGTATGTGTGGTAGAAAAATTATAAAAAAGCATTGTTTTTGTTTTTTCAAAAGCTGAAATTTGCCTCACCACACTTTTTTGATAAAATGCATAGTTTTAGAGTTATTTGCAAAAAAACATTCAAAAAAGTCGATTTTTTTCGTCAGAAAACTGTTTTCAACTTTGAATGACTCAAAAATCTTACTTTCACGAACAAAACGTATGGAACATTTTTTTCTTAGAATTACTTTTTCCGTCAATTCTTACAGTTAAAATGTAATAAAAAACTTCCACCTCCAAGACTCTAGCGTACAGCGGCATTATATAAAAAATGATCCTTGAGCTATTCCCTACCTTCTGTGAAAATTTCAGGTGAATCCATGGTGGACAAATAATTGCGAGCCAAAATGTTTCATTTCCTGAGCTAGCTTTGAGTACGTCAATTTTGATAAATTCAGATTCTCTGTGGGATAATGAGGAAAAGAATACTACTAATTATTCAATTAAGTCACTGAATCGAACTTTCTGAGACAAATATCGAAATTCTTTTGTTTTTCAATATCTTGATCAGGTGAATATGTAGAATACGGTGTCCTCGCCGATTTTGATGAGATTATCAGGGTAGCTTAAAAACGTTCTAAAATGAATAAAAACATCAATGAAATTCGTCAAAACGAAATTTTTGTATAAAAATTAATTTAGAAGTTGAGAAAACACCTGTATCAAAAGCGATAATTCATTATTTTATCGAATGTACTCACGTGATTTGTTGAAATAATGAATCTACTTGAAGTATTCTTGATGAATATTCATCAAATATATATATATATATATTAATATTCGGGTGTGCAGTCAACAAGGAATTGGAACAAAGTGAACTTTTTATTCTGTTCAAGCTTTCGACTCTTTATTGGCTCTTCATTAGGAACTCTACAATGAATTGGGAGAATTGTAAGAATAGAAAAGTTTTTTCAACATGTGCTTACTTACGAATGTGAGGTTAATAATCCTTTTTTAATAAAAACATGAAGGACAACATATCGCAAACACATCGACTTTGATTGAAAGATATGATCAATCATACATGTAAACGAATTGAAAAATGGGAGAAGTTGTTTCTCCTAACGGGCATTGGAAACCATATTTGTAATTTTAACGGAAATGATGTGAAAAAGAAGGGAATGAAGGTGACAAGTGACCAATGATTACAGTTTCCTGTGACCTTGTTGCCAACACACAATGAAAATGAAAGTGAAATCACCAACTACACAGGGGTACCAAATGTAAAGTTGTTATTATTACTACCCAGTAGGGAGCGACTTAGTAAATATGAGTAAATGATGCTGAGACTATCAATATCTTTCCTGGAATTTATGGAATTTGGTTCTTTGAAAATTTGTGTCATTTCAAGAAAAGTCATTTTTCTTAAGATTGGATTCATGTTCCAATATCGTCACATTATCATAATCGGGCAAATGATCAAAACTGATTGAATGTTGTGCTAATGAGCAAGTTTTTTCGAGATTTCTAATATCGCTTTTATGGGAGCAGATTCTATCTTTCTATTACAAATATGGTTTCCAATGCCCGTTTGGAGAAACAACTTCTCCCATTTTTCAATTCGTTTACATGTATGATTGATCATATCTTTTAATTAAAGTTTTATATTATATTTGTACCATTAGGTCGATGTGTTTGTGATATGTTGTCCTTCATGTTTTTATTAAAAAAAGATTATTAACCTCACATTCGTAAGTAAGCACATGCTAAAAAAACTTTTCTATTCTTACAATTTTTCCAATTCATTGTAGAGTTCCTGATGAAGAGCCAATAAAGACTCGATAGCTTGAACAGAATAAAGAGTTCACTTTGTTTCAATTCCTTGTTGTCTGCACACCCGAATATTAAAAGGATTCTTCTTTAACTTAGACAGTCGTCTAACCTTCTCATATATATATATATATATATATATATATATATATATATATATATATATATATATATGTGTGCGTGCGTGTGTGTGTGTAAACAGTATGCCAATAATTATAATTAATTTTTGCAAATGTACAGACTGAATGAGTAAAAATGAATATGTCAGTTATCAAGTTCCTGGTGAATTGATATACCAACCGGCGCCAGCGTTGTTAATATTCTAAGCAATATGAACTTCAACAATTATATTGGTTTCACCACTATATTTTTTTATTATTAGAGAACTTTTACTTGAAAATCAATTTCGCGGTGTCAATGGAAAAAAAATTATTTTGAAACTTATAATTGACGTATTTCATTTTTTGATCAAGATGAATGACAACAAATTGTAGGAAATTTGTGCAGTTGAAAAAATATTATTAACTCATGAAGGAGAATATGTTTGCGAAAAATGTAGAGGATTTTCAAAACTTATAAAAATCATTCCAGGTAATATGAATGTCTTTTTTTCTGAAATATAGGAGGAACTTCCATGGATTGTCAATCGTGACTGTGGAACTTACTAAAAAAAAGCAGAAGATGGAGACATTCTTGAAGTCCAAGAAGATTTCTGATTGTACGATCGAAAAAAAGGTCCCTTTTCAGAGCCAAGAAGTAATCAACTTGAATGAATTGGACGTTGAGATATATTTTTGATGAGTTTATGATATGGTATGATGATATACCTATACTTCAAGAAATAACTTGTTTTTTTCACATCGGCTCAATTATTGATGTACCTTCATAACAAAAACTAGGTATACGATAATATTAGCGTGGATTGATCCTTTGTACAAAAATTACGTGGATTGATCACAAGGATACCTATACTTCAGACAACATTAGCGTTGATTTATCACTTATTACTACACGAGAGCTTTTTTTGTCGAAGTAAACTTGAAATTTCGATGAGAATTTTGTTGCCTGGTAACTCAACGAAAAAAACTGCCTCTGGCAGTTTTTTGAGTTAATTCGTCGGAAGGCAACTAAACTTGAGTCATAAATGTCAAGTTTTCTTCGACAAAAAAAGCTGGAGTGTAATTCGGTACGACAATTTAATGAATACAGTTTAGTTTATTCAATTCAACGGAAAAGTACAATTGTTAAAAACTCTTATATTTCATTTTCACAGATCAGATATACTCTTTTGACAACGCAAGTGAAAAATTGACAAAGACGCCGTCAAAGATTTGTTTACAATTCAGGTTGCCTTGCTTTCAAGAATTAGGTTCCATTTTGTCGCTGAAAAACTTAGGGCAAAGTGTTTTCGCTGTTATAATGACAAAATCACGGGGACTCATGGGATATTTCATACATGAGTTGAATTGTCACCAAAGTATTCCTCCAGTCGAAATCAGCGTGGATTGATCAATCATATCCCAGGCTACATTAGCGTGGAAATTAATTAAAAACGAAAGATCCACGCGAAACTTCAACGTTACCTTCTTCATATGACGCAATTCGCGTGGGGGATATATGGACTCATTATCCACGTTACCTTGGTTCTAGACACGGCCGTTATGATAACCCTATGAAAGAGCGTGAATTCAATAAATTAATTTTTTTTATTCATCTTACGTGAGTCCAAGAATTTTTGAGAAATATGCTCATGTTGTTTCAATGTTTCTTGTGGATGTAAATAGTTATTGAAATTCCATTTTTTGACTTTTCTCTCCCTTCCCCTTGGCGACGTTTCTGAAACAACTCTGCTTTCTTTTTCAAAAAACTAGTATCTCTGAAAGAATTTTTCCAAAGGGTTTGAAGAAAACAGCAGAGTTGTTGCCGAAACGTCGCCAGAGGAAAGTGAAAGAAAACCAAAAAATAGATTTCAATAAATATTTTCACATTTGTGTATTTCATAAATGAATCTGATACATGATTTTTGCAATCTCTGGATTATTTTCACTCATAATATCACAAGACCTTAAACTATTTCCGGAAATTTTCTAGATTATTTTTTAAACACACATTCCTAACATTTTGAAATAATTTTTCTGATTGTCAAGTTGGTTAGGGTATTGCTGTTTTTTGGCAAGATCAATAATTTGTAGATCATATGTGTATTAACAAAAATATATTACAGTTTCCTGTATGATTTTCACATACAATGGGTTTACAAAACCGCGACACGTGTTTCGCTATTACAATAGCTTCTTCAAGCAAGATAAATTCATATAAATTTATATAAATAATTATTACTATCATTAATATATAAATAAAAATTAATAAAATTAATTTATATAAATAATTATTTATATAAATAATTATTTATATAATATAAATATATCTTGCTTGAAGAAGCTATTGTAATAGCGAAACACGTGTCGCGGTTTCGTAAACCCATTGTGAGTGGAAATCATACAGGAAGCTGTAATATATTTTTGTTAATATGGATTTTCATCAAGTATCGGTCAGTTCAATTCAACATATGTGTATTTGTTGAACTGTCAAAGAATTTCTAGAGGGTACGAATATTTTGAAAATATTTTTTTCAAATATACGTGCCTGACATTTTGAATTGACTTTTCTGATTGTCAAGTTGGTCAGGGTATTGTTGTATTTTGACATATTTTGATTTGCCATTTTTGTTTAACCGGTTCTGTCAGGAAGCTTAATAATTACTAGTTCAAAGAATCATATAGGTATATCCACCATATTTCGTTAAATAAAAAAATACCAACTTCATTTACAACAAATGCTAAAACTCAGATGGACACTCGTTCATCAGTTTATCGCCCTTTTATAATTTTAGGTCACTAAAGTTGGTAGAAATGTATTTTGTACTATTCACTGTGTATTCATAAGTGTTATTATTGAACTGACAAAAAATTTCCGCTTGAATATAGTGGCGCCTCGAAAAAATTTCCGGAATTTTTCTTCTGTTGCCATGTAACTAGTCAAAATTGAAGCATCTTAATGGTTGAAAAGTAGAGTTGTGAAATTTTCATATTATTTTCCTCTGAGCTAGAATACATAATGGAAATCAGATATCGAAATTATGATAGTACTTGGGTGTCACACAGCAATTTTTCTGTTTTGATGTATCAATAATTCCTGTACAGAAAAAGGAGTCTGAGTGCGAAGTAAGCGATTTGTTTTTTTTTGAACTTTGATCACGAAATCTCAAAGATTGATCTGAAATCAGCCCCAAATATTTTGCTTCATCAGAAATTTCTATTGATGGGCCACTAGCAGAAAAATTTAAACAGTTTACCATGATTGGTAGGTCATTTCTTTTACCAGTCTTGTTTTATCATTATTAAGCCCACTTTCATTGAATTAGTTTTGCAGTTATATATATATATATATATATATATATATATATATATATATATATATATATATATATATATATATATATATATATATATATATATATATATATATATATATATATATCAAAACTACCCATTCGGTTCCGCAACTCATTCACTATGCCTAATTATCAATAAAGTGCATTCATCCATTTATTATTTGTATAATTGAACTTCAAACTAAATATAATGACAACTGGAAATAGTAGCGATGACAATTATAACTTCGCATGAATCAATTAGTGTGAAAGTATTTGCAAAGAGATGAAAAGTAATATTGTTCAATGGGAACGAATTATACCGACTATCAGTTAAAACTATGCACCGCGGGTGAAAAGGTAAAACTCAGTCATTTCAATAGTCATAAAAAATCATTTGAAATTCATGCCCATTAAACTGAAATTGAGGAAGGAGATATTTGTATAGAGCATGGCAGAAGACCAAATGTTTCTGAGTGATCGTAGCACCCTTTGTGCAATATTGTTTTCCAGAAATAATGCTAAATGAATCTATGAATCCTAAAATATACAGAGTGCTCTTTTGAATTCTGAAGTTGGGATTATTTTCTATAATTGTAATAATGCTACAAAAAATAATTCTAAGCCAATCCATTCAGAACGGGTCACCACAGGAACCTACAGTTATGGAGCGATAACTTCAAGTATAATATTCTTAGGAACACATGAAAGAAGGCGTCGTTCATTGAAACATTTTCAACTGTTTTTCATCTGACGTGAAATCCTCCATTGGAAAAAATAAACACTTTCAGACGTTGCTGAGTAGAACAACTCAATTTATTAGTCGGTTTCATATTTCATCTTCCATTAAAGCAGAAGAGTATATAGATATCGAAGTGAGTTCTCTTGTTTTCTGTTGATGAATTAGATTTCCCTCAAAAGTCCTTAACGGATTCGTGAAAATAATGTAGCGCTGACTGAAGTAATTATCGATTCCCAAGTGTTATAGAATGAAAACGTGCCAAAATAAAAATAAGAGGATTTATTTTCTGAACACATTATCATCAATAAGTGGCTGGGATCTATCTGAAGTGATTATTTTTGAGTATTTTGTTTTAAATAAAGAGTATGGGCTGATTTGATTTCGTTATCGATGTCTTAGGAAGAGTGAATATATTCATATGTCAGTCCAATCGAATTAGAAAACACAGAAAAGTTGGGAATGTACGAAATCAGTTGTGAATATTGCAACAATAAATACATTGGCCAGTGCCGACAAGCTATGAAACCCCGTTTCAAAGAGAGTTGTGCACACACGAGATACGGAAAGGTGGAGAAGTCCAATGTCGCCCAACATGTTCTGGACAATGATCACAGAATTGGTAAAAGCAGTCTGAAACTGTTCAAGGATGTGCATGACATAAGCCTCTTCGATTTACTGTTGAGAAATCAATTCAAAAATAACAATTATAGGAGTATGTATCGAAAACTCATTAAAATTGCAAAAAAAAATTATTATGATAATAGACTCTCAAATGCAGATAACAAGCAGAGAGAAACGTGGAAAATTGTAAATGAGTTGAGAGGAAAAAGCAATTCTTCTCATATTGATAGTGTACTGAATTCTAATTGGGGACTTTTTACTGCTCCGTAGCCAAAAATCTAACTGAACAAAAAATATCATCTTAAATAAACCCAATCCATTATTTGAAGCATATATGTATAGCGAATTCTTTCAGTTATTCAGTCACCTCTGGAAATGAAATAATGTAAATAATTCTGGACTTGAAAAATAAAAACTCTTCAGGTTGGGATGATATTTCTCTCAAAATATTTTCTTGTTTACCAAGTGAGGTAGTGGAAATTTTGGCTGAGGCTATTAATATATCGGTGATAAATGGTGTGTTCCCGGCTTGTCTTAAAATTGCTGAAATCTTTCCGTTGTACAAAGGAGGCGATCCTAATATACCTGGAAACTTTAGACCCATTTCACTATTGCCAACTTTCTCCAAACTTATTGAGAAATTGATGAAAAAAAGAATGCTCAACTTTCTTGACATGCATAGAATTCTTCATTCCAATCAGTTCGGGTTCAGAACATCAAAAAGCACAAATGATGCAATATTTTCCTTCCTAGATAATCTTTATCTTCATTTGAATAATGGTGAGGCTGCAGCGGCTGTTTTTTGTGACTTGACAAAGGCATTTGACTGTGTCAATCATGAAATTTTGCTAAAAAAACTCCAAATCTATGGATTTCGGGGTAATATTTTGTTATGGTTCGAATCATATTTATCAGGCCGTACTCAGATGGTTACCTTCAAAAATGTGAAATCGGACAAAATGAAAATTGGAGATGGGGTACCTCAGGGATCTGTCCTCGGCCCTTTGCTTTTTTTATTGTATATCAATGACCTGTCTGATATTTCTATAGAAGGTAAATTTATAATCTTTGCAGATGACACATCTATACTCTGGCATAATAGTAATGTTGATTCACTGAAAATAAACATTGAAAATGACCTAGAAAAAGTGAAACAATGGTTTGGTGCAAATTTGTTGTCTTTTAATATATCGAAAACAAATATAATTTCCTTCAAATGCAATTTAGATCAAATATTTCTTGATGAGCAACTCATTGACTATAAACAAGAGAATAAGTTTTTAGGAGTATATATTGACAATAAATTGAACTTCGGGTCACATATCAGCAAATTATGTAACAAACTATCCTCAGGCTGCTTTGCCATAAGATCCATATCCAACTCAGTTGGCTATCATGCGGCAAGGAATGCCTACTTTGCCCTATGTGAATCACACCTGCGTTATGGAATTTGCTTCTGGGGGACAAGTTCCCAAACATCAATAAATTCTGTCTTCGTCCTTCAAAAAAGAGCTGTGAGATATATGTGCAAAGCCAGAGTTCGTGATTCCTGTAGACCTCTCTTTTCTGTACATAATATATTGCCACTGACTTGCCTTTTCATATTAGAGACAGTCTGCCTCGTGAAAAAAAAGTACAACAAAAGTATTATGTCACAATCAAGTTATGCTACTCGTCTCACGCATAATATCACTCTTCCTATTCCTTCAACATCACGCATAAGGAACTCAATATTTTATAACGGGAAAAAACTTTTCAACCATCTTCCCCTTTCTATAAGGAAAATATCAAGTGATGTATTTTTTCGGAAGAAAGTGAAGGAACTTTTGTTGATAAAAGTTTATTCCACTGCAGAAGAATTTTTCAACGACGACTTCACAACTTATGTGGTAAATGGAAGATAGTCAGACCTATATACATCTATATTTTTAACGTGTTAATATTTTATTATGAATTTTATTATATTTCAATATTTCTGTCTGTCTATATATTTGTTTTTACTTTAACGACATATTATATATGCTATTGTGCGTTTATGTATATGTGTGCATATGTGTGTATGTATATATGTATATGTATGTGTATATGTGTATATATTAAATTACTTTTATCTTTATACAAGCTTTGTCAATGAGAGTGTATCTTAGACAATAAAGTATATTTTGATTGATTGATTGATTGATTGATTGATTGATTGATAGAATTATTAGTAGTTAACAGATGAAGGTAATTTTTTCACTAATCTAGATCGTGAAATATATGAATAGTCTTCAGATTTAGTATCAACTTTCTTCTCCTGAAGATGCTAATCTCGTTAGCGAAACTCGCGTCGAGTGCAAACAATATCAGTTTGGTGTTAGGGTAATTGAAATGACTCTGTCTCTACCAAGGGTATCCTAATATGAAATCATGATTGACATATATCGATATCGAAAACCGAAAATGATCGAGACTTGGCCTATTGAGTGAGACAGTGTTTGTTTCTAGATGGTGTCACTTCCAATCTTTCATTTTTGTTGATAGTTTGTTACATGCAAATTATTTTTGAAGATCGCCTTTTTTTAATTCGGAGGAGAAAAATTGAAAAAAAATAGTTTTTCAAATTTCGTTCTTCTACAAAATCACTTCATGATGATGAATGTCTTCAAAATGTCAATTGATCCATAGCAGTTTAACTTCAGATTGATTTTTTCAAAAATGTTCAGAGGTATCTAGTGAAAGTATTAAATAATCTATATATTTGCCCACTGAGGATCTCAAGAGATGATTATCGATTGTAATTGCACGAGTGCATAAAAATTACCAATAATTTTGCAAGAAAGCGTGATATCTAAAAATTGCAAGTCTATATTTTCATATTTTGGCGAAAGTGCTCGAGTCCGAAGGACGAGGGCTCTTTTACAAAACATGAAAATAACCGAATGCAATTTGTATAAGATATCACGCTTGAATGCAAAATCATCTGGTCATTTTTATGCACAAATGTAATTCATTGGAATATTTCACGAATAAAGAAATTCTCAAGGAAATGTTATTTTTTGGTCATTTATACTTTCCTCTATAGATTGTATGGAGTTCTCACCTAAACGCGAATTTTCTATTTTTGAAGTCTATCTGACATTCATTTGTGTTGTTTACTGACGTCTAGCGATACGGTTTCGAATGTGTTGTTATGGTGACTTGATACAATGTAATTACCGCTGTAAGTTTTCGATACATTGCAATTAGTGCTGTAAGTTTTCAATAATTGCATTGCTCTCATGACATTTTATATATGAGGAAAATATTCTTTGGAACAAGATTTTGTCTGAGCTCGAATGAAATAATATCTTGGTTAGTGGGATTTTTTTACGAACTATTCTATTTTTACTATACAAGACGAAAAAACGTTTTATCGTCGACTACAATATTCTATTTCTTCCTATAGCACATGTTTTGTGCAAAACTTGGGAAAAATAATTCATGAATATTCTGCCAACTTCTAAATCTTTTCAATAATACTGTCTGCTATGAGTTGCTATGGGGTTCCTATGGCATTTCTTCATCATCAAAATCAATATTTCAGTGCCAAAAAACTGTTTGAAATGTTGTTGATGATGTGCGAGCCAGAAATAGAACTGCCGTTGGTGTTAGAAATGAAGTAGCTGACGCAGTAGTAAAATCACTGCCACAAAAGTCGAAATTGATTTATGAGAGAGAATGTTTCGATAAACTTAGTAAACAAAACACAGAAGAGTCGGGAATATATGAAATCAGTTGTCAAAATTGCAACAATAAATACATTGGCCAGAGCCGACGAGCTATGAAAACAACAACAACAAAACAATCTAATGCAGAGTATACTAGACTGCTGGCTGACACTAGAAGTTACAGCATTCTGGAAATGACCCCTGACATTATGACTCCAACTGTAAACTATGAACTGCCTTATACAGTTCTTTTCCCGAGTAGAGAGGACTGGATCCTCCGGGAGAAGGAAATAATGAGAGCAGATAGTTGTTGGTTCACAGATGGATCGAAAACACCTTCCGGTTCCGGTGCAGGTGTTTTCAGTCGCAAACCCAGGACAGAGATATCAACCTGCCTAGGGACCTATGCGACCGTATTTCAAGCGAAAATTTATGCTATTGAACTGTGTGCGGAGAAATTGGCAGAATCCATCCTCACACACAAGTCAATAAAAACATTCTCGGACAATCAAGCGGTGCTGAAAGCCATTGGCTCTTACCGATCAACGTCCAAACTGGTAACAAATTGCCAAAAACGACTCTCCTCAATAGGAAGATTTAACAAATTGTCTCTGGTCTGGATTCCGGGCCATACTGGCCTGGAAGGCAATGAGGCTGCTGACTCCCTTGCAAAGGAGGGTGCTGCAAGCAGCTTCATCGGACCAGAACCTGTCATTGGCATCGCCTTAGGCTTTACAAACATTGAATACCTGGATGGCAAGAAGATTTATGGACTTCTGGCAAAATCTTCCAGGATTGGCTCATTCCAAGGCGTTTACTCACCCTTCGAAGTCGGAAACCAAACAGTTGTTGGACTACAGTAGGGACGAACTACGATGTCTAACTGTCCTTCTCACAGGTCACTGTCATTTGAATCATCATATGCAGAGAATCGGACTGTCAGAAGACAGCCTGTGTCGTCTCTGTCTGGAAAATGATGAAATAGCAGAGCACATAATTTGTGCCTGCCCCGCTGCGGACCGAATCAGGTTTTCAGAGTTTGGCAAGGCTTCACTCTTACCATCTGACCTGAAAGATCACTCACCATACAAACTAATCGGCTTCGTTAAGAAGCTGGGTTCATTTGGTCGAGTTTGAATAGGTGTGAGCCACAATAAACCCTTGTTGGTTGCAGTGCAGGGTCGAACAGACCCACTCACTTCTGACCTAACCTAACCTAACCTATGAAAACCTGTTTCCAAGAGAATTATGCACCCATAAGATACAGAAGGGAGAAAAGCCCAGTGTCTCCCAACATGCTCTTGTTAATGGTCACATTATTGATGAATGCAATCTGAAACTGATTAAGAATGTGCTTGACTACTCCGTGCATTCGAGAGAAAATGTAAAAATAATATCAATGGTCACAAACAGCCAATCGATTTTAGCCCGCTTTTTATTCCATTTTTGAGAAATGAATCAAAATAAGTAGTAGCATCCTATGGAGTCAATATCGGACCAAAAAAGTTTGCAGATAGTAACTACTAGTCAATAAGTATATTATACACCAAGGGTATGAAGTCATACTTTCTATCTCAAGGCGAAAGTTTTGTGCAATTCAAGGAATAGAAAGAGACTTCAATTCAGTGATGTTTACAATAGTTTCGATTAACAACGGGGTTGCTATGGCAATCAACAAAATAAATGATACGCAGCGGTGTTGCGGAAGGTTATGTCAAAAATTCCTTATATCAGAAAAAAAAATCTGATCAGATTTTCAAACCTCTCAACTGCAACAACTCTGTCCAGCTGTTCTTTGCAGAAACAAGTTACTGCGGTGTTTAAAACATGTTTCAATCAAAATCTCCAGGAACCAGAAGGTAATTTCTAATCACTAGAAATGAAAAATGAATTTGAATTTATTGAAAATGGCTGCATGGAAAATGAATTGAACCAACATCGGAAAAGTATACCTATCACTGCTAGGTTAACATTCAACCTTATCACTTTCCAAGTTTGAAAAAAATTCAGAGTTTCTTGTAAGATTATCACTGTTGTCAGTAAGAATTGCACAGGAAACTGTGATATTTTTGTTGATATGGATTTTCATCAAGTATCGGCCAGCTAAATTCAATGTCAAAGTGAATTTAATTGAATTTTGAACGTATCTACTATCTATCAACAAAAAGCAGTGGAAATGTTATCTGCTACCTTTGTAGTAGTATTCAAAAAATGGTATCATTGACCCTGTAAATTCGCGCAAACTACTGAAATCACTGGAATTCAAATTTTGGTTTTCCTGTTATATAACTGAGCAAAATATTGGAAGTCGATTTCTCCTTTATTATTTCCAGTCTTCATATGAAGATACTATTTCCCAAATATTTTTTTTATGGAAAGGTGAAGCTATGCAGGTCTAGAGGCTTTTGCAAGTACCGTTCACCAAGTTTCAGGAATGTCAAAGACTAGTTATGCTTTGAGCTGTTCCAGCCAAACGTTAATTCCAGGGTCGTAGATCATTATTGCAGAGAGGATGTGTCGGTATGCCAGGATCGGGAACAGTGTCTTTGTTATGCGACAATTGAGTTGCACAACTATATACAGAGTAGGTAGTGGGTTCAAAATACAATGTTTCAGGATTAGTACGGAATTGAGTCACTTAACTATGAATTAATTAGAAAATGAATTGGAACAAGTATCGAAAATCGTAATTTCAATCTATGAAAAATTGAATTATCATTTTATGAAGGTGCCACGAGAATATCCAGAAATTTACCCTTTCACATGATGAATGAGAACGTTTCTATATTTTCCGGTGACACTCTTGGTTCAAACATCTCGTAGAGATCAATCACTAACTGATATTACATTCACTCGACGCACGTTTCGTGAACAATGTTCGCATCTTCAGGGGAAGAAATACTTGATACTATATCTGAAGACAAGTTATCCATATACGTATTTTACAATCTGAGGTAGTGCAGACGAGAATTTCTCGCAAAAGGTTTCTCTTGATCCGATAGGGATTTTATTCAAGTTAATTCCCAACGATGAACTGAATAGCGGGCTCAAAGGGTTATGCCCTTTGTAACTATTCCGTTATTTCTATAATCTCGAATGTACCGAGCAGCCTAAATCTTCGATAATTGCCCATAGCATGCTGTGACATTAGACTCTTTTATCTTGCTGTACCTCACATGTCTGCGGGTTTTCATAGCTCATCACATCTACCCAATGTATTTATTGTTGCAATCTCTACAACTTGTATATCCTCGACTGCATTTTCTAATTCGTCCTTCGGAATGACCAGAAGCCTTTTTGATTGATTCAAAACTTTTTATGAGCGACTTCCATGTTTACTTTATCAAAGTATGTGAGTATGAAAGTTGCATATAAAATTTCTTGGTGATCCTAAAGATAAATTGAATAAAACAGAAGAGCCAGGGACATACAAATCAGCTCTTGGAATTGGAGCAATAGATACATTGATCAGAAGCTACAAACTATCAAAACTTTCTTCAAGGAAGAATATAATATAAGATACGGCAGGACAAAAATCTCTAGTGTCGCACAGCATGCACTGAGCAATGTTCATAAAATAAGTAGAAGCAATCTAAAACTGATCAAGAGAAATGGCGTGAAGACAAGGGTGCCGTTTCTTAAGGGTAAGGGGGGACGAGCGCCCCCCCCCTGGATTTCAGATTTTTCAGTCCATACGCCGCATAAGACACGATATCGACTTAATTTTGCATTTCTTCAAGCCACTCTCTGAAGTACTTATTAATTTCAAAATATGTGCCCCCCCACTTGTAACGGCGCTCATGTGTGAAGATATGAGAAATGGTGATAAAGGGCCTTTCCGTTTCAACCCACTCTTCAGATCATCGTTGATACATCAATGGGAATAATGAATAATAAACTACCTGCAGAAACACTTCTGCAAGTAGTTCTTCAGATCCAGTATCAGTTTCCTTCTCCTGGAGATTCTAACTCTAACTCTACAAAAAGTTATAATTTTCACAGCAAAGGTTCCATTTTCATCGTTTATGTGTCTCTCTTGGTACTTTCAATTCATAGAAATAAGGTCAGGACTAGTCATTTTCGGTTATTGTGAAAAATAATTGTGGCAGTAAAATTTCAAAACCATTCGGTTTTGAATTCACCTTTTTTAGTAACGGCTCGATATGTTCACAGCATAATAAATTCAAAATCGCTATTTCAAATTCAGATTCGCTTATTTATATAAAAGAAATGCAGAGAACCCTCTTGATACCCTCAGTTTTTCTTTATATTACCATTCAAAATGTTTGAAGAAATAACATTTATGTGGTATGAATTTCTGAATGCAACGAAAGGAATCTAGAACTGTATGAATATGTGGGAGAGCAAAGCTGAATAAATTCTTAACAAACTTTGTTCAACCTTTCTACGTTCGGCATACTGAAACAATTCGGTTCTTTGTTCCACATAACTGAATATCAATAATGCATGCACGGTGTGGTTGTTCCACGAGGTTACCAACTGGGAGAATCTGAGCAATTTCAGACAGCAGTCTGTTTTAAGGACATTTATAATTGCCAAAGTCGTTCATCTTTGCGTCATGTTAAGTTTATTGTTTCTGTGCCGTCCTGTGTGTTCTATGAAGAAATGAATAACTAAAATCTAATCACAGAACTGTTGGGGTCGCATGAATAAGCATTGCGCATTCGCCAAAATATTCAGCCTGGCTTTCGCCAATAGTTCGAATTACGAAGTTCGTATTTCGTGTCATATTGGGTGTCCCATGATTCAGTTGACATGACAAGCGATATCATCGTCATCGAAAAAATTAGATATGTGAAACAAAAAAGAGTCTTAAAAATATGCCGTATATTTTCCCCGTTATATCAATTTGGTGTTGGGGTAATTGATCTCTACAAAAAAGGGTAACTTTCACACTAAAGGTTCCAATATCATTGTTCATGGTCCCTATTCTCTAACATACTCTTACCCCATAATGAACAGCACTAACTCCATGAAATGATAAGTTTACATTTCAACACTTACATTGAAAGTTCTTATTCAGGATACATTCGAATAGTTTTTGATTATTCATGTTTTTTCAATTTTGATACAATTCTCGAAGAGGAAATACCAAAATACCTTTAACGATAAACAAAAAATTACTATTTTACATTGTCGTAGTCCACTTTGTACAATATTTTATTAGGGGTCAATAGGAAAAAAAAATATTTCTATAGTCAGATTCAGCATATCAGATTTTTCCCGATATCTCAGAAACTGATTGAAATTTAAAATTGCGTTTATCTCATATAACAATTGTCACAACTCTCCGATTGAATATTTTTCCGAAGGAGCTTTCCACTCCTCCTATTTTTTGAAAACCTATATTCAACTAAGAATTGAAAAAGTGGCATGCGTGAATTCAATAATATCAAATTATTCAATAATATCACTGAATATGTAGAACACCAACCTAACTTACCACAATCTGAAAAATTAAGGATTTCTATTGGAATCTATAAAAGTGTAGAAGGGCAAATTCATACTCTGAACCAAATCCATTTCCGTTTTCAAAACTTATAAAAAAAAGTTCTATGTTGGTTGTTGCAAAAAACTTTCAAATATTTGCGTTTCGACATTCAAAAGGGGTAGTAGCCAGCTGCTATTCATGAGCTAGTTGAGATGCCACTACTCCGACAAAATGCTATGACGAATATCAGACCTTTAACAGATTTTCCAAAAAACAAGTGAAGTCTTCAAAAATAAGTTTTGAAAGCGGATATAACACTTTTCAATTATCGCAGCAACTTTTCGGAATTGATTAGAAATATTTCCTTATACACATGTATAGCTGCTAATATTATTCCTAATTTTGACTTCCAAAGTAGAATAACCGGTTCTTGAAAAAAAAAGTGAGTTAAGGAATTAAGACGATATTGAAATGTGAAAACAAGACTATGAATTCTTCTCTCCTAGTAAAAAACACTATTTTTTGTATGATATTCTCTGGACTGTCCCTGTCTAGTGAAAATCGCACAATGAATTATGTTTAAAAACGTTGTTATAGATTTAATCGAGTATTGACCATCAGTTATCTTCTTCCCTCAATATTTTTTTCAGGAAAAAAGCCAGTTTCGAGCATTGAAATTATTTCGATTACTACTAACCCCTGATATACGCCTGCAAAGTTGGTTGAAACAACACAACTAAAGTTGGAGGGTTCCTGAATATAATGTATTTATAAAGAAATATACAGAAAGCAAATGCATATCTTGAATATTTGTTATGGAAAAACATTTTGATAACGCATTTTCAACTTCAATAGAATAAGTTTTTTTTCCAAAAATCAAATTTAGTACCATTGTCGAAGAGGAAGAAGTAATCTCAAATTATTATTTCCGAATGTTCAATAATGAATTAGGCTTTTCTAATTCTGACATATGAAGTGACACTCCAAAATTGATGGAAATGTCAAAAAGCTAAATTTTTTCATGATCAATTATATAATGAAATACTTTATATCACTCAGTTACAGAATATAAGACAATAGCAATCACTTGTACAATGAAATCACAGATGAAATCTCTTATATATGCTTATTGAAGTGAAGAATACTTCATTTAGGACATTCATTTGCACTTGAATTATCAAAATAGTTGTATGATACAAGTCTTACAATTGTAACAGAACCTAAACTTTCAATATCCTAATTATTATGATGATTGTGATCACAAGTAATGTTTTTTGATAAGCATATCTCAATCTCCTCTTATTTCACAGTTCCATAAGCGTTTATCACAGATTGATATGGACTCTTCGGATGAAATATATAATATAGAGCGTTTAATTCAATCTCTTTCATGACTATTGCATATTTTTTCATTTCAGGAAGCAGACAGTTCAAGTCGAACTTTACAAAATTTTGGAAGAAGTCGAACTGACAAGCCCAATGATAAACGAACTTGATACTTGAAAAATATTGTTGATTAGATAGTTTTCCTCTTTGAAAATGAAGAAGTCATATTTTCTATCAAAATTCCAAAAAAGTCATGAGGGTAAGACGATAGAAACTTTCATTTTGTATAACTAACGCCACTTCGCTTCGCTTGTCCCGTAGAATTCGAGTTGGTTTAACAAAATGTAACTTTTTCTAACTGGTAACATGAATAGCTATCCACTATTTGAACGTCAGTATTTTGTGGTGGATGAATATTTTCTCACAGTATGAGTTTTGAGAAAGGATTTAGTTCCTGTAATTTTTTTGATAGTCATATTCAAGATATACGAAAATTTGCTGACTTGTTCTATCTGAAAGAAACAGTACTTTTCAATGAACGCAGTAACTTGTCGGAATGAATAGAAGTCTAAGTCTTCTATACTTGTATATATTACAATACTAATTCTTATTTTTTCAGATTGTGGTTGGTTAGAAACCCAGAAAACTACGATGGAGTTATTCACTGTTTTCACTTCCCGGTACACGATATCATGCACTAGCAACCAAAACGAAAAAAAAAAACGCCACTCACCTCAAACTCGAAGTCACCTGTTGGTCGATGTCTCGGGAATCGGCAAGCAGGCTCTGCAGTCGTTGGCGATGCGGAATTGTTAACAGTGAGAGTCGCGAAACGAGCCTGTACATCTTTTATATAAGCGTCACGACGCACAGCCCGCCTCTCGACCAATAGGCGTCGGATCGAACTACACCTACAGTTATAACTGTTTAATCTTGTATTATTATAATCGAGTACGAGTCTGCGATGATTAGTATCATGTACAAATTCCTCAAATCGAAAAAATCCCTTTTTTGTGGACAACATACATTGTGTAAGAAAAGTAAAGTTACGCTCTCATCTAGGGGAGTGAATTCAACTGTGAAAACAGTCGAATAAATAAGAAAAAGGAAGAGGAAAAACAAAGATATATACAGGATGATTCTCCGAGAAGGCGTGGATATATTTGATATTTTACTTGGAAAATAACTTTGCAGGCATTTTTCATTTGGGAACTTGGGTATTTTTGTGAAAAAAATGAAGTTTTGGGAACTATTTTTTGGCTTCTTTCTCCTACGAATCCAAAAATAGAAATTACAACTTCTATGAAAGTACTTGGATGGTTGACCATACAGGGAAATACCGTGTCGAAAGCCCGTACAGCTGCAGCGAAGTAGCATATCATAGCTCGCAGACAATATATCAATGAGCACAAGATATATTGAGGATATGCCGTCCTTCGGAGGGGACGTTAAGCCGTCGGTCCCGAGTCCATGGATGTTGGGCTCGTTAAAGATCCCTACCTCAGGTTGGAATACCAGAGGGTTCGGCAAAATTTCCGGTTGGGGGAAGTGTGCTCACCGGCGTCGGTGATTGGCCTTGGTAGCGGAAATAGGCCGACGTTAAATAAAGAATTAAAAAAAAAAACTTCTATGAAAGAAGTAAAATCAAACAATTCACAAACATTCCGTTGGTAGGTACGTGTATATGATTCAAAGACTACATTTCCTATGTATGTATGCAATCTATTTCATTCAATATTAATATGATTGGGTATACAAATTGAGCAAGAAGAAATGTGTTCTATGTAACTCAGTGCCCGTCGTGCCATATAGGCAGGGCAGTAGCTGTTTCAGATGGAATCTTTTTCTCTTTTTGTGAATGAATGAAACGCCTTTGAATGATATACAGATACCTATAAACAGATAGTGTTTGTAATTATTTTGATTTCACCCCTTTCATAGAAGCAGTTATTCTAAACGAGGACGATAAGCAGCCTATTGCGCAGGAGCGAAAAAGGCGTCAGCTGAATGCAGTAATTTGCGAGTGCACGTAATCAAGGTAAATTGAGACAGATCCGATATCCGACGTCCGATTCGTATTCGTATCATCGGAATGTTTCTCGGATACGAAATTCCGGAATTTATGGTTCTGTATAATCACAGAACACGATTTTCGTGAAATTGCACTGGCAGAGATTTGCCTTTCCTGCCCTTCGCCATATTTATAACCTGAAACTGAAATATATATAGTTGCTTTATTGGTTGGTTTTTCGATGATCAAGTGAGATCGTAGCAAATGTGCTTCATCTACCAATAAGTATCCTGTAGGAAGGAAACAAAATAGTCTTTCGGCAAAGTACAGTAAAGAAAAATGTCAAATGTTTCCAGTTTAACCATCTGGTCATTTTAGGGTGAAATGAATTGAATAAATATCGGATGAGTGAAGATTATTTCCTATATTTGAAGTGAACTGAGCCTCAAGGTCTGTACGTGGTCAATAGAGAAGTGGTGCAAAATATCATAATGAAGCCATTCATCAGTTGAATCATGCTGTGTGTCCTCAACCAGTTCTCCGACAACAAAGATTGGCTTGGCGGAAGAGAGAAAATTTTGATGACTGAATTAACAATATTTTGTGGGAACCGGTGCTATCAGATAAGGTATCGAGGGCACAGTGAAGATGTTTTCAATCGAGGGCAACAGACTGGATATCTCATAATTTGCCCAAGATAATTGAAGTTTGAGTTATGGCCAAGATGCATACAACGAGTTATTGTTTATATCGACTACAAATAAGTCTTGCATCATATGCAATGAAAGGGAATATTTCCCAAATAATATTTGGAAGGGCAATTAAATCCAATATGGAGAACATCTCGATTACTGTACAGGAATGAACTAGACACATTTGAAGACTGCAGAAATGAAAATTCTGTCAAATTATCAGTGTTCAATATGGAACATTATCGGGAGTGGCAAATTGACTTTACATATTGTTGAACTAAAGTTACTGAGCTGATTTTGATATTGAATTGTTCTATGTTGATTATTCTGTATCTTTCATAGTCGAAACACAGTCTGAGTTTGCTCTGGTCGAAATAATTCATGCTGAATTCAATATTCATTTGCAGGCACAATTCACTTAAACCCCTGGGGCTTATCTATCATCATATCACAGATACAACATAATAACTTGAGTCACTCAGATAAATATTTGAAGAAAAAATGTACAAGCCAATCAGGAAAAAGAGTTTGATACAGACTATGAAGAGAGATAGTATATTTTTAGATATTTAAATTAGAGCTGAAGTAATTATTATATGACTCAATATCACATAATTTTTTCATGAGTTGTTTATTGGAATGTTGAATTTCCTCGATTCAAAAGTAATGTGTATCATAGATACATTTTTTTATTTCATTCTGACTACTACTTCCATTTGAGAATGATGTCATCTCAGGCTCTAGTGTACAAACTTGTAACTAAACTATTGTGGTGATATCCTTATACATGAAATTCGAAAGCCATTAGAAACATGACTTGAATAAAAAGGAGTTCCATGTGCTATGCACCACTCAATGTTTCTTCAAGGAAGATACCTACCGGAACACCTTGAATAACTAGCTGATGGTATTTGATGATTCATAGTGATACTAGCAGGTTTATCTAACATCGATTGATAACAGAACAACAAATATTCATAATGATGAGATGCAGTTTTTATTCAAATGATTTATTTTCTAATTCGAGGTCATATATAGTTCTTTGGTGATTTCAAAATGAGAAAATCTTCCTACCTGCCCCTTAGCTGCTATATACGTTGAGCAATATTTGAAGAAAGTTTTCAAACTCTTCGAACAGTTATATTTTTCATTATGATGTTTGTTCTCTTTCAGAATCGCCTTTTTTTTTAAATAAAGAAAGATTTCAGTCAAGCCAGTTCAAAATCTGCGATGTTTCATTTTTATAAAATCCTATTTGTTTTCACTACTTTGTAGAGTTTAGTATTCGTATTCGGTACTCCCAGGCCCTGACCAAAGTTCACTACGAACCGCCACAACGTCAGATTCCTGTCAGAAAATATGTGTCCTTTATGTTCCGTGGGTAAATTTGTCGGACGAAGTTAAATATATATCAACTCTATCCAACATCGGATAGCAGAACAAAATTTCAATCAGATGATTCCCACAAAAAAAAATGCACCAATCAGAACATTGTTAGTATTGGGCATTGCATTTGACAGAATCCATTTTATTCATAGAATATCGAAAAAAGTTGAAACTTTCGGATAAATTCCTCCCGCCAAATAAATTTTAAATTTGGACCAATCAGAAAGCTGTCGGATCGTCGTACGATCGGAATTCGTATTTGTCTGAATCCAGCCTTAGTCTTATCCTCCAGTTGCGTATTGTACTTTTTCAACTCCCACTACGCTTGTGCGGAATTTTTTGGTGTTGTATCATAAGTTTTTTGGTTTCAAAGATCGACGAGACACTGCGAATGACAGCAAGTAGGTAAACAAATGCTGTCGATTCATGGATTTAAGTAAATTCAGTACCAATCCACAAATTGTTGAAACAAAGATTTGCTGAATTTGGTTTTTGGATAATTGAATGTAGTCATGAGATTAACTTCATCAGGTTAAATGTTGAGTATCGCATAATTAAATGAAAATCTGGAACGCTGTCGCCATCAATTCAGAATACACGTGTATTCTGAATGAGCCATAACCTAACAGCTGCCAAATAGATTGTGAACGGTTCATAGATTCAAGAAAACAGGAGATGGAACATGAATATACAAATCAATGTGCGCTGAGCCTGCCAAATATTCAGAGTTGAAGCCTAGGAGTGGGGAGCGGTACAGAGTAGTATTCAGGAAAAATATCAGCTATTTCGCCCAAAGTCGTATTTGCATTGAAATGAAGATGGTTTTCCCCAAATTTCATAAACTTTGAATAGTCCATATAACCATAACCATGAACATACACTTTCACAATGAATAGTTCATATACCCACGAATAGGGGAGTGCAATTTCATAATGAATAGGATTTCATATAAGTCAAACAAAACTCACCTCAGGATGCAAATTCATTTTCGAATCTACTGAAAATTCATTGGTACATTACGATTTTTCTAAGCAATATAATTATATGTTATAATCCTCTAGTATGCTACTGCCAGCAAATTCAAAAATATTATGAATGAAAGTTAAGAATATACACAAAATTGGATTATATATAGCCTGTTTCGACGATGCCAGTTTGTCGCTGCAACTTCAGAAGATTGCATGTGTTCATGCAAGTTTTTCGAGTTCCATGAATCTTTTTTGGTGCGATAAGTTGCAGCGACTTAGTTATTTCTATGGTGAATTTTTTGCCACAGACCACAAATATGTGGTGGCATCGTTGTGAAGAATATTGATTTTGATCATTTCAAGTATTTTTCGAGACTTGAGGAATCAAGTTGAGTAATAAGGTAATTTAATCACAATATCAATTATTAGAAATGAATGAAATTATATATCAGTTGTGATAATGGAGACGTTCATCTTGGTAACATTCAGTGCTATTTATCAATATTGGCAATGCAAACTGACAGCTAGATGACATGTCTCGCAGCGACAAGTCGCCGCAAGTTGCAGCGACAAAATTGCATCGACGAAACTGGGTTTTAGTTTATTTCACAATTCATGCTGAAGTGTAATTGACATACACGAGAATATTCTTGCAGATCTTTTGCCTCGATTGTCAAAGCCCGCCTCCATAATTCTCTTCTTTCAACGTTGCTAGGAAAGGTGGAATAGGTCATGTTATGATATGATTTCGTCTAGCAGAACAGTTATATCTAGATGCAAAAAAAACAAACACAAAATTGCCGTAAGTATTAAAATTTGTGTGGGATTTCGTGACATAACCACTTTCATCGTTTTTTTTTATATAATCACAGGGAGTGAAAACCAAGAGCAAACTTGCAGAGGAGTAACCTCATTACGTTTTATCTTAATGTAATATGAAGTTATCGATTGACTTTTGAATCAATTCAGATTTGCAAACTGATGGAACTCCTCGTTATTTATTTTATTAGTTCGCAATATTTGAGATGGCTTGTGGAAATCAAAAAGCAAAATTCAAACGATATGGAATTACCATCGCGATTTATCACGTTGGTCTCGTTCATCGGGGTAAGGAAAACACAAATTATTGTCAACTTCGATTGTGAAACAACTACGGCCCTGGTGTCCTGGCCACTCCCATCAAAACCATACCGCACTCATAACAGACTTACCGGAATAGATAAACAGATTTCATATCCTTCTTATAATTTGAACTGAAGTAGTATCTGCATCGCTCCACAACATATCGTGACATTTTTTGCCGAAAAAGTTCACGAAACACATGATATTACACTTAATAACAAACTTTGACAAGCGTGCACATCCTTCAAATCGGTACGTTGGTGGGGATATACGATTTGATTGGCGGACCTTAGGAGTGGGAATATCAGGGGAAATTGGCAGAGTGCGCAGTTGACCATGTTCTATCTCCTGTTTTCTTTAATCTATGGAACGGTTTGAAATGGTAGGAGTAAAAAAACGAAAATTACGTAACAGTATCAAGAAATACACGCTGTAAGCCAATCTTCAGAAGACGATCATGATATTTTCTGTTGAAACTTTATATCCGATTGAATATATCACTATAAACTCGAGATTGATATTCGATAATGGGTCACGCCATGAATTTGAAACTCATTCGTGGTAATAAAATCTGTGTGAGCCGGAAATTGAAAGCGGTATTTTGCGATCAGTTAGAGCTCATTGTGATTCTGTTTATCATTGATGGAACGACCATATACATGAAGCAGAAAAATCAAAACTATTACTCCAAGTACAAAATTAGGATAGATATTAAAGTTATGAGACTCTCAAGTTGGACAATCTGAAATAATTTGCCAATCCAGGTCTAGAACTATAGCATGAGAATAAATAGTAATGAAACAGTTGATAGAGAATTTGTACAAACGTTTGAAATTATTATATCCTAATCAATTAGTAGCCGTTACAATATGGAAGGAGATATCATGAAAATAAGAAAATAAAACTTCCTATGTATTCAAACCACTTACATTCGTACGTTATCATTACTGTAGTTTCGTCATATACGGACATTTTCATACTCGAATTTATAATATTTGATGATGTTATAGGACGAAACTACGATAACGTTAATTACAAAATGAGTATAAGTGATATAAATATAGGAAGTTTTATTTTCAAATTCTCCTACATTATAATCATATTATCAAAAAATAATCTGGATATTGAACTAATAAAAAAGCAAGGAAGCTATTATCCAATGGTACAGTACCTCAAACTGGCGAAGAGAAGAGAACTTCGATAAGTTCTCTTGATACTATAATAATAGTAGGGATTTAGT
>JAVJAQ010004214.1:227500-327449 GCA_032362365.1 Zygogramma bicolorata
TATATATATATTCAAAAGGAATCCACATGCCATTATTATTGGTATGGCCCTTGTCTGAACACACATTGATACCGACAGGTAATATTGGGAATCTCCTTTCGAATATCAGAAAATTCTATCAACCAGATTACGTGTTCTCATTTGAGATTCATTCTATATTTATCTATATTTATGTTCTGGAAATCTCAGTTACTGTCCTCTATAAAGTGAGGAAATGGCTTGAGATGATTCTATGCGCTATTGATTCAGTCATGCCACATCAACTGCGATAAGCTGAGAGCATCCTGTGGCATAAAGAATGAGGCAAAGGAGAAGATGATACATGGGTGACACAGCATTACTCCCGAAAACAGTAGTTCGTACTTGATATGGACAATTTGGCACTAAAATATAAAAACTCACTTGTCGAAAGTAGAGAATTGGTTGTCTATCAAATTTAATACAAGAAGAGCACGTCTTTAGGATAAACTGAATCGTTTCATAAAATCAATATCATCATGATCTGTGAAATGATTCTTTCTTTCTCTAATAACTCGTGGCTTTCTGACCACATGAGCTTCACCGTCGCTATCGATCATTTAAATCCATTGCCCCTTCCATCACATTCATTTTCAAGTCACAGTAGAGTGAATCGACACCACAAATTCTTCTAGCCTGTGAGTTTTCCTATGACAGTATACAAATATTTGATAATTTTGAGGTTATATTCCTCAGTTAGTATTCAACAGTTCCTCGATCGGGCATTCAACTTTAACGAACTGTTATTAACTTAAACGATCCGTTAGTGAGTGGTGAAAGCAAATATCTCTGACGGGTAGTTAAATCGGCCGTCAAATCACTATCCGTCACTGGTTAAAGTACCCCTAAGCCAATTTGTTTTTCGTTTGAAGTTAAAATAAAAAAAAAATTGTTTACTCATATAATTGTCTAGAACGTGTTCACTTGAAAATGCCTAGAACATTTTTGAAAAGAAAGCTTATGAAGCTTATCAAGAAAACCTAGAAGAAAATCGCCATCAAACAAAAATATACGTAATTGATTGATGAACTGTAGAAAAGTAAGTACTCGTATCTAATAAAATGTTGAAATGATTGCACTCATGGTTTTCATTTAAATAACCAGTTCATACTTTTTTTATTATCAAGTCGGTAAGATCAAAAAATATTATAAATATTTCACCAGTATGTAATTCGTATCTAAAAATAATTAAAAAAAAATTCCGAGCAAAGCTCGGCCATCCAGCCACACAATATTATATTTAATGATAGCACAAAGCATTCCTACAACCGATAGATCCGATTAATATTCAAGGTGAATCAGCCCCCTGGAATATTCTCAGAACTTTATGTACGCTTATAATGCCGATCATGCTTTGTTGTGTTTATTCGGGCCTTATCAAACAAATAATTCAACTCAGTGTACTTTAGTGTTTTCCGAAACGTTCTGACAACTGTATCGAGTTCACGTTTCGTATATTCGTGGAATCTGTCCTCAAAACGCAAATATTGGAATATATTTGAGTAGCCCATCGGCCATACTTGAAAACAATATCTTTTTAGATTGCTTTAAATTCAAGACGTTTTATGCTTATGCGTTCGTGGTTCTATGGTTGAAAACTCAATCCAAAGGATTCAATGAAACGAGGGCATTGAGAGAGAGACGTTATTTTATACGAATGATGATACGAATGATGAATTTGAAGTATTGAAACTGAGGAATGTCTTTCAACTGAACCAGCAATGAAAACATTCACCCAGACCAGGGTTTCCCAATCTACGGGTTGCGACCCACTGGTGGGTCGCGAGCGAATTTTTATTGGACCCTAAAACCGAAAAAAAATTGGACGCACTGAGATTAAAATAAAAATTTTGGAAAATATTCCCATAGATATTTTAGTATCTCTAATAAATCGATCGTTCAGAGAAGGTGTTCTCCCACCTTTTTTGAAGAAAACGATCGTACTTCCACTTCCCAAAGGTGGAGAAGTCACCGAGCCTTCAAACTTCCGTCCAATATCTCTCATCTCGGCAATGGCTAAACTAGTAGAAAAATTAGTCAAAGCAAGACTTGAACGAAAATAAAATTATGAGTACCTATCAATTTTGATTTCAAAAAGAGAAGAACACAAACCGATGCCATATTTTCATTTTTATGTAATATATATATATATATACCAAAATAAATGAGTGTGAGGTTACCGCAGCCATTTTTTGGGACCCAGCCAAAGCATTCGATTGTGTGGATCATGTGATTCTATTACGGAAAATGTCTTGATACGGTATTAGGCGAACAAATCTCAGGTGGTTTGAGTCGTATCTGTCTGGCCGCACTAAGATGGTCAAAACAACCTCGTACTCAAATGAAGCCTAAATATCATTCTGAACTCCATGGAGCAGACATCTCTCTCATGACTCTTTCATATTTTTCACCATTTTATAGGCATCTTCCCGTTTCTATAAAACCTTGTAGTTACCTGAATTAGAAACTCCCCATACAGGTCACCCGTACTATTGCTCATCTACGTATGTGTGACAATTTCAGAATGAAATTTACTCTTGATGGACTACATGATAGATCCTATTCAAATCTACACTGTGTATAACCGTTATTAAAATGAGAATATTTTTCATATAATTTTTGGATCTCCAACATATACCATGAAACCCAATTGTAAAACTACCGACAACCCCATCAGTATATTGGACAGTGTTGATTCTGATGCAGCTAAACATATTTACAATTATATTGGCATTATTCTACAAGTGGAATAATTCATTGTGAATGAATATTATCTTTGTTTTGTTGTTCATTGTGAATTGCTACGAAACTCAAATTTCTCCCTAACCAAATGTATTTATTTTCTGTTCAGACCCAAACTCTTGCTGTAAAACTAATGTTTTGATGAACATAAAGTTATTCTATTCTAGTATTCTCTTTTACTGAAATAATTCTGATTTTCAATGCAACCAAATTAGGAAGTTTTCGGAAATTTTCTTTACTCATCCTCAGATAATTCACCAGATCCTCGTGGTGAGACAGCCTCAGTTCACGGAGCAACGACATGTGAGAGCTAGCCTTTCTATCTCGCAGCCAACTTTTTACCCAGACCCTTTTTTCTTGGGTTTCCTCAAGAACTGACAAAACATACATCGCGCAACGTTTCCGACGGAGCATGGTGATAAACTGACTGTTTCTTCAGTCCGACAGTCCGCCTGCAGGTACCGGACAGTAGTATGTGCTATCTTCTATCTTCAGGGTAGCTTCTGCAGTTCAGTACGGCCGTCTGCAGGCGGTTGACTGCTAGTGTATGGAAGTCGGCGATATTGGTCTTACGATCTCCTGTTGAGGCGACGGCCTGCAGGGAATCGCATAGTGTATGGCCCCCTTTATAGTCGGATCAGTATTTCCGGAGGTCACCACCTACAAACAAACAAAGTTACTAATGAACTTGGTTATAATATTAGTGTTCGACTATACCGAACCGGTTTGTCATCGCACAATGATAAAACATAACATCTTGTCCACTTTTCTCCGACTCGATTTTCATATAGTATCATTTCTCACTGAATTTTCTGCTCAATGAATAAAAAAATATCCTATATCCTTCCCGAGTAGTGTAGCTTTCTGTTAGTGAAGGAGTTTTTATAATCGGATCAGTATTTCCCTACAAACAAACAAAGATACGAACCTCTTCATAATATTAATATACGGTGTATTCCGATTTTATCATCGCTCATTTATTGATTCAATTTGATTTTCTTCCATCATATGAGTTTTTCTTTCAATGTTTCAATAGTTCATAGAAACACCGAAGAGCTATCAAGATGTAAATTAAAACCGGGAGTAACATAACCTCTATTTCAGCATTTTCTTGACAGACAAAAAATGATTCAGTCATAATCAAGTAATAATCAATCACTTGGATTTCTCCAACCGAACTTGTAGATCTTTCCAGTTATAATAGATCACTTCAAATCATACAGAAAACCTCACTCCAGCCTGTCAAATGTTGAAACATGCCGATAAAAAATTCCCTGGAAATAACCTAATACGGCGGAATCCGGTGAAGCATGACAAATGGGGTGTGCCTCTGGTCAGCGTCACCTGGAATAATCCAAGTGCCCTTGATAAATCGCCACCTTAGCCATCTTCGTACCTGTAATGGCAACCGTATTTTTCCCGTCACTCAGATTCCCAATACTGATGTGAGCTTTCGAACCCTCTTACCGGAAATTTCATATAAATGCGGTTATACGAATTCGGGACATGTGATGAATAAGCGAACTCAATGGAAAAATGGGAATGGGAGGATGCGATGTTCTCATTTCATATACGAAAACGCAGACGGATATTGTGTATTGGTATTGATATATTTGCAGAATTCGTTGAGCATACCTTTTGCGCGTTTATCAAAGCTTTCCACTTATTCGAATCATGATTGTTTTAGTGGAGAGATGGAACCTTCAGAGAACAGATTATTTTTGGTTTTTTTTCTCCAGGATTTCAAAAAGAAGACAAAATTTTTGATGATGACCTGTCATCACTCAAATTGAACTTCGCCTTTTATTTCCATATGGAATGAGTATTTTATAAATATGCCACTCAATGTCCAAACGTAATTGGAAATAATAAAGACATTATTATTATTATTATCAGTATTATTACTATTATTATTATATATCATAAACATTCGTCTAATTGATTTGCAAAAAGGAAGAAACGGTTTGTAATACACTTGAATGAGACAAAAATCAGTGTGTGAAAGTTTGTCGAAGTAACTGACTGAAGGTAGATACATTCTTTTACCGCAAATATCTATTCGATTGGGGTTGTAATACACTTGTGAGAAACGGCGTCTCTTTCGAGGATCTGGCTTCAAAATAAAAAATTCTATGGAATACAGAGGAAGAAAGGTCACAAACCACAACCGCCCGAGAAACTGAGAACACTACAACGTAACATTGTCATAATGCTAGTTATATATGTTAGTTATACCTCGACAACGTACCATCGAGGATCTGAATACTAATGAATCCTGCGGATAGATATTATTGATTGTCTCAGGAACTAAACCAGCAAGTATGGGCCTAGAGCGTTCCTACCTGTTTATTCAGAGAATCCAACAAGAATCTTCAGTTCTGGCTTATTGCCCTTCATCATAAGCGCGAAGCAAGGATACGCAACACTTGGAAGAAAAATCACAAACAGAAGCCAGATGCTCATTTGTGGTTTCAGTCAGACTTCTGTTTACGACCGATGTCACAACGATAGGAGCTATAGCTACCTACTTGACATTATTCGTGGTCTATTCCTATCTCAACTGTCAGTAAAAACCTCACTATGGGCTCATTTTCTTCTGATACTTATACTATCCAAACATGGTCCTCTGATAGCCACCTCACCCTATCCTCTTTGACTTTTTCCTTTGTTAAACCTTTTCTCTAAACCTCAAATATGTACACGTTCTATGACAGACATTAAGTATTTAACTTGACATTATTCTCTATCGAATTTAATTATTCGATACCATGATTATATTCCTAATTTTAATGCGGCCATCAGAAGTAGATTTTTTCTACCTAGACGATGGAAGTCCAGCCTCCAAGTCTGATTTTATGTACAGATGATTTTCATGTTTCATGATCACAACACAATTGACAGACTATTGTATTTTTCATGGATTTGGTGAGCGGTGTTTTCTTGGATTTCTCTATTAAAATTTTCTGTTGAAAAATGCCGGGAAGTCATTGAAAAAATACCACTTCTACCAGCATGGATCGAGTTTATTCCTGATCTTTCGTTTATAAAAACGAGTGCTAAAATAATTTTCAATTAAAAAAATGTCAGTGGGGATCGAGTTTATTCTTGATCTTTTGTTTATAAAAACAGGTGCTTAAATAATTTCCACATAGATTTGCAAGTAAATAAATTGCTGCTTTTCTTCAGAGTCCCAAAAAAAGCATATCTTCTTCTTGAACAGGTGAGCATCAATGTGTTACGTTATGACATTGAAAAATTCAATTTTCTTTCCCCACGACTATTTTACAATGTACCCATTATACGTCTGTTTGCTCGACCTTGATGATACTTATTATTCACTAGTGAATAATGAGTCATTATTCACTACCGTCAAATATTTCCTTGATTTAGATACAATATTATATTATTTTGTTACAAACAATCGATTCCAAAAATTGTATCGTGTTAACCACCAAATATTTTGAATTCAGTTCATTACCTGCATATAAACAAAAGACGGCAAGGAGCATCTATTCTGAGCTATCAGCGACTGTGAATGTGCGTGTCATATCGAAATAGCTTTTGAATCCAAAGTTGAGTCTAATCTGTCAACAATATTGTATGGGATATTTGTTAGAATAAAATAATAGTGTTTCTAAAAATATGTATGTAATGTAACAAAATTTTCCAACAAACTTCACAACATTTTTTATTAGTTGTGGATAAAGTATAGTATTCCACTCGCGTATAGTGGCTATTATTCTCTCGGTGATTTAGGCAGTAAACTTCACTTCGTGAATAATAGCCATCATTATACGCTCGTTGAATAATATACTATTTCAGTCTTCATAAACAATCTCATCACAATTGAACCACCGATGGCAACTCATAGTGTCGTTTCCTAGGTCAACACCACGCCTCGGGCAAGTCCAATTCCAGTGGAATCTACAAAAAAACGGATGGATAATGGCAAAATCAGCATAAGACCGAAGTCGACAAAATACGCAGCATGCACGCATCAAACCCGAAATAAAAGTAATCCTTGTCAAGGATGTAATCCGCCAAAGGATGACATATTCGTCGGGATTTGCGAATGTCTTCTCGACGTCTCCAGCCTTTATCGAATTCAAATTAGGAACGGCATTCGGTGTATTACTACGACAGCAGTTGTTTTCGATTCGAAAATCGTGGATAATGTTTCCGTTCAATGTCCGGACAAAACTTGTTTTATTTTTTAGTGTCCGAGAAAACGAAATGGAAAACCCATTCTTCTATAGCATATTGCCTACTGAGCGCAGAACATTGCAAAACATTGCTGCAAGTTGAATTTAGTTACCGTCTGAAATTATACCAAAAAAAAAATTGCAATAATATTGATATCTGGGTGAGATGTTGTGATTCAGTCATGAAAAAACATTACATTAATAAAACAATTTCATAATGAGTATTTGTAATATTATCTCCGTTGAAAAATTGTGATCGAACAGAAACATTGTTAGTTTATCCTTTCTATTGAAGCATTTCTAGGGCTAATTGAAATATGACGGTATAGTTTTCCAGGAATATTGCTGTAAGTTAGTTATTCTTGATGTTATATCCATTTTCAAGGAGCACTACTGCGAGTTGTTTTCCTCTCATTTAATAATAATAATTGTTTGAGCTGTTAGTAGACACCCCACTTCTGGTTCAATTCCTTCTTCTACCCACTATATACCGAAGCCGTCACCGGCTGCAGGAAAATGAATTATATTAGCAGGTGGTTGAGCTTGGGGAAGCTCTTTTAAAGCGAAACACGTGTTGCGATTTTTCGAATCCATTTCAGTGAGAATCTGTGATATTGCTTGTTGGATATGGAATTTTATCAAGTAACGGCCAGTTCAATTCAACTTTTGAAATATTCTTACTCAACAGAATGTTGACACTAGCGTCGCTACTAGGCGAAGAAATAGCAAGTACGCGTTAAGATGTTTTCTTTTTTTGCATGAAAACTTTTACGAAAAAGAGTCGATGGTGAATTTTTGTCATAAATTGAACAGCAATTCAAAAATTATTTTCAGTTTGAAATAACTCAGTGTCTCCCCATTTTTTTTTAATATTGAGATTATTACCAGTATGAGCGCTACTGATGATCATAAAACCTGTCGTTACCTGTCATTTCATTTTTTTCATGTAGAATCACCCTCTGGAGTTTTTTAGCATTCAATCACTAGCACTTCGTATAAACAAATCTCTATGAGTTTTCAATGCTCTACAAAACCATTCAGAGAATATATATGCCCTTAGGTGAATTCGAATAATATTTAACGCAACCAAACTCATTACAAACTCTGGATTAGTATCTGTTCGGAACTAAAGCAGTTATCTCCAGCTATATTACAAATGCAAGTAGCCAGCAGAAACGATTTAATTCAGTTTTCTGTTGAAATAATTAGTAGAAACGCGACAGAATACGATTCACTCATTAGTTAAAACATCATTCCGTCCTGTGAGTTTCCAATTGAAAAGGTTCAAAATACAAGTAATGATGATGATGGGTCTTCATTCTGGAATACAACTATTCAAGAAAGCTATCGCAATGTGAATAAACGTTGCATGCATTTGATTATAGAAGATATATAACACAATTATCATTAGCAAATCATTTTGAAATGGAAAATGATTCGATCCGTCTGCAGTTACATCAAACAAAAAAACTCAGATATTTTTCTGAATATGAAAGTAAAAGGGACGCATTTCAGTTTTCTCAGATATTTTTTTGAATATGAAAGTAAAAGGGACGCATTTCAGTTTTCTCTGTCTTCAGTCACAGCAATGTATGAAAAAGGCTCCTTCAAGCTTTGTACCATTCATGTCTAATATCAAATGAAAACTCAATTGGAATCATACCCACGTGATTTTATGAATTAAGGTGCGAATCCGATGGAAAAGTTCACTGCAAATTTAAGGTTTTCTATTATTATGTTTTGCTACGACCATATAGGAAAGTAACACATATCGCACTCTCCACTCCCATGGAAAGTGACCTTTTTTCTTAATCGTGCACGGCTGTTAATAAGCCGTCAAAACCGTGAATCCTGTAAGATGTAATTATTAATTGCTCTTCCTTATTGAGATCATTTACATAAAAACTGAACTAAAAACTAATTATTTATAAAAAATGGGGAAAAAAACGTGTTGACCCCCCCCCCCCCATGAAATATTTGAATAAATATAAAACCCCCGCCACGGTCGTGAAGGTACTCCACCAACACCGCACAATGACATACAATCCACGCACAGCAGGCGCGTGGGCCCCTTCCCTCCCCCCCTTAGCAACAAAACTTGACTCCTTAGGTATACGAGGATCTATAAATGACTGGATTTTATCCTACGTTATAAACAGACGCCTCATTGTTAAGGTGGAAAATAGCTATTCTGACAAATTTGATATTCATCTTGGAACTCCGCAAGGAAGCATCTTGGGTCCACTACTTTTCCTGCTATACGTGAATGACCTGCCATCCTATATCTCGGAGGGTAGACTATTCATGTATGCTGACGATACCACGGTTGTTGTATCTGCAAAAACAATAGATGACCTAGAATTGAGAGCAAACATGGTACTCTCCGAATTATCTTCGTGGTGTAGGAGAAACCATCTCATAATAAATCTGAAAAAAACCGTGTGTATGCAGTTCTCAGGACCTCGTCAGAAGCACGAAAAAATGAACCTCGAAATGAATAACACATCTCTATACAATTCAGAAAGCACAAGTTTTCTTGGCACAAGGGTGAATGGTGATATGAGCTGGATTGATCACATTAACCACGTCTGTTCTAGGCTGAATAAATGTTTCTTTGCAATTTTAACTCTGAGAAAAACTCTTGATGAGGGTTCTCTGATGCAATATTATTTTGCAACTGTACATTCCATAATATCGTACAACATCACTTCATGGGGTCAAGCCACTCAAACAGATCGTGTTTTTGTAATTCAAAAAAAAATTATTCGCGTAATATTTAACTTGGACTACAGAGAGTCTTGCCGAGACACCTTCAAATCGAAGAAAATTCTCACATTAGTAGGAATATATATTTTAAAACTACTGCTACACACAAGAAATAATCTAGAGAACTACAATAAACACTCTGATATACATTCCTACAATACGCGTAATAGTCATAAAATATGTGCCAAGAAGCACAACCATACATTTTTTGAGAAATCACCGGACAGTGCGGGTATTCATTTATACAATATTCTACCTATGCAACTGAAATCTGCTGAATCTACGAGATTATTCAAGAAAAATCTCAAAAACGTTCTACAAACGAACTGCTTTTACAATCTCCGGGAATTTTCAGACTACTGCCTGTCAAACTGAATATCTTGTCATTCGTCATCTCTTTTATATCTCTTTTATAGGTGACCGGTCTCAAAACATTAGTTATTTATGTGATGTATTTTGAACGTAGGTACTTAGATGTCGCCTTATTTTTATACTGATTTTAAATTTTAACTTCTATTTTTTATTCTTTCTCGTTTTTATTGTACTGTTCCAATCTGTACAGACTGACGAAACATATCCATTTCTTTGTAAGTGGCTTATATGATAATAAACTGATTGATTGATTGATTGATCGTTATTTCTTCATTTCACTATAGAAGTGATTGTAAATTTATGTGCACCTTCTATAGAAACAATATTCAAACATAGACTGTCACAAATAAATATATAGTTTTGAAATGGAGTGAATTCAAGAGAAACTTCAAAGCTTGGAGAATTATAAACGAATGACAATTTTTTGAGTATCTAATGGCATGAACAACAACAACAACTAATCAGAATGAACCCGAACAAATAGAAACATTATATAGCGTTTGGTTTCATCTAGGAATATAGCATAGGTGATGAGCGTTTTAGCACGTCATGGGCATTTTTCGGATGGTAGCTCAGCTATTAATTACTAGATGAGTATTATACTATGGTTCAATGGTATAATTTATGCGACTTGAATGGAGGAAGTCCCTTCTCAAAGGTTCGAGGTATATCACGAATTTCCTTATGGGTTTATAATCATATAATTTTTCCATATGATTGACTGATATGATCAAATTTTGAATATCTAAAATCTAGAGAATTCTTGGCAAGGATATCTCATTTTTGCAAACTCTATTCATCTTTGGCAAGCAGGTTGATAGCTAACAATTCAATAAGCAACGATTGGTAAAATGAGCAATCATACAATTTGAGCAATGTTAACAAGTTAACTTTGGAGCTCCAAAAATTTTTTTTTGGATCATTTCATTTATATTTTTTTTTACTTTAACAAAAGTATAATGTGAGTATAAAATGATATAAATATAAATAAACAACGAAACAATCAAAATATGAAACAAAATTGAAATATATTGCTCGAATTCGAGGAAAACCCGCCTCTAACGTCTTTCTTGGGTTTGATGCCGTACAGCTTCAAAGACGGTATTTTCATAAGCAAATCAATCACCACCGTGAGTATACAGTATCCAGGTATATGATAAAGAAGTTTCACTTCCTCTATTTTTCATTCTCTTATTGATGTTAATTTCTCTCCTCACGCAAAATTTATAATAAGAAAAATCTCGAAGCGTCTCGCCATATGAAATTTTAGCTCAAAATGCCATTCAAATCCTATATTGAACAAATGCCAGAAAGTCTTGCGAATACAGTAAAAGAAATTTAAATCCGGAAAATATTGTACAACTTCCTGAAAAAAAAAGCATTCGGAAGTGGGTATTTCCTGGACAGATTCTGAGAGAATCAATGTTTTCAAATTAGCAGATTTTGAGATATTTAGTATTTCTCTGAACTTTATAGAAGTTTTGTTTGAAGAACAAATAATTTTGAATAAGGAGTTCTTGTACTTCTTCAAGATCAATTCACAAATCTACAACCAGAAAGAAAATTCAAAAATATGGCCAGGAGTAAAAACCAACGTGTATCTATCTCTATTTTCTTTTTGATTTCAGGAAGGCACTCAAAGCATCCCACCACAAAAAAGTCCAGATCAAAATACCCATATCATCCTATAGTGAACAACCAATAGCAAAAAGTCATGCCAATACATCAGAGGTAATCATTACCAAATAAACAAATTTTCAATATTTAGTGTAGTATTCTTTTAAACTTCCGCTCTAGTCTCCCTCAGTTCACACGGTGTTCTCTGAGCATTATAGAAGAATTATTCGAAGAACATAAAATATAAACAAGCAGTTCCAGTTCTGATACAATCAGTGATTTCTTAGCTACATATCTTCATCAAGATAAATTCACAATTCAAGAGCCAGTAAGGGAATTGAAAAATATGACAAGAAGACACACCAACTTGTGTATCTCTATATAGTTTTTGATCAGCACCAATGGAATTACAGCGGAAGCGGGAATCAAAGAAGTAGAAAAACAACGTTCTGATTACATCCTGAAATCCCCGTCCTTGCGCCGATATGATCAGTTTTTTCATTTCCACGAACCAGGCAGCAGATTGATTCCCGTTAATCTCCCCGACCTAGGGAGGAATTTGCCGAAAATATGTGACGAACGATCTTAATAATGATTTATAATTAAACGGCTGACATATCATCCGGAACGAAACAGCCAAACAAGATCCATATGGTGTTTTCACGATACCCTCCTCGGCTGGTATTATTTTCATTCCTACCGGATTATGTTGCTGAATTCAGAAGGCAATGTTTGCTGCAATGTTTCAAGTGAAGTGAGCGGTGAGCTCGTCGATACAAAAGCTAAGACTGCTGAGTGCATATAGTGCACCATAGAAAAAAATAACAGTGGGAGCGTAAACAGTTCTTTCCCCATTCATCTCATCTACAGAGCGGGATACCCACAGGTTTCACCTGAAAAAGTATAATTTTTTTCAAGCAACAGAAAAATTCGTAGTATTAGCCAGGAAGTAAGTGTTTCCTGACGGATGATTCGTCCATTAACCCACTGTGTAGTTATGTTGAGACTTCCCTGAACAAATTGTTACTTCAGGTGATTTGGTGAAATTGGTCTCTTTCAAGGTTGATTTCATGTCCCAACGTGTTTTAACTTTCTCCTTTCGAGAAATAGTAACATGTCACATATTTAGATTTCGCCATCTTCCTCATGATTTTGGTAATATTCCCGACCATTTTCTCGAAGCCTCAGAAAAGATCATGAGTGTTAAAAAGAGGTCTTGAAAAATGTGTCGAGATCTTGAAAAAGAACGAGACCTTGGTAAATGAAAAATCGAGATATCTAGGTACAGAATCTCATAGAAAGTCGACATGTAAATTAAAGTGTGTCGTCCATTTCAAATAAAAGCGAAGTCGAGTTTCTGACATGAAAAGTAAGATTTATAATGAAAACGAGAAATACAGATGGATATCGAGATCTCAAAATCGAGAAAGCAAGAACTCGAAATCGAGGAAGCGAGAACTCGAGATCTAGAAAGCCGATATCTCTAAGATATCTCTAAGATAAGGCCGGATCTCGGACAAAATGTAGCGACTTAGGAAAAATGCAAAATATTGATGAAAAATTTCCTTACACAATTTCAATCAACATGACAGCTATTGCAAAATAACACTTCGTGAGGAATTAACGGGGTAGCAGAGTTATGGTTGAATAATTTTATTGTATTTTTTCTGATGAATTGATTCTTGTAGCAAATTGCAAGGTACAACACGTTGGTCAAAAAACGATTAGGGGAATTGTTTCTCAAAGAATAAAATCCTCCAACGATGCATACATAAAATTTGTTAATCATTTGCCGATATCTCGAAACAATGTCACGATATTCAAAGAAGTGCGATATCTCGAAATGACGAGGAGAAATATAATGTCTTAGAAATGAGTCGATATATTGAGTATGAAGTCTGGACCTTCTATAACGAGATCTTCGACAATTCTATATCTTGAAGTGTTCAAGACTTTGAGAAAAAATTATGGATATCGAGAAAGAAAATAAGGTCTCTAGATTTTATTCGAAGGCAAGAAACCGTTTTGAAAAAGAAGGCAAGATCTTGAGACAGAAAGCGAGATCTCGAGATGAAAAAGGTCGAGACCTTTGAAGTAAAGACCGGATCACGAAACAAATATGGGGTGTTAGGAAATAAACAAGATCTCGAGAAAAAAAATGGAAATCTGGAGAATCATGGAACCTCACAAATGAGTTAGTTATGGGAACTCTGCTTCTTGATTGTTATTTGTGACCTGTTCTATAACTCAGTCACTACGGAAGTTCTATAAATTATAAATTTAGCTAGATCAACTTCATACAGTTGTATTATTATCCCTAGAAGAGGCCCAGCATGCAATCATACATTTTCAGTCAACCTACATGTATGTCTCACATTGAACTAATATGAATAATTACTCCTCTGAATCAATGAATATTGAACAGTTTTGTTTCTCGAAAAAATATATCCCCACAGTCGTTTTGATTCTAGTACGAACGACGTGTCAGAGTATTACAACAAAACATACTGCGTTTCTAATCCAATACTCTTATCATTTCCCACAAAGAGTAATCTTATAACAATCGCAGTCTCTGATGAAATAAGAAGACCCGACTAGCTGGTGAAAGCGCCAATACCTTCTTTCTGTGAGGTAGCGCTTTGTACCCATCCGTAAAACTCAATTATCCTCTGCATGAACTCCAAGAGTTGATCCGTTCCAATAATCATTCTCCTGTGCTTGTCGTGTTTTGTTTTTCGTGGAACGGAACTATACAAATCACGAGGGTGAGTCTGATAATTTGCAGGAATACAGTGTGTCATGTCAGTACCAAATTTTTGAAGTGATGTTCGTGATAGTTATTCCTTCCTGCTCTTTTCGTCGGTATGGTGTATCGTGCATCGTTTATTTCGACAATACATTGCTTTGGGAAAATGAAACCATTTAATTCACTAGACTAGATGATATCATAAAGTGCCCATCGTTGTCAACTTGTCAGCAACTTTTCATATAACTTAAATTTGCCCTTTGCCCACCTAAAAAATACAAGAGCCGATATATATATATATATATATATATATATATATATATATATATATGCGAAGAAAATGGTTATCTGACATTCGTCTGGCCAATGTATTGCTTATCACAGTCCCCGCATGTGATGCTATATACTCCTTGGTTTTCGAGAGCAATCCTGTCCTTTGGTCTCGGCAAGCAAACCTCAAAGGACCATTTCGTCTTGATTGTGCACGTATACATATATATACATATATATATATATATATATATATATTTGTTCTAAATTTGTTCATATATATATATATATATATATATATATATATATATATATATATATATATATAACCGCTCCGACGGCCGGATATGTGATAACTGGAACTTCCGGTTGAACTGCGTCTGGAATCGTTTTTCTGTCGACGTTTCGGCTCCCACTTTGGAGCCATTCTCAAAACTTCTTCGCAACTTGGTGCCGAGGTCTAAGTCTCTTTAACAACAGCTCTCATCTTGACGAAGTGAAGCAGTGGTATGAGAATCCGACGTTGTTGAACCTGCGGTCGGACCCCATGTAGGTTTGGTTTGAAAAGGATTAATTAAGGAAATTGTTCGATGGGATAGTAATGGTTTCCAGGAATCGGGAAGCCTTTGTGAGTCGTCTCGTTTGTTGAGGCATCGGGGGCGTCTTTCAATTTCTACTGCTTCGCTCTCTTCAAACATCACCACAAAAGCGGACACAAAATTGACTTCAACAACACGAAGACCATTGCTACAGAAAAAACACTCCACTCCAGAATAATTCGCGAAGCGGTTGTCGACCCAACTATACACGAAAATGGGATGGAATAGGAAAAACTGAAAACTACAAAAAATTAGAATTCATTGTTCTCAATGAGTCGAGAGTAGATTTTCCATACTAGGATCGATCGACAGAAACCACCCAGCAGTCGTTGGAATATATGGCATCTCGTATCCTAAGACCACTCACATTATTCGACACATTCATGAGCAATCATCATTTTCTGTAACCCATCAGGAAAGTTAAGCGAAACGACTACTTCATGTAACTACCCTTTCAGTAGGTAGTACCGTTTATTTACTTCGAATACAAAATATAGGTTGGTTTGGTTCCGAAAGAAATTCTTATAGCTTGATTCATTCGACTCGAGCATGGAAAAACTCTTGTTTATTATTGGAGAAAACGATGACTCCTTATATTTTTGGGTGAAATGTATGCTTTTCACAAAAAAAAACTATTTGATCGAGATGAATAACAAATTCTTCAGTGAATCGAACTGGGCGATAATTGATTAAAATCCATATTAACAAAAATATGACAGTTTGCTGTACAATTCTCACTGAAAATGGGTTTACAAAACCGCGACACGTGTTTCGCTATACAATAGGTATACAATAGCTTCCTCCTGTTGATATCCTGCTTGAAGAAGCTATTGCCGCGGTTTTGTGAACCCTGTGTCACTGAGAATCGTACAGAAAACTGTAATATTTTCGGTTATTCAAACGATTTCAATCATATTATACACTCGAGGGATCTTTCAATAAAAAATATCCGTGTGCCGACCCCCCCCCCTTTTCTTTTTTTTTTAGGAACCCTTTTTTTGCCCCCCTTTTTTTTTCGGGGGTGTCCCCTTTTTTTCTCCCTCCCTCTTTTTCTTTTCTCCTCTCTCTCCTTCCTTCTTTCTTTTTTATATGTTTCTTTGAAGAACATCCACTAAATAAATCGCTCCAACACGAGACAAGTTTGTAGATATCAGATGTAAATAATATTCCTTCTTTCCATGACAGCTCAAAATCATCATCATTTACAAATGGATCATGTTAGTCCGAATTCGCAGAAAAATTTTTGAGTTCCGGTTCAGGTGGGATACAAGCATGATCCTGATTAAATATCAAATCAATTCATATCAACGCGAAACATGCGTAAACCTAACATGCATAAGTGGTCCTGGAATCCAATCTCGTTTCGATTACTGTATTTGCCATCGTTGCTAATATCATTCGCCATAACCCGATCATAAATCAACATTTTTGACACATCTTTCGTTCATCAGTATGTGCAAACATGTGCCAATAGAAATGTAAATAAAGCAGACAAAGCCAATATCCCATAATTGATAGCATTAAACGGCGATTAACGTCTCGGTCTGTGCACATTGATAACATACACTATGAAGTTTATCTCCTAGAGAATCAATAGATTGAAATCATCCATTGCTTGCAACATATTTTTTTGAGAGGGGATATCCAGGTCTATCGAACTGGCACCACAAAGTATATAATATGACCTCTCACTTCGAACTAGGTTTTTTTTTCTGTGTGTTACCAGAATTCGAAATTTACATTTTAACTGAAAAATAAAAGAAAAAACGTATTAAATTTGTTTATTAAGTCACTACTAGTATATTTCTTTGTTCGATTTATGGTCAAACCCCAAAATGACAGTAAATTGGGTGGCTCAAGAAAACGAGATTTCGAAATTTAAGTTCAAATGAAAAAATTAAATATTTATATATTAAAATTAAATATTTATTATTATATTTATTGAATATTCTCAAGTACGACAATGGGTAAAAGACGTAGTAGATAAGTTAATAAGATATCGAATATTCAGGTAAACTCTTCGTGAATCGTCCATTTTTTTGAAAAAATGAGATTTCTAACCGGTTTTCGATAATTCCTGAGGACTTGAGCAGATTTCCGAAAAAGTAAATATTAAAGTTGCAAATATTTCTCAGATAAAGTAAAAATTTGTTCAGGATAGTCTCAACTTACCTACACGGCAGGTGAATGGACAAACGCTTGTCTGAAAACAATTTCTGCCCTGGCTAACACCACAAAAGGCGTTGAATCATTTAAGACAGGTTACAGTGCAGGATTATCTTTTGGCAATACAATTGCCGGAACTAATTTTCAGTTATTGGGACAGGCACATGTGCAACCGGTTTCGGGCTGTTCGTCCTATGGTCAGTACAATTCGATGGTTTCCCGTAATCAAAAATTTCTTTCCTTCGAGAGTGTCACAACTCGAAAACTAACGACAAGGATATTGAGCCGTTATCTACCCATAAATGAGGTAACAACCAGAAGTAAATCCAAAAAAAATTTTTTTTGGAAGCATCTCTGACTATGACTCATCGCCGGATGTTGGAACTATCAATTTCTTCTCAGTAAATAGTATTTCAGATCCAACGTTTACGTTTGAAACAATTGATGAACATGAAATATATAATCATATCTTAGGTATGAAGTCAAATGCTATTGGGCCAGACAGACGGCATAAATATTCGCATGTTACTGTATTGTTGTTGCCCCCTACTATTACCTCATTCAACTCAGATATTTAATCATTGCATATCCACAAATTCTTATCCATCATTGTGGAACCAAGCAAATGTTCTTCCTTTAGCAAAAGTTCCAAATCCAGAGAGCTTGAGTGATCTTCGTCCTATTAGCATATTATGTACGTTATCAAAGGTTTTTGAAAAGATTTTGAACAAACAAATTCGCACTCATTTGAACAACGTTGATGTATTACCGTCCTGTCAATCAGGATTCAGATCAAACCATAGTTGTACGACAGCCATCCTCAAAGTTGTAGACGATTGACATATTTCTGTTGATAGTAATAAGCTCTGTATCTTGGTATTATTGGATTATTCAAAAGCCTTCGATCGTATCAATCATGAACTTCTTCTTGCTATTTTGAATTACCTAGGCCTCTCCAAGGACGCACTGGCGCTACTTGGAAACTATCTCTCTAACCGTTCCCAAAGAGTTGTCTCAAACAACGATTACTCCAAGTTCATCAACATCAAACATGGTGTACCTCAGGGTTCAATATTAGGTCCTTTATTATTCGTTTTATACACATCTCAGTTTCATAAAGCCCTGAGGTATGCTTATATGCATTGTTACGCTGACGATACTCAGCTATACTTGGGATTCGAAGAAAAATATTTAAACCAAGCTCTCCACCAAATCAATCAAGACCTCGATACCTTAGTTTCTCTATCCAGCAAATATTGTCTTTCCATCAATGCATCTGAATCTAACGTGATGCTATTCGGAAGAACAGCCGCTAGAAAACGCTGCTCGGCTTCCATTGATATCAGAATTGATGGAACTAAACTACCCTTCAAAAACGTCTTAGAAACTTAGGTTTATTTCTGGATAATGAACTCCGCTTTAAATCACATGTTTCACAAATTTTGAAACAAGGTTATGCCAATTTGAAGATGATTTACTCTAATAGAGCATTCCTAACCAAAAAAAAGCAAACTTTTACTTTGCGATGCATTGGTACTTTTGCACGGAAATTACGCGGACGTCGTCTACGGTCCCAATCTATTGAAAACAGACTGCTTCCGAATTCAAAAATTACAGAATTCATGTATGAGGCTGATTACGAGCACACGAAAACGGGAGCATATTTCACACCTCGGGAGAGATTTGGGATGGCTGAACATAGAGACCAGGCGCAAGCTTCACTCTGCAGCACTATTTCACAAAGTCCTTGCAACCAAAACACCCTCTTACCTTTTTGAAAAGATATCTTTCAGAACTGATGTTCATCATCTAAATTTGAGATTCCGAAAACAACTTACAATACCAAAATATAAAACATCACTCTTTCGTGGATCTTTTTCGCATTACATAGCCCGCTTATACAATAGGATTCCATTCCAATTTAAATCACTGTCTATCAAAAAGTTCAAAAATGAATTGAGAGAACATCTGTTCTCGGACACTTGTATTTGAAAAACCATACATGAATAATACTTGATTGATAAATTTCGTGAAAATTAGGAATAGTAGAGATATCTGTTTTAGAGCAAGAGCCCGCGTCCGCCAGACCTTCGTTATTTTATAAAAGCTGAAAGTTTCTCTGCGTATTCCCCTAACACAGGTGAGAACGATCAGCGACTATGGAGTTTGGATGATAGTTACTTCTTCAGATACCAGGTAGCAAAGGAGTATAATATAGTACCTCACTTTCGTCAAAGTATAAAGCTCAGCTTTTTCATATCTTCTTCGGAATGATATAAGAAATCACATCATCCATTGCCAGACACTTACTCTGGTTTCAACCCCCTGCCAGACACCCCTCAACTTCATTAAATCATAATTATTCCTACGTTTGACAGTATTTGAAGGGTTTTTGTGACGCCATCTTGCCTATAATGTCGATATTTCTGTTTACTTGTCAATGTAAGAGAAATTTATCTTTTCTGAAGGGTAAAGTAGGTGCAGATATCTATTTGTCAGTTTGATAAAATGGTTTGACTGAAATATTGGCAGAAAGATGATGAAGCTTCACAGGAGTGTTAACAATAGAAGTTTATTCGGAAAATAGTAGTTCAATCCTGAAAGTACTTATAAAAATATGAATGATCTAAGATATTGATGAAATTATTTCACATCTGTTGCTGAATTGCTTGCCATCTTTTGACGTTATGTATAAGTAATCAAGAAAATGTGCGCTTGAAGCTACGACATTCGTAAGAAATATATAAGAAAACACATGACTTGGATAAAAATCTTTGCTGTCTGTTTCCTGGCCAAGCAACCAAGATCCAAACTCCACAGTCGCTGATTGTTTTCACCTTTGTTGGGGACACGCGCAGATGAACTTTCAGCTTTTATAAAATAACGTAAGTCTGGCGATCGCCGGCTCTTAGGCTATTTCTTTCTTTCTTTAACTTTATTCTTACATAGAAATGATGTAATATCATTAATCAATCTCGTGTCACTTAGCTGATTTGCACCACAATTGTTGTAGTTGTACTATCTATTTTTATGTCAAGGTTGGATGGAAGAGCAATCTCTGCCATGATTCATCATGGCAGAAATTGAATTCTGCTTTTTGTTTGGTTGTATTTTCTGTACCAACAATAAAAGCACTATTATTATTTATTATTATTAAATATACTCAATTCCTCGTATAAAGGAAGTAAATTTCACAAATTTTTGGTGAGCACACTTGTAAACCGGCTATTAATTAAATCATCTTATGGAAACATTCGTTCATAGTCAATCTTCAACTATTTGTGAATAAAATTTCTCATGAATTGATATGTTTGTAATCGATAAAATAAATCAGGAGATTCAGAAAAGTATCCCAAGTAGCACAAACATATTAGACCAATATTGGTTCAATATTACGTTAATATCAACCTCATATTGTAGATATCATATTGGACATAAAAAAAATGTGAACATTCGGCGATATTAGAGCAACATTCAAAAGCAATATAAGGATATAACGTTTCAACTATATTGGTACAATATTGTTAATGATATATCGACGAAAAAGGTATATTCGATTGATGTCACTAATTATTTTTTTATAATATTCGGGATTATACATATCTATTTTATCCATTAGTCAACTCGAAAATTTCACTCATCCAAATTAACTTACCGAATACTAACCTGGAAAAAACTCTGACTGCTGCGGGGCTTGAACTCACGACCTTCAGAATGAAAAATATTATAACCAAATTCAAATTCACTATACACTCTTCGGCACGGAGAGACTTGTTTGTAAGAAGGAGTTGGGTGGTATAGATGTGGTGACTTCAAGTTAGTTATGTTCGAGACAACATTAAAATGTTAGAAACTTAAGTAACAATGAAATATATTCGAAAAAACACTGAAGGATCACTGTCTTATGTGATGGCGATTTGGAATATCAAACTTGCTGTGCCAAATGTTCTGGGCGTAATTTTCTGGTATTGAAATCCACCAAATGACGATATTTCAATTTTTCCAAATTTTGTTAGAAATAATTCGTGATGAATATTGCGTATCCGATATTGATATATATTTGAATACAATAAGTGATCACTTTCAAAATCTCGATACCCCTTTTCAGGCTGTGATTCTTAAATGTCTATTTGAATATTTTTATTTTAGTGTTGAAACAATATTCATGCAATATCAGAATTCGCATATCTATATTGCAGTATCATGCCGATATGCTACCTAATGTGATAATACAATATTTTAATCTACGCTCCTAAACAATGTCGAATATACATTAGCTTTCGATGTTGAAAATTGAGTATATACAAAGTATGCACACAATATTGAAATATCTATGTTGTTGAACTGATATTATTCATTATCACCTGATATGGTAATTCAGATATTGGTAATAAGTTATCAAACCCATATATATTCAATATTGAACCTTACAAAATGCAGTTGAAATTTATTGTCAATATTGAGGCAATATTCACAATGAGATATCGTTTTCTCAATATTGATTAATATCAGTTCAACATCAATTTTTCACTTACGATGTATCTATATTGGACCAATCTGAAGTCGGGGTTCAGCCAATATTATGTGTTACTTGGGATGGGATTCACGAAATCAGTTGTAGATATTGCAACAGGAATTACAGAGATACAATAACTTATTCTGAGGAACATTATGCTCACATGAGATACGGAAGGACAGAAAAGTCTGGTGTTGCTCAGCATATTCTGGATGATGGTCAGGATTGGCGAAAGCAATGAAAGACTATCTGAACAAAATGTTCATGATAAAAGCCTTCTCGATGCATTCAAAAATCTGGAGGAGCAAGATACAGTAAAATTAGTAGTATCAACTGCCCTTGCACCTTACTAGTATAACTTGCACTGGACGCGTACACGGTTCGTATCTTCAGGGAAAGAAAATAGATAGTAAATTTAAAGACTATCTTCAATGCAAAGGTAGTGCGACCATGACTTCACTCATAAATATTTATAATTCATTTCTCAACATTCATCTAAATAGCGGCCCACGTGAGGTAGGCCCTTCATCAGCATTCATATTATTTATACATTGTGCTATTTATACACAACCATGACCAGTCTCAGATTATTTTCACTAACTGTATTATAATAGCCCAGAGCACGCTGAACGACACTGGCCCTTCCTAGAGCTTCGTATTATTCCCATGGTTCCATATATCGCAGTCGGTAGTGTAGAAGTAAGCACTTCCGCCTATCAAGCAGAAGACCAGGGTTCCATTCCCGGACCACTGTGCTGAGATTTATACATGAAAAGGTAAGGCCTCGTTATTCCATTACTCGCACAAGTATCGACTCCTAGGGTTGACGTTCGTCAGCTATTATGAAAACCAACCATATATACCAATAAAGAATGGAAAAACAATGTAAGTACTTTTATTTCATACTGCATCGTAACAGCCATGTTTGAGTCAACGATTTTAGTCCGGTAAATGAGACTTTACGGTATCGAGTCCGGTAAAATTTTTACCGGACTCTAATGAAATGGGGCCAGAATCAAACAATTTATTGTGAAAACAATACAAAATTAATAAACATGTAATTAAAGACAATCTAAACATTAAAAGTAACATGAGTTGTGCAATCTGTATTCCTAGTTATTTCAACTTTCGGTAAACCATCGTGGAGAGTGGAACTCGAGCAAGCACTTGTACTAATAATTTCTTTAGATTTCTCGGTTAAGACTTGCACAAAACTTTCTTCTCCCTGGATCATTTTAGCCACTTTGTTCTTTCCTTCCAACGAATCCCCAATATACTTTTCTGCCACGGAGGAACTCTTCCATCCTCCATGTCTTTTGAGAACGGAAAATTCCGCTCCCGCATTTGCTAGTAAAGTCGCCGATGTGCGGCGAAAACTATGGCCGGTGTACAACTCGGGATTTGCTAATCCTAGAAATTCCGCTATTTTCTTGAGAACTCCACCGACTGTGTGAATTCTCTTCGACTAGAAAATCACCAATAATGATTCCTTCAAAAGAATATTAAGTGCAACCTACCAGATCAAACAAATACGCCAGCATTATTTCCCCATTGATTTCACTGACTGCGTTTACCCTTTTCCAGTCGCAAATCTGTTTATATTCGCTATGGTACCTTTCTGATGATTTTGTGGGAATCAGAGAGCCGGCAGCTTCATTATATTTACGCAAAACATCTTCGGGAATGTTATTGTTTGTCGACATTTTGTCTGTTGACATTTCGTTTCACAAAAGTCAACAAAACAAACACCAGAAACAGTAACCTCAGAAACTAGCTTTTCCATCATGGATGATCATATTTTCAATTTTTGTTTTATTAATGTAAGATTTAGTGTCTGCAGTATGAAAATAAACATTTCGACTCGTACTGTAAAAATGCGTTTCCCGGACTTATGAAGTAGATTACTATTTTATAATGCATCAGCGAAATATCACGTGATAGATCACTAGTTCAAAGACACTCTATACCTGATTTTTTTTGATATTCATCCTTCTCCGGATGAGTTTATGGGTATTCTCGATAATTTGGAGGAAAAAATCCAGAAGAAAATCCTCCAAAGTGTCTCACAAACCATTAAAATGAATGAATATCGCAATGAATAATTTGAGTTGGGTCACTCTCCGAAGATATCTCTGCCGGATATTTCATCCTGTATCCACGGACAGAACTCTGGAGCCGATGTTGGCGTTAAATTACACATTTTAACGATAAATCCCGATCTAATAGGGCCCTTCAGGTTAATTTGTTAATAATAACTGCACCTGGGATCAGAGGGTATATGGACTAGATTACTCCGACGTAGTTGGATGAAAATACCCGGTGGATTTGAATTTCACTCATGCGAATGGTTTTTTCCTGCAGAAGTGCGCCGTATATTCTCTAAATGGGAATGGGTGAACTATGGAACATTCTTACAACACCGGATTTTCTCGAAGCATTCAGTTGTATACCAAGTCGATGTGATTCAAGGGCTAGCCGAGCTGTAGACAGGAGAATATTAGTTCCTCATAGACAAGAACTTGTGTTATGGTATGCACATCAGCTTATTAGGAAACGAAGAATTCATTTACAGCTACGATGAAATCTTAACAAACACTTTTCTGTTGTCAGTATTACTACTTTTCTTCGTGTTCAAAGGCAGTCGTTCTTTGGAATTTCTTCCTGACATTTCGCTAGCGCGATTGGCTAGCTTCTTCAGAGGCTCACTCATCTTGACTATTATTCCGATCATCGGAAGGTTAGGTTAGGTTCGCTCTAGCAAAACGCCAGGAAGAAATTCCAAAGAACGAAGGCCTTCAAACCCGAAGAGAAGTAGTAATACCTCGGCTGCGAAAGCCTTAACCATTTTGACTAATTTTGTTATCGATTGCAGAATATCAAATAATTCTTCGTCATATACCGTGCGCAAATCAGCCTCACCTTTATATTTTTTTCCTTCTAGCATCGTTGTGATTTTTTGGTGATTCATATGCTAGCATGATATGGATTTCAAAATATGTTTTTGCAACATTTGCACTTTCACGATGGCATGATAAGAATTTCAAATGGAACACGCAGTATATTGATGCATTCTCGAATCGATCAGTTCATTTCACATACTCATATCCTAATTCGATAAAAAATATGCTGCGGTGTTAAATATGGTGATATTGCGGGCTACTTCATATGCATCACGATTTTGAGTGATGCCGAAAAATGATGGTGCAGAGGTGGAGTGAAGCACTTGGTAGTTCTTTAAAATTTGTTTATCAAGCATGTTGCCTTGTATCCTCTCAAGAAAGCAACTTCCCGGTCCATTCTGTGCTTCAGGACTATGTTAAATGGATACTCCATGATAATAGAACACAATTTACGTCAAGGCTCTGGAAAAACCTCGATGGAAGAAGCTGGGGTGCAACTAGTCTAAAGCTCGTACGTCATCCCTGTGCAAATCCCTCAGAACGGGTTGACACTTAGGAACTTAGGAGGCTTTTTCGGACCTAGTGTCATGAAAAGCACTACCAGTGGGCCATGGAAATTCTTTGTTTCTCTGATTATTTGAATTCCATTGTCCATGAGTCGACTGGTTTCAGTCTAAATGAACTGCAGCTGGGGATTGATCGGTAGTGATTTCTTTGCGAACACTTGCCACTTGCCAAATCCAGGTCGTCCATTCACAAATTTCGATCCTGGTGATTCAGTATTATTTAAGGCCAATAATATGTTTTCTGCAATAAAGAAAGAAACCAAGATGTTTCTATTACTTTTTGAAGGTCCATATTGTATAAAAAAGAGTAAGCGACGCCACTTACGTTCTGCGGATCGTGGATGATGATTCTGAGCGAGGGATTTTCCATGCATCACATTTGAAAGCATATAGAAAATTTCAATGTGAAGTTTCCACATTACAAACTTAATATTGAAATTTAGGAGCGAAGTTGTGCTGGAACGCATTTATCCTTTCGTATTCTTCTTCTCGTTCGTTTTGAACGTAGTTCACCTATTTACATAATAAACAACAAATAGTTGATACACAGGTTTGAGTTTTGGCGCTTGTTTATTCAGTTTATTGTCATTAGTCATGTAATGCATTTTAATAGGTACATTAGCATAGTATAGCATATTTGGTTGTTTGTGGTCTGATACGTCGTACGAAATAGAGATGGCATACGATCTAGAATTTTACTGGGTTTCTTTTCCACTTGAGCTTCTGTGCGGAAAACTGTATTCACTAAGAAAGTTATAGAATAAAATGGATTTGTTGCAAGGGATGGTGAGCCCTAATGGCAATATACCTAAATTGACTTCTAATCGATCGATCCTTGATGCCGGTCATTTTTTCCTTCAGGTGGGGGATATTTAAAATATTATGTAATGTTCACATGTATAGTTTTTATATTTCATTGTTACACATGTATGTATTTGTTCTTGTTTGACTATCATTTCTATCTTCAGCCGCAAAATCTATTGAATGAATACGCAGCAACGATGTCTCGTCAGATTCTTCTTTCTTCCCGAAATTCAGCCACCCACACACCCCTGACAGTTTGAACTGCCTTTCCACCTTGGTTCAGCACACACACATAATAACGAGTATCCAAGTGGTTGAGAGCGAGTCTATTCCTATACTTACTTTATCTATTTTTGTACCTGCATTGTTGTAGCATCGGTCTTCATCCAAGTAGAATAATAGCATAGGGGATGACGAGTACAGGTCCAAGAGTTCTGTAGGCTGCATTGCAAAAACTTTTGTATATGCTGCATCGCTACCTCCGTTGACCAACGCTGTACGTCAACTCGCACCCCGCACTTATAAGCAAGTGCAAAAATGAAACTTGTTGCAACTTGTTGCCTCCAACTGGATGGGGATGGTGTATTGAAGATAATTCTTTGCTATCGATTACGACAACGGCAGGTCCAGCTCTTCAGGAACTTCTCAGGTTGCTTACTTGTAACTGTCGAAAGGGGTGTGGAAAAGCAGGAACACCGCTATCTACTGTAGGACTGAAGGGACTATTTATGGGCATTCTATTTTATCCAAAATTATTTTTATTTTGAGGATTGAACAGTTTTCAACGTTGTGGCGGATGTCTCGACATTTATTGCACCAACAGAGCCATTCTTTGCAGGTCGTGGATGGGGATTACGCTGAAGCGGAAATCAACGATCCGATCGCCAATGAAGACAACATATCAAATGCTCGCGACAGTGACAATGATAACGATGAGAAAGATAACTCAATTTAATTCGATTTGTTCAGGTTAGATAATTTTCAGTTATAAAATAATTCATTTAGAGGTGATTTATGTTAGATTATTCATTTGTAAAGATGTATTATGTAATGTCCTATTTTGAATAATATTAACAACTACTTGTTCAACAGCCAGTATAATTATCGAAATAGAAATAGAATTTATTCATCCTTTGGAGACATTAACAAATTTATAGGATATGTCAAGTAAAAATAGTTCACACATAGAAGCACTTTGAAAACATGTAAATTGTGGAAAAGGTGAAGAATAAAATATATGATTAATAAATAAAAGGCATAACAATATAAATGTATGAGAAGTTTCATCTGGAAGGAATTAACAGGGGCCCGTTCAGTCTAATTGATCTGAGAAAAAATCATCTACACTGTAGTTTACAAGAGTGATTGTGCTTTAATTGCTCTTTTGAATGATAGTTTGCTCATATTTTTGTAACGCCCAGGAAGATGATCGAATACTTTTCATGCCCATATATTTGGGGAACTAATCGAATTCAGAAGATCTGTGCTTGGGAATGCTCGAAGGTCACAGTGTCGAGTAGAGTAGTTGTGGTGGGATTAGTTTGTGGTGCATAACTTTATGTTATCTAATATGTACTAGAGACAACTTGTCTTTGGGGAACTAATCGAATTTAGAAGATCTGTGCTTGGGAATGCTCGAAGGTCACAGTGTCGAGTAGAGTAGTTGTGGTGGGATTAGTTTGTGGTGCATGACTTTATGTTATCTAATATGTACAAGAGACAACTTAGTATATAGATACTAGGGAATGTTGAGATCTGGTGTGATACGAATGCTTATTTGCATGATTCCCTTCAAGGGATAACAACTATTTTCCTAATAATCATTTTTTGAGATACGGAAACTCTTTCCTCATCAACAGCATTCCCCTACTACGTTGTAGCTCAGACATAAAGACTATAAACGAGACTGTACTACACGTCCAACAGGGCGTGTAGAGGCATGCAATCCTTTATTTTAGAAATAGCATAATATGCTAATATGGTTAATCTTTTTACGTGTGACTGCAATATGGTCAGACCATCTCAGACAGTTATTCACAGTAACACCTAAAAATTTTGTTGAATATGTGGTGATTACCACATTTATAGGAACATCTAGCTTGTCGGCATAATTCAATGATTTGAAATAAAAACATTTGGTTGGTTTTGGTTGAATTAACAATAAGATTGTTCGACCTGCACCAATGCAGAAAGCATGTAATTAACTCTTCAGTTGAGGAATTTAGTTCTAGATTTTCGTGCTGTGACCACTAGGGAGTTTTCATCAGCAAAAGAGTGAGAGCAGATACTTTATCAGAGAAATAAAAAGGAAGTTTATTTACAAATAGGAGAAATACTAGGGTCCCAACACATATAATCCCCTACATCTTTGTAAGGTTAAAATATTTCGAGAATATGTTGAGTTTCTAGTAAGTTACCTGATGGAGAATGTAATGACCAACAAGTTTTATTATTTATTTTCGAGATATAGGACAAAACTATGAAACTGCTCATCTCTCATAAAGCTTGACGGCCAAAGATTAGGCCTAGACTCACACACAAGAAGTCCATCAAATATAGAATTTCACGGGGAATAATTTTTTCATCAAAAATTTTTTTTCCTAAAATTTAAAATTCTTGGAATTATCGTGAAAAATTGATTATGGGGGGCTAAAACGTGCCACAGAAAAAGAAGTACAGGTTTTGGAGGTGGGAATTTTGATAGATTGTTTCTGGAACCTCAACCAAAACTTTCCACCAAATACGTAAAGCTTATTCAATCCAACTTGGCACAAACTCAGCTACTTTTTCAGTTGCACATTGGTAGTGCAGACCATGACGAAAGAAAAAACACCTGCTAGGAATCAATTTCAACACAGTGAACACATAGAGTAGGTGTTATTTTATATTACTATACTTCACAAAGATTGCTGGGCATATACGTTATCAGTGCCAAGATGGATTTGATAAGCTGTACACTGATTTTTTCTCGCCTAGACTAATATAGAAATAAAAAGGATATCCAGACAAATTTCAGAAAAAACATTAACGAAGATTGAAATTCAAAATACATCCCCGAAGCTGAGAAATAGAGCTTATCCAAACTACACATCCTGTAACAAACATTGAACCTTATGTCCCCCGGTAGTCTGAAAATATAACAGCAACATGTATACTACCAGAACAACAGTTTGAACAACAAAAATATTATTTTCACTACTGACACATCCTAAACCAATGACATGACAGAAAACACAGAGAATTGCATTAATCAAATTCCTTGACGGGCAAAAATATTCGGTGGAACATCAAGACATCAGGGGCCTGTTTCATAAAAGTACAAGTCTTGTAGCTACAAGAGAAAGACAATGTAGGTACAGGTAAAAAACAAGTAAAAGACAATTATAAGATTAACTGACTTACCTAGTAAGGAAGATTGATCTGTATTATACTTCGGTCCCATCCGAAGATTACAAATAATTACAATTATAGTTGCACTACCCTGTACGATCCGATACAAACGTTCAAAGAGAAAAAACGACACCACATTCCTTGAATCATATCTCAACCGCCACAATCCAATCAGTGCTAATTTTTGTACCTAATAGATCGTGTTGGATGCGGGAGAGCGGGTTTGTAATCTTCGGATGAGACCGAAGTATAATACAGATCAATCTTCCTTACAAGGTAAGTCAGTTAAGGGCGTTCCTTAGCTGTGGAATATTATAGAGTTGCATTAACCTACAAATATTTCAGAATTCGATAGGCGGGTCTCTCTGGTTACTGTTGCCATGACAGTTGATCACACAGACTCGTTGGTGGCATGATATTGTTTACAACGAATATTCAACGTTTTGAAATTTTGAAAATTCAATTTCTTATAATTATTCCCTTATAAATGCAAGTATTCTACTAAAAAAGCATACACTTTTTTATTCGCATGCTTTTTCTTGAGATTTTCAATTAAGTTCAATGATTTAAATTTGAAAAAAAAAATCAAATTGGCAGAATAGGCGAATCCCTCCAGATAATCGTCAGTTATGAGACTGCAACGTCTAGGCATCCAGATGAACCATATATATCTTAATCTGACGCGCTTGTGTTTTTCAAAGTGACGAAATTTTTTATTCACATTCTAATAACGGACGCGAGTCTGCGTCACATCCAAACCTTCAGATTATTATATAAGAGCTTTTTTTAGGTTCACTTAACATCCCCACAAAAATTCTGACGCGCTCGAGTTTTTTTTTCAACCCTTACGTACGACCACCCCCATCATGGAAACAATCAGATTAATATACGTACATTTTTAACAATATGTTGGACATAGATGATATATGCGCTCGAGTATGTTCATGCAACAGTTTTTTTTTATATTTTTGAAAGTCTATAGCCGCTCCCCAACCGATGAGAAGGTATACATTCAGAGCTGGGCAGTACTTGAGTAAATTGTACTCAAAAGTGTACTCGAGTACTCAAAGTACTCAGTGATTGGTACTTGTGAGTATCTTTATTCTAACGTACTCAGTACTCGAAAAATTTTAAGTACTTTACATTTCAGAGTACTGAGTACTTCTGATTCATACATCTGACGAGTAACGAGTACGAGTACGGACGCGCGCGCACTCGCACAGAACCGTAAGTGATACCGCTAAGAAAACTTGCAAATCTGGCATAGACATCAATTACATTCAAAAGATGGTTATTGATGAAGGTACAAAATTCCTTGGTCCATCCGAAAGTTTGGCTGACAACGATTCCCAATGCGATGATTTTTTTGATTTTGATAGTGTAATAAATGTGTAGAAAGCGTAAGCCCAAGTCACTCTCAGCAGTCTCAGTTTCAGCCTTTGAACTCCGTTGTTGTGAGTGTGGTGACGAACATGAAGAGAAAAACACAATAGAACTTGAGTTCCTGCAAAATCTTGATGATCCAAGGAACACTTTTTCAATGCTGGAAGACTATCCAGTAATGAAGAAAAATTTCATGGATTCAAATACACCATTGCCTTCTCCTGCACCGGTTGAAAGACTCTTCTCTTATGCAACGGTAATAAATGCTCCAAAGCGTAATGCATTAAGCGATAGGAATTTTGAAAACTTGGTTCTCCTACCTTTAATAATTTTTTGTGACCTACCTTCCTGTTCCTATCTATACCTACCAATCACTTGATCAACCAAGTGGTATCGATTTACTGATATGCGAGAAAAAGTACCAGAAATCACTTATTACAATTTTGTGATCATTTTTCATTTTGTAATGTTTGTTTTGTTAATTTGTTTACTTAAGGAAAGTTATAATATTTTGTTATTTTCTCTTATGAAAATTTTATTTTGGAAGTAGCCTGTTGTATTATTAAATATTATTGGGTGAAGTGAATAAAAGTGAGCATGAGTTCAAACTATAGATCCGTCTTTCTCATACCTCATCAACCCGTATAGGTTTGTCCCAAAAAAATTTAGCAAATGCTCACACTCAAATTTTATTCACTCTACCCATTATATACACATTTCTGAAATATACCTATAAATAACCCTATAACTGTTCTTTTGACCATCCTCTACCTGAGGCTGTACCTCTGCACCTAATACCTGCTTTCAGTGCTTTCCAGGTTATATGAAAATCAAAATGCAAAAATTGGTCGTACAAATTGATGGTAATTGCAAAATGATACATCTGTCTGTCACTCTAATACTGACTGTATCCGACAGCCTGACAAGGATACATTCAACGTTCTTTTTTTTGAAATACTCAATACTCGTTACTCATTTTTCACGAGTACTCTGTAAATTTTGTATAAGTACTCATTTGCTTTGAGTACTTCTCATATAAGTACTCATACTCGAACACTTATGAGTACTATTTGAAGTTACTCATAGTGAAGTACTCACGAGTACCTAATTGCAGTACTCTGCCCAGCTCTGTATACATTATGTAATATTTTTTCTTTTTATCATCTAAGCTTCGCAACCCAATAGGTCTCTATGACGCTCGAGTAAATCTAGATTTAGCATCGTGGGCTCTTCTACTATTATTGCATTTTACTTGTCAAACTGTTCCAACCCATATTTTTGGCAAAGCACCTACATCCGTTTGTAAAAACAAATTGCATTTCGCGATAACCGCTGCATTATAAAGAGTCGACTTGTAAATTAAGTCTCCGCCACTGTTACTGCTGAGCCAACTGAATTGCATCCCGAAGTATACGATTCGCACTGATATGATGGCGTCACGTTCCGGCAATGTTATTATGCACTTTTCATTTTGCATTTTCAAGTATTTGTATTGTGTCATTTTCTTACACACTTCATATGCGTTGGTGTATTAAGATGTATTTTTACGGAACGTGGGCTTACTCGAAAATAATTCTCTATTTCAATTAGTTTTGGGCAAACTTGTTGAAAACGAAAAATTACGATAACTTTCGTTGCTAGAGAATAATATTTCGAATCGATTGGTACATGTTTCATTGAAATCGGACCAGAGATGATCTCGAAATTCGCAAAAGCGTTTTGCCGAATATGGTGAGCACCCTTAATCTTATAATAATTATACTTCGGACCCATCCTCAGATTACAAATAATTACACTTGTAGATGTTTGAAGAATAATCTATTACGAAAATATCCATTTATTATAATATATATCGTTGTATTTTTCCATCAATATGTAATAAACAAGCAATAGCAATTTACAATAATTTGAATCTACCTATGTAATCACATAAACATTCCGAATGTATATACATATACTTATTACACATATATACACATTATATATTTCTCTTGAATAAATGAATTATTATATATATATACACTTACATATATTCAATATTGTATATATGTTTAATATATAATCTCCAGGTCATACATAGAGACACACCTCTAATTGGTGTATTTTAACCATATATTATATATAAATCTAACTATACCATTTACAAATAACTTTTATATGTGAATAATATCAACGAATATTTCGTATAGAAATACCCGATCCTTTCAACACTCCTTTAGCAAAAATACTCGGATCCGCCGCTAATGGCCTGTTATAAAAATTATTGAAAGTGTTCGATTTATCCGACCAACCTGCTGCCTTACGAATATCTGCTATATCTGCTCCTGCCCATGGTACAATTATACAAGGTATGTTCCACGGACGGACGAGTTTAGGCTCGTTCTGCGCATTCCACCCGTCGCCGCCATATTTACTTTTTCCCGCTTGTTAATTCAAATGTACTTTGAATTGAATTGGTCGAGTTCTGCTCAATCGCTACAAAGATTGACTAAAAAATATTATGTAATGATAGAATTATACTTTTTAGTGGAAAAATGATACGTTTCCACTTGACACACAGACATTTTTTGCAATAACTTTTGCACTTAACCTGGCTCATCAGCATTTGACAGATGTCAACAGACGTGGACAGATGTAAACATAAACAGCTAATATGGCGGCCTCGGGTGGAAAGAGCGAGAGAGAAAAACTGTATATGTGAGAGAGAGAGTACTCTCCCTGATTCTCCCACCATACCCCTACCTGCGCAAGAACATACCTTGTATAATTGTACCATGCTCCTGCCCGAAAAGCTGCCGACGTAGAGGCATGTCTTGTACTGTAGCTACTATATATTGACATATCTATACCCGCACTTTTCAGTGTTTGTTTTAACCACCTACTAATTGTTTGGGAGCTAGCAGGATGAATTTGCTTTCTATAGGTCACTAACAAAATATCCTCCCAGTTTCTCAATACTTTAGTACGCTTTATGTATTCTTCCAATACAGAAACCACACAAAGCTCTGGTCTATCCTTAAAAAATGGTAATATCAATCTTGGCTGGGAGACACCTGGCCTAGATGTTTTTATTATGTCTGTTATCAAAATATTTACTCTATCTGTGAATTTGAAAATGTTAGAAAGTTTGATTTTCGAAAAAGTCTGAATTCTATGCGCTGTAATTAATGCTAATAATGTAACTAGCTTAAAAGTTAATTGTTGCAAGTTGAGGTTGTTAAGAGAATGCCATTGAGACAAAAATTCTAACACTGAATTTAGATCCCATGTTGAAACATATCTTGGATTTTGAGGTTTCAAGTTATGTGCTCCCTTCAGATATCGTTTCAAAAACCGCTCATCTTCGACTTTGATTGTGAGCACTAGAGAGAGTGCTGATTTTAATGTGTTAATTGTCGAATATGAACTTTAAGACTCTACTTCCGCATTAAAGAATTCAATGACTTTTGTCAATTCATATTTATAGGGGTTCTCACCTTTTTCCTGATTGAAACACCACCATTTTTTATAACAATGATAATAATGTTTCTTAGTATTTTCCGCCACTGAGGCTAGCATGATGTCCAATCCAGAAGCAGGAAAGCCTTTCAAGATTAGTGTCCTCCGTATAAAATGGCTGCCCCCAAGGAAAGGTAAAGTTACAAAAAGTAATTTTTTATGTGGTTCAAATAATATAATTTCGCTGATTTTTATTTCTAAAAATATCGGGAACCAGGGTTGTGTTGGCCAAATTGGAACAACAACAATGCCTTTAGCTTTATCTCTCACAATTTTTTCCAAAACTCTATGAATAAATGCAAAAGGCGGAAATGCATAGAAATACCACTGATTTTAATTCACTGTAAATGCATCTACGACTAGAGAATCTGGATCTGGTTTCCAAGATATATATTTGATACATTTAGAATTCAACTGTGTTGCAAAAAGGTCTATCTCTGGGAACCCAAACGATTTTGAAATCAATTGAAAACTGTCTAAGGAAAGTTCATATTCTGTCTAAATGGCTAAAGACCGTGATTCCAATCTGCAGTCACATTGTCTCTGGAATTTATATAGCAGAATAAAATCCATAACCCCCTGTTTTCACACAACTTCCAAAGTTCCCTGGTTATATTATTCAGTTCTTTATATCTGACACCCCCCATTCTATTAATATATGAGATTGCTGTTGTATTGTCAATTCTTGGCAATATATTACAATCTGTCATATTTGTGGCAAAACTTTCAAGTGCATTGAATGCTGCAGTTAGTTCTAAAATATTTATGTTTTCTTTTCTGTTTTGTCGACCAGAACCCATGTACCTTCCGGTTTCCGACAGAAGCGCCCCATCCTTGCATAGACGAATCAGAATAAATTTCAAACTCAAACTTGTGTTTCAAAATCGTAACGCAAGAACTTAAAATATTTGTTTTCCACCAAGTGAAAATATCCCCGTAGGATGCTGGTAACTGCATTGTTTTATCATAATCGCCCGCACTCTTTTTCAATGCTAAAAATTTGAGACGTTCTAAAGGTTTTGTATAATTCCACCCATACTTGACAACGGGACAAGCAGAAACCAACATTCCCACAAGGCTAGAAAAGTCCCGTATCCTGCATTGATACCTAAGTGAAATTTTGTCCAGGTTGTCAATTATATTTTGTTTCCTTTCACTTATTAAGGAAAAGGTAAGATGTTCAGAATCATATACAAAACCTAAATATCTGCATCGTTTGTCGGGTATAAGAGAGCCTTCTTCATAATTTATTATGAAACCTAATGATATCAAAATAGAAATAGTTTTGTGAGTTCTCTGGTAACAATCTACGTTTGTATTTCTCAAAACTGAAATATCATCCAGATATGCAACACATTTTGTTCCCTGCTTTCGAAACTCAGTGAGAATGGGTTTCAAAAGTTTGGTAAATACAAATGAACAATAACATAAGCCAAATGGAAGTACCTGAAATTCATATCTTTCTTTGTTGAAAATGGACCTCAAGTACCGTCTATATTGTGTATGCACAGGAATCAAAAAATATGCATCCTTTAGATCAATAGATGTCATAAAACAATGTTTTGTGATTAATTTTAAAGCTGACCTATAGTCTTCCAATTTGAAATGGGGCGGATCTATGAATGTATTTAATTGTTTGAATCTGTTAGTCCCATTGGGTTTTTTGATAAGGAAATATGGTGATATAAATTCGCCTTTCAGATATGTACACTTCTTTATCGCTCCCGATCTTAATAAATCGGCTATGACGTCCGTGTACCTAACATCCACCTCAGTAGAAAGAGTAGAGGGGTACAATTGGATCGGTGGGCTAGAAAAAGGAATTTTCACACCTGTCACCCAACTTTCTTTTTCAGTTTTCGCATTTTTTCCATGTCTTTGTCACGCTTTCGTTTGCCAATGATTCACTCTTATCACGTCTGCACCTTACCGTACAAAATAAAGCACTGATTGGATTGTGGCGGTTGAGATATGATTCAAGGAATGTGGTGTCGTTTTTTCTCTTTGAACGTTTGTTTCGGATCGTACAGGGTAATGCAACTACAAGTGTAATTATTTGTAATCTGAGGATGGGACCGAAGTATAATTATTTAGCATCGTGTTTCTTTATGATTCTCTTGTAGCTACAAGACTTGTACTTTCATGAAACAGGCCCCTGGTAGTGCAAAAAAGTGAAAACAAGATGAACACATTCGTACTGGGGATGAAACTCAAATGATAGCAACAGCAAGTAAGGTAGGAATCTACTTTCATCACGCTGTCTGACTATGACTCCGTCGTAGTTATTCGACGATTTTTTTTTTATTCCGCAGGAATGGCCCGTGTGTTTCTAATGCGGAATGTGATTTTCCGGAATGAAAGAATTTCCCGTCCAATTTCACGGCTGGATGAAAAGTGGGAATTGCGAATTGAAACTAATTGGTGGCGCACGGGGAGAAAATTCGCAGGTAACGACTTGGAGGGACCTGTATAAAGTTTTCATCGCGGAGAGAGTGTGTTTGTTCTCGTCATGAATTATTCACTACATCGGGGGAGTCCATAAAACGGCGAGTTCTTGATCACGCAGGCTTTCATGTAGATAGTTCGCAGATGTCAAAGACAAACAGTACATGAGACATATTTCGGTGTACACAAGTACAAAAACTCGACAAAGAATGAACCTGCGGACAACGAAATCAAAACACACGGCGATATTCAATCGAGAAGTTTCATTATGTTGATTTCACATTTGGAACAGTTCGGAGAACATGGTAGGGATAGAGAAATAGACTGCAGCGCTCGATGTGGACAAATCAAGCATTTTTGGGCGACTGTCATTTCCCACAGCATACCGTCAAAAATCCTCTTTCCTTCGATCACCCAAAGATGTAATACCCAACAAGGAACATTTATAAAACAGACGAACAGACGAGCATCAAACAGGTCGTAGGAACACGAACTAACAGTACCTAATTCAGAAATGACCTCGTCCATCACAACGAAACCGGACACAAAATTGACTTCAACAACACAAAAACCACTGCCACGACAAAAATAATCCACTCCAGAATAATTCTAGAAGCAATAGAATTTTAAAAACGTCCTGAATGCCTTATCGAACGAAATTATTCACGAAAACTTCCTAATTCCTGGAAACCATTGCCGTCCCATCGAACAAATCCTTCAATCAAATCTCCTCAAGCTATCCCAACATCTAGTCCGATCACATTTTCTGCACCGTCGGACCCTTTTACGCTTATAAACATCAAACCAGTGAGCTGAAAAAGCTCCCATTCGCCCTTCTTCAAAACGATTATTCCTACCCTCAGATCCAGAGAACCATTCAACGCCAACAAACCCGCTTCTCGCATCCCAAACCAACGGAAGACCCGGCTGAACACCCGAATGCTTTCCTTCCTTTCATTCAGGGAGTCACTGATGAAGTAAGCTGATTTCTGACAAAACACGATATCAAGACAGTTTTCACAGCAAACAATTAAATATTCTCTTTCCTGCGATCACCTAAAGATATAATACCCAACGAATCACAAGGAATATGATAATATGAAATTCCTCGTCACGACTACCCGAGAACATACGTAGGCCAGACGAACCGACGAGTATCAAACAGTTCCTACGAGCACGATCTAGCAGTGCGTAATTCGGACATGACCTCGACTCTCTTCAATCGTCACCATGACCGTCACCGGGCACAACATTGACTTCAACTACACGAAGACCATTGCCACGGCAAAAACACTCCACTCTAGAATAATTCGCGAAGCAATAGAAACTGAAAAACGCCCTCAATGCCTCAACAAACGAGACGACTCACAAAGGCTTCCCAGTTCCTGGAAACCATTACTAACTCATCGAACAAATCCCTTAATTAATCCTTTTCAAACCAGACCTACATGGGGTCCGACAGTTTCAACAACGTCGGACTATCATATAGCCATAAATACCATTCCTCTATCCAAAAAACCACAGTCTTCACTTTGTCAAGATAAGAACTGGGGGTTAAGGAGACTTAGACCTCGGCACCAAGTCGAACGATTCCAGACGCGAAGTTCCAATAGATATAAAGAACTCTGATTGAGGTTTTTAATTGTCGAGTTTTGACGTATAGGGATAATACAATAAATATTGTCGTATTTTCCAGTCTCTAAACCATAGCGTATTAGGCTGTATTCAGACAGATCCGAAATTCGAACGTACGACGATCCGATAGCTTTCTGATTGGTCTAAATTTAAATTCGTGCGATCGGATTTAGATTTAGACCAATCAGAAAGCTATCGGATCGTCGTACGATCGGATTTCGGATCTGTCTGAATCCAGCCTTAGGCTCAGGTGAAACACTGATGTCCTTTTTGAGTTTAAATTCTTCACACTACCGAATCAATATGTTTCATAACTCACATGTGACATAACAATGTCTCATCAAAGATATATCTGAGAATTCCAACTCTACTTTCCATTCTGAACCCAAGAAACACTCTGTATATACCGAGTAATCAAACGACAAACGTATTCCCCAGTATAGGTATGGTTTGTTTAGCTCGACGGCAAAATATTTCCAGCGGTGTTATTTGTGTCGAGTAGGTACCTACTGCTTTTTCCACAAACAGCCTGGGGTCTGATTTTTCCTCTAGTGTTTGAGTGATGATTTATTAATTTTCCTCATGTTCGAGTCTGCCTCTTGGAGTTTGTATTCGATAAGAAGGTAAACATAGGAAATGAGTAGGAGAAGTCGAATTAACAGGTGGGTGATATTCAATCTAGTAACGATTGAATGAGTCTATGAAGAAATATGTTTCGTCCAACATAATGCTTCTAAGACAGCCACAGAGCTTCATGAGTTCTACTTCTTTATCGATTTTTCGATGATTTTCCGAATCATCATGGTGAAAGCTTCATTTTTTTGAATTGAAAATTATACCTTTTCAATTTTTTATGAAAGAATAATGATAAAAATGCATGTGAAATGAAACAGACTCAATTCAAATATATCCCAACAAATGAAGAAGTTATGGGGCTTTGAAGTTGTGTGTGCAAAAACGATTTTGTTCATAGGCGATCCAGGGTATGACGTCACTCAACCTAGAGTGAGCGGCTCATATTCGTTCGTATGAGGACTGGCATATACATTCATCCTGTTTGCACTCATTGTGCCGTATAAGTAGTAAGTAATTCGTACAAAAAGCCGCATCACGAACGTTGAGCACTACCGATCTCAGATACTAAAACTATTATATTATTAGATATTTATATTGAACTTAATAATAGAGGGTAATCAATCGTATTTCTTTGAAAAATTCTACAAAATTGTAATCAATGGTATAACCACGGAAAATACAACAATGAGAAATGAAAAGAAGGAAAAAATGAAAAAAAACTTCTGGCGAGGTCAGGAAATGAACCCGGACGTAACTGGCCACTGCCGGCGCCTTTGACCACTCGGACACGAAAACTCATATATTTTGGTTGAAAATAAAAACATATGTGTTGCATTTGTCAAATGAAAAATATAATCCTTTCGATTGTATTTTTTTCTTGTCTAAGACATCTCTGGAGGGTCGCTGGTAATTCTTCTTTATCACTGCTATAAGACATTTTCATACGATTATCGAAAATTGACTAAATTCTTCAAAAATTCAATACCTACTGATTTTGACTTGACGAACGTCAAAATGCAAAGCTTGCACATCATGCTTGATTGAAAAATAATGGGTTTCTATTGGTTGAAAATCTGTATCGTAATGAAAATCTGTATCATAATGGATTTCATTGTAAAACGGGTTATGGGCATATAAGTGTAATATTAGAGTACGGGTGTAGATAATAGTATATTATGCAACGATCATTTCATGATGGTTATTAATACACGAGCATCAACCGGGATACGAAACAAGCCGAAGATGAGTTTCGTATGGTTGATGCGAGTTGCATACGCTATTTTATCTACACCCGATAAATAGTGAAGAAGTACAAATATTATATTTATATTTGTATTGCACACAATAATACTAATTAAACGACTTTCTTTGAAAAATTCTACATAATGGTAATTAATTGTATTACTTCGAGAAATAAAACAATGAGAAATGAAGAGAACATCCAAAATTGATAGAAAAAGGATTTCTCGAGGCCGGAATCGAACCCATGTCTCTTCTCTTCTAGCTAGCTTTTCTAATTTCAGCGCCTTAGACAACTCGCCTACGGAGAGCTTACAAGATTTGACTTAAAAAGGAAATAAATAAATCATGCATTTGTCAAATGAAAAATTCAATCATTCTAACTGCCGGTGAAGGTGATTCTCATATCGCTGGTATCAGACATTTTGTTATGATTATCGAAGTTTGGCTATATTCCTCAAAAATTCAATACCCATACCGATTTTGACCTGACAAACGTCAAATGCAGAGCATGCACATCATGCTTGATTAAAAAATAATGGGTTTTCTATTGGATGAAAATCTATATCGTAATGAAAAATCTGTATCGTAATGGATTTCATTATAAAACGGGTTGAGGGCATATTGTTCTAAAAAAAATTGTTCGTTTTCGTTAACCAGCTGACGAACGTCAACCCTCAGAAGTCGAAACTTGTGCGAGCAATGGATCAACGAGGCCTTACCTTTTAACGTGCGATTACCCAGCACGGTGGCCCGGCGAGGATTCGAACCCCGGCCTTCCGCTTGATAGGCAGATATGCTAACCACTACACTACCGAGACACAAGTGTATTATTAGAGTACGGGTGTAGATAAAATGTGTTTAACGTTCTAGATATATTATATTTCTTCTACAGCCGTACTATAATGATACACTTATATGCCCATGACCTGTTTCATAACGAGGTCCATTATGAAACGGATTTAAAATTTGTATCGTAATAAAAAAATCGGTATCATAATGGGCTCATAATAAGACAGATTTGCTGAAACGTCGGAATAATTTGAACTTTTGCATACTCATCAAATACCGATGTAAATGCAAGGCTATGAAAAAATCGTTCCAATATCCTTACTAGGACTTCCAGAATCAACGATGTTTTTCTAGCGACCTCGAATAGAACTAAATTTTTGGCGCAGGAGCCTGAGAACTGACTCTCTTGAAAATTACAGCACAGCTTGAGTTGTCAATCAAAGTAAACTATTTTTGTACATTGTGTTCATTTCCTTTTTGCATTTCCTGGTGAAACTCCATCATCAATTGAACCTAAATATTTACAATCCTCACAAATAATTGCAGTTTTAAAAAAATGTTATGCTCCTGTGAAATTTCTGCGACTTCACGACGCTCCCCACTTTGAGAATTTTGGTGATGTAACCGAACTTACCCCTGTCTTATATGTACGGTTGAAATACTGCCACTTTGAATCGTCATGTCTATCTGCTTCTTTGTCATGATGTCGGCTTCCCGCAGGAAACTGGCACCCAGCTTGGTATCAGAAAGAAACCCCACGTACCATCTTAAGATGATATTCCCTTAAATTCAAGCCCTAGTTTTCCCACGTTGTGTTTTTCCTATGAGTTCGTTTCAGGATACAAAGTTCTGTCAGCTGTAGAGGAATGAAATGCAAAAAATTGATGAACAGATTTATTGACTTCCTTGAAACATAAGCAATGCATGCTGAGCTAGAATCTTCTGATAATACATTTACTGTAATCTCATTTTCAAATAATAAAGTCCTTCTGATTTGGAAGAGCGAATACCTATCTTAGGAAAATATCCATTGTAGAAATAATTGATAAAAAAGATCTCCAAAATGTAAAAGTCTGAATAATTATCATTATTCGGTAAAAAATGTTTTGTCACCAATTGTGTAAATGGGCATCTAGTACACCTATACCTCCACAACCATGGAGTTGGCCAGGTTCTGTCTCAGTGAGATTCATCTTTTTGGGTGCACACCATCTGGCAATCAACCCGATACCGTCCTCCCCATCTTTTTGACTTATTCGTGCACAGCAAAATGTTGGTAGTTCATGTCATACTCTTTTTGATTTCCTATAGTGAGGGAGGTACCATATCTAGTGTATGAGTAACATTGCAGTGAATATAAACGTACACAGTTCAACCATTTCACCATTTAGCGGCAGTTCATTAACATAACCCGCATACTAATTTATGCAATCATTTTCAAATCCTACACACTGGAGACGTTAGCACTTGGATATTTCCCCATTGACAATCTCTAAATTTGAAAGACTAGTTTGGAAATTCTGGAAGAAGTTAATGTGTGAGACTTCCGGATACTTCTTACGGACCTGTGCTTCCTTGTTCCAATTCTAATGGTGTTTCATCCGATCTTGACGGGGACTCCATCCTCGAAGCCTGGTACCGGGGAATAATTCAAGTCCAATGGAAGAGTTGTTGCCTGGTTGAAGGTCCAAGACGAACTGCCTTTTCCTGGAAATCGGTCTGGTATTTACAGGAGAAATGTTGTTTCCATAGATACCGTCTCAAATCACCCACACCACCACCAACAAGACTAACTCACAAATTCAACTCTCACAACCACCCAAAAACATATCCAATCCACAAAACATTCAAAAAACACACCACAACACCAACCCACCCCCCAATAATAGATATCCCTGAAATGCACTTTTTCAAGCAGAATCATATCTCGAAAAATGTTACTGGTGCATTTCACAAGAGTGAAATGTTCCATATTGAACAGTTACGTGTGAGAGGAAAATGTCAACGTGAAGGTGAAATAATGGATATTGTTAGATATTCTCTATGGTTTCCTCCAACGCAAAAATTAGGTACTGCCAACTTTAGGTAGCGAATATTCTGTTGTGTGGGAGTATTGTGGAGAATTACAGTTACTTCACTTTTTAAAAATCTGAGTTGTTTTTCTGCAAAATGAAATGTTTAAACTTCGGATTTATCAATACCATATCCTCATGCTACTTGAAGCATCTTTGAGAAGTAGTAGTAAACGTGATTTATGTTATTATACACCAAACGCCATCGACTTCTTTCGAAGTCAACCATGAAACGTGGTAGAGTCATTCCGCAACAAGATATCTGCCTGTTGGGGAATCGAACCCACTACCCTCGGAATCATAGCACCAACTCCTCGCCCAGCATCCTTGATTTTTCAATTAATATATGAAGCGTTCTTAGCCGAATCTTATGGGCTAATCAACTTTGGTGTTCGCCCATGGGAATAAATTATAGTCAAAAACTAAAAAACACGCTCTCGTGAAAAAATTAACTGAAAAGTAAAACCTTTTATTTATCTGAATTAAGAATAGTGTAAATGAAGAATTTTATTGCAATGTAGAAGAGCGTGTACTTAGTGCGTTGACACCATGCATTCCACGTTTTTTTTTACATTGCAAAAATTTTTTTTCAAAAAGTATATTTTACTTCATAGTTCATTTTTTATTTTTGTTAAATGTTATTTTTTTCTCATTTTACCGTTGGAATTTTAGTTAATTTTTTCGACCTATATTATTTTTTAAAGGTTATGATGCTTTCATAAATTATTATTATGACCATCAGTATCAAAATGCGCGAAATGGAGAGCGTCTTGAAGTCGCAGAAATTTTACAGAAGCATAAGTATAATATTATTAAAACTGCAAATCTTTTTGTGGATTGTAAATATTTGAGTACAATAAATGGTGAGTGGGGTCTTACTGAGAATTTCAAAAAGGAATTAAAACGATGAACAGAAATAGTTTAGTTCAATTGACAACTAAAGCCTGTGCTGTAATTGTTTTTTTTTATGGATGAGAGATGCAGTTCTCAGGATCCTTCGCCAAGAATGTATTTCTATTCAAGGTCGCTAGAAAAACAAATCGTTAATTCTGTCTGAAGGTCCTAGTTAGGATATCGGGACGATTCTTAACATAATTGCATTGTCATCGGTCCTTGATAAGTATGCAAAAATCCAAATTAATCCGACTTTTAAAAGATCCTACGTTTAAAAGTTGATCAAAACCGCATTCAAAGTTAAAGTTTCCGTTAGAAACATAGATACGTACCAGGCTTATAAAAGGAGAATTCCTGAAAGGAGAACTGATTGACAATTTTGACATTGATCAAAGAATAATATAAGCATAAGTGTCCGCATGTAATTTTATTGTTTGTGATGTAATTTTTCGTCTTTTTTGGGAGGTAATGTTAGTTTTGAATAGTACTTTATATTAACTTCACCACTTTATTGCCCAAATCCTCAATTAATTCGCACCACTTCGACATTTTAACCAGAGAGCATTTCATTTCTATTGAAATTCCAAAAGATATTCGAGCATTTTGTAGTAAAAATCATTTTGAAATTTCGCCTATAACCATTGCTCTGAACATGAGCAAGTTATACTTTTTGGGAACCATCATTTCTACTTCAAAAACACGTAGATTTTGATTCGATAAGCAAAATATATAGTTTCTCTCGTTATTATAATGTACTGTTTTATACCTTGTGTCATTTTTGAATTGTGTGCAGATTAATTCAAAAAATTATTGATTAATCCCATTGCACATGCTCATATCATCTGACCCATCATCGAAAGACTCTTTCTGGAATCTTGGCGCCATCTATTGTAATGTCGTCATATCCTCTAGCCTAGCACACTATATTGAACAGAGATCCCGCTCTTCAATATGGACCTTCCAACATAGTTTATAGAGATATAGTTCTTCAGCCATGGAAATATCGTTTGAAGGGATGGATACTACGGGTAGGTGGCTCTAGTGATTTCGTTTCCAAATCACGTCTTTTCTTTTCTTTATTATTTATTACATAATACCAAAAAGATTGCAATGTATTCATAAACAGAAGTGTGATTTTTGGTCAATGTAGATGTAGATCATTCATGTATTAGAGATTTTTAATGCCTAAACTTCAATTTCCTCCATAAACTTATAGCGTCAACTTCATTTTAGAGCTTCATTATCTTTCTTCGAAACATTTCATTCAGACTGACAGACAGAAAAAACTCTGCACCTATTTTTCCCTTCAGAGAAGGAAACTTCGTCGTACAATATCAATTGAGTGGAAGTATCGACATTAAACTGTAGATGGCGAAACAAAAAAGCTTTATATCCTTTTTTACGCGGGCATTAACCAACTATATCTCTATAAACAATGCTTCCAATATTCCAATGCAAATGGTCGTAGCATTTACAGTTACCGTGAGCATTGTTTATAGATTTACAGGGTGTAACTGAATAAGTGTAAAACATTAAAGGGGATGATTCCTCATCGAAAAAAAGATAGGATCTTTCATATAAAGAAACTTCATTGGAGCATCCCTTGTTAAGATACAGCCCCTGAAAGAAACACAAGCACAAGAATGATTGCTGAAGCTGTCAATTCTACTCAGTCCACAATAACTTCAACATGCATCGATTATCAAATAGGTAATCGACTTGAAGTTTTCAAGTCCAAATATATAGATAGATATGATAGAGGAATCGATTTTTTTACTGAAAAATGTGCTAAAAGTAGGGCCAAAAAAGTTATGAATCTTTAAAAAAGAAAAAGACGTGTAGGTGGCGCCCTCTACGAGTAAGAGCAATAAGAACATCAGCTTCGAATTCGACACCTCAAAAACCTCCTATTACCAAGTTTCGTTTGATTAAGTTCAGTATTTCAAAAATTATTTGAAAAAAACGAAAATGAAAATAAAACTTCAACATCCTGTATCTTGGAAACGAAGCGTTTCCGGACATTTATTTATTTGGACAATTCATATTAGAATATTGTGAGGAATCACCTCCGGAAGTTTGTCAAAGTACTTTTGAATCACCCTGTATATGGCACAATAGGTGATAAATTTTTGTATTTTCTTGAAGCAATCTGCAATATACCTACTGAGAAAACTAAAAACAATTATTTCTACTCTCGTGTACATTGTACCGAGCATTACATAATGAAAATGTAAATAAATATTATTATTATTATTGATGAATATATCAGATTTCCACCAGAAGTCAAATATCACTGCAGAAAAAACAATCAATATCAAAATTAAATTTCATTCAAAAATGTTCAATGTGAATTATTTCATTATGTCATATATTAGTATATTATGCAACGATCGTGTAATGATGGTTATTAATACATGAGCATAAACCGGGATACGAAACGAGCCGAAGGTGAGTTTCGTATGGTTTATGCGAGTGTATTAATAACCATTACATGAGAGTTGCATACGCTATTTTATCTACACCCAATAAATAATGAAGAACTAAAAATATAATATTATTAGTTATTTATATTGAACACAATAATAGTAGGTAATCAATCGTATTTCTTTGAAAAATTCTACAAAATTATAATTAATGGTATAACCACGGAGAATACAAGAGTGAGAAATGAAAAGAAGAAAAAAATAAAAAAAAGAACTCTGCCGAGGTCAGGATTTGAACCTGGACGTAATTTTCCACAGCCGGCGCCTTTGACCACTCGGACATGATAGCCCGTATGGTTTGGTTGGAAATAAAAACATATGTGTTCCATTTGTCAAATGAAAAATATGATTCTTTCGATTGAATTTTTTTCTTGTCTAAGACATCTGTGGAGGGTCGCTGATGATTCTTCTATATCACTGCTATGAGACATTTTCATACGATTATCGAAAATTGACTAAATTCTTCAAAAATTCAATACCCACTGATTTTGACTTGACAAACGTCAAAATGCAAAGCTTGCACACCATGCTTGATTGAAAAATAATGGGTTTCTATTGGTTGAAAATCTGTATCGTAATGAAAATCTGTATCGTAATGGATTTCATTATAAAACGGGTTGTGGGCATATAAGCGTATTATTAGAGTACGGGTGTAGATAAAAAAAATTATACCCTTTTGTAAGTACTACCTATGCTCACTGTGATTCACTGATGCTACTCTATTGAATTACATTATCAATTGGTTTTAATAAGTTCATTTTATATTTTACCTATTTGTCTTATTATGATTACCTGTGTACTGTGTTACATTATTTGAGGTCCAGTATAAATGTATGTATGAATAATTAAAATATTTAAAGCCCCTGAGTTGAATGAAAATAAGCCGAATCGAAATAATTTCCAACATATTTTCGGGGTTGATAATATACCACAATCTGATAAGTTGAAAGAGTTAATATTTAAATCTATATACTCCAGTCTATGACGGTAAAAAAAGTGTAAACTGTATATTTATCCCATACAGCACCGATTCGTATGAAAATTTGGATAAAGGTTCTCTATTTCAAAATCTACCCTGTGTCGAGGGTTGCTTTTTTTGGAGGGGGGTTTAAACAACCCCTATTCGAAAAAAATATCAAAATTTTAGTGCCGTTCACGTCGTCATTCTATCTTTTCAGCGGCTACACTATAGCTGCGTCAATGAAAACACTTCTTTTCAAATAAGTCGGAAAAAAATACAAAGAAATAATTTATCCACCACAAAAATAATGTTATTCGAAAAGTATTTCTGACATATCTTCAATTTTTCACTGCTTGATAGTTGGGTATTGATTTTTCATAGTTTTTTGGGTTGTTAACCTACCACAATCTGACAAAATTAAGAATTAATATTTGAATATCGGTGAAACGTCAAGACCTCTGAAAGTGTGAAAAAGTGAACACAAGATCAAGAACAAAAACAGATTGGTGGTTCTTAATTATCTGAATACATTCTCACTGCCGATGGGCATCACATAGTAGAGTTGAATGACACTAAAATGATGGCAAGCGAAGAGAAATGCAGGAAACGAAAATTGAAGGAATATGTTTTCATCGTGCTGTCCGAGGATAGTTGAATATCAACGTGTTCATTTGATATAGGTGGCATCTGGCGACCCCTCTTGAATGACAAAATGCTATGTCCAATCTCAGATATTTGATCATTTACATTATACGAGAAGTTGCCTACTAATAAGAAGTGTTGAAGGAACTGTTCTCAATTAGCGGTGCAACTGTTAAAATCAGGGTGGGGCAAAATCTGATTTTTAATGAAAAAATCAAATGTCACTGATTTTTTTTTAAATCACGATTTTTTGATTTTTGATTATTTTACTGTATAAGTCTAAAAATTTTAATACAATTTGCGGCACAAAAACTTGTGACAACGCATTTGTCACGCTTCTTGCAAGAAAATTCTTGTCGCGATTTGTTTTCCTTCTGTCCTATACACTCGCTAGACAGTGCCGAGTGAGGCACGAACACGAACGCGTTTGTTGTGCTTTTTGCAAGAATATTCCTGTCGAGGCTTGTTTTCCTTCTCAACCTATAAATTGACGTTGCCCAACAATTTCACGCATTTCGCTAGTTGTACACTCGGATATTAGAAACAGATTAGGCATAGAAAAAGGAGAAAAACTCGTGTTTTTGTTTAAATTGTATAACGAAAATTAATAGACTGAAAATATACAGTAATAAAATTTAGGTGTTACGTTTAGTGGAATTATGTACTTTTCTTTTGTTATTTTTGCTAAAAGCAGATACTCCTTTTCAACTTCGAGAAAACTTATATTATGTTGTTATCTGGTTCTGAACGAAAAAAAACAAAAATTGATTTAAATCATGATTTTAATTTCAAAAATCAAGCGATTTAAATCATGATTTTAATCAGCCCAACCCTGGTTAAAATAAGGCGAAAAAGACTTTCCAACCGACCAGTCAACAGAAGAGCAACAATACGATCAACTAAAACATATCCTCATGTCGTCTGTACTGCCACTTGTAGAATAAGGGTAGATTCAGGTTATGGAAAAATATTCACCAATAACGTAGAACTGCTATATTTCTCGTGAAATGGAATTACCAGCCATGAAAATGAACAGTAAACAATCGAAATTAACATTACCATTTCAATCGACATACAAAATATGGAAATCTGAATTATCAAAACGCCGAAAACAATATAATGCCCAGTTTTAATTTGTTAACATAAAATACACCTTCTTTTTGACTTAAATTATCCCTCATACTCCGAAGAACACCGCCCGATTCGTTTCTATCACACCATCCTGAGTAAACCTTTCGAGTAGAATACAGCCAAAAGGAAGCCAGCGTACATTTGATGAACCCGTTGAAGGGCTAGCTCTCCTGGTTTGGTCACATAACTACTCCGCTTCAAGAGAATATTATGTCTTTCACAACTTACAATTCATTGAATAGCCAACTTCGTAAAAAGCCTTTGATCGATCAATGGAATAATTCGAATTAATCCTGGTTCAGCAAGTCCTGCATGTTATGGCTGTGCGGGTAGAGAGGATGCCACCAGTCCAGCACCTTGTGATTGATCACCGGGTCCAGGACGATTGTGGTGTTGTCACTGCCATCTGGTGAGCTGTAGCTGCGAACGCCGGAACTGAAGCACAGCTGCAGTCGGTGGTGCCTGAATCCCTGGCTGAGGGACAGCACTGCAGATGTCAGCAGCTGACCTGAAAACCAGAACAAGGATGAATAAACGAGCGGTACAGAACCAGCACTGTAGTAAATCGAGAAAAGTTACATTTTATGTTTCACTTCATAAACTGAAGGGCCGATTACGAAACAAATGAAATAGGATCATTGAGGACTACAAAAAAAAATAAGCATTTTGATGACAAATGAAATGATTGAATTGAGAAGATTATATTCCAAACAAATATATAAAGGAGAAAAAAGAAGTATATCATGTATAATTTGTATCTTATTTCATCTTGTATTTTCTGCTGACTGTTGAAATACACACACTAACTAGGTAGGCAAAATGTTTAGAGTTTAAAATGTTTGTTCACATTGAAATTCTTGTTAATTCTTTTCATACATTACAATTATTCTATCGGTCTTGAAACAAAAGTTCCAGCAAAAGAATACTCGATGGAGCCTGAGGTGATAGAGTACCTAAATAGGAAAGAAGCGAGAAAAATGGCTTACACAAATTGAGACATAATCTTGCAAAAAAAATCACAGAACACTTCGATTTCATTCTTATTCATAAAAGATCACATCCTGAGTGTATGAAAGTACACTAGTGTCAGTTAGATAAACATTCAATTACTTATTGAAAAGGAGGGAGTTCATCAAGTAGTTATTTATCAAGAGCATATTGGAGAGGTACCTGAGAGCAAATGATCTAATCTTCATTTGAATACAATGCCACCAAGTTACAGTAAATATATATATATATATATATATATATATATATATATATAAAAAAAAAAAGCCGCCGCCCCCCCCCCCCCCCCCCTAAATAAATCTACTGAGGTCAGAAAACGACATCCAATGGTAAAAAGTCAATTTATGGCTTAGTAGGATGGTATTAGATCATTTCAAAACTATTCTGACTTCACATTAGAATATTGTGACTATGAATATGTAAGTTTCTGGCAGACATATCAGAATATTCGTTTTTGATGGTAAATGAGAATTTTTCTTTTCATTCATTTGTCAAATTGAGCAACTGAATTTTTCGAATAATCGCATGAAAAAATGGATTATAATATTACAATATTTTCAATGTCTAACTAAAAACACTGAAATTGTGATTTTATTCCATGTTTGAAAGACATGTTTTGTTATATCAATGAATTGGTTTTCCATTTTTTGCATACTTCTCAAACAGTTTATACTAAAGTTCATATAATGGTGGGATAGATTCAGAACCAGGGTTGGGCTGATTAAAATCAAGTTCCAAAAAATTGTTAAATTGTTCGTTTTCGTTAACCAGCTACGAACCAACCCTCAGAAGTCGAAACTTTGAGCAATGGCACGAGGCCTACTTTTCGTGCGTTTTTTATATTCAGAATCAGATAACAACATAATATAAAAGTTTTCTCGAAGATCAGGAGGAGTATCTGCTTTTAGCAAAAACAACAAAAAAGATGTACATAATTCCAAATTCTTAAACTAAACGTAACACCTTAATTTCATTACTGTATATTTTCAGTCTATTCATTTTCGTTATACAATTTAAACAAAAACACGAGTTTTCCTCCTTTTTCTATGCCTAATCTATTACTAATATCCGAGTGTACAACTAGCGAAATGCGTGAAATTGTTGGGCAACGTCAATTCATAGGTTGAGAAGGAAAACAAGCCTCGATAATAATATTCTTGCAAAAAGCACAAAAAACGCGTTCGTGCCTTAGTCGGCACTGTATAGCGAGTGTATAGGACAGAAGGAAAACAAATAGCGACAAGAATTTTCTTACAAAAAGCGCGACAAATGCGTTGTTGCAAGTTTTTGAGCCGCGAATTGTATTAAAATTTTTAGACTCATACATTAAAATAATCAACAATAATTTCAAAGAATCAAAATGTTCAAATTTTATATTCAAATTTAAAAATCGAAAAAAATCAAATGAATCGTGATTTAAAAAAAATCAATGATTTTTGATTTTTTTTAATAAAAAGCAGATTTTGCTCCACCCTGTTCAGAACAATAGACCAACTTGAACTGTCTCTCTTATCCGGGTACCACAGACAGCAGGCAGTTTGTGATAACATGATTATTGAAGTACACAAGAGACTTTCAAGGTATATGTATTGAAAAAAAAATATATATTTTCATTTGTAGTGGTTAGACATGAGGTGTACTTTATGTTATTTATAACATTGTCACCAACTGAAAATATAGAAAATATTTCTCCATTAATGAAATGAGAATTCTAGTTTCTGAAACTGATTCAAGAATAAGATATAAACAGTTCTTCTATTGTTTGCTTTCCAAATCTTTTCAGCTGTGAATATAAAGATGTGTGAAGCCAACCTTGTCATTCTAAAATATTATAGAAGATTTATTGAATAATTGTGAATAACAAAGCAGGTGTCTTGTTTTAAATATCTCTTGTATATATTTATTATTTAGTTATATTACTGTAAGCATTCCTACATTCGAGTACCTTATGTGATTGTGAGAGTTGCAAAAATAAATGATTTTATTTATTTATTTATTGACAAAACACACAAGTTCTGGTATAAGGAAGATAATACAATGTATATAATTAAGTTCAAATATTTCAAAATGAACGAAAAGTAATAATTACAAACAACTTTACATGTTTATTGATTGATGAACATCATCATGATATCAATTCTAGTTTAAGTTTTTTCAAGAAAACATTTATGGATTTTGAATTTCGTCTGAAAGATTATTGTATGTTTCTATACAACTAGATATAGGATTGTTTTTGCCTTTATTTGAATGAATGTTATTTAAGTGGAAATTATTGGTATTTCTGATATTATAGTTATGTAATTTTGATTTTTTTTTGAAATGACTATTACCTTTTTGTAAATTATTTGTTAGTTTGTATGCAAATGTTGCTCTTTCAAATTTTATTAGTTTATCTAATGTGGAAGTTTTGATATCTTTATATAATTGTAAAGAAGGTGTTTCCCACGTTTTTTTGAAAATAACTTTTATTGCTTTATTCATCAAACGATAAATGATCTCTTTTTGGTTTTTACTACAAGATGACCATACTGTTATTAAATATCTAATATGTGAGACAATATGGGAATTATAAATGAGATTTTGAATTTGATTATCTAGAAAATCAATTCTTCTTATTGCTCCAATCAAAGGAATATTTGTTTTCTTAATTTTATCCACATGGCAATCAAAATTCAAATTCTCATCAATCATCAGGCCTAAATATTTGTGTTCTTCAACTTGTTTTAAAATCCTATTCTTCATTTTTATTTTTAATTTTATCTGGTCCATATTTTTTTGTTTGAAAATCATGTACACATTTTTTCTGCATTGAGAGTCAGATTCATTTCATCCATCCATCCATTTTTCATACAATTGAATATCTTTTTCAATAATATTTTCTAATAGTTTTGTATTCTTGATGGAATAATAAATCACAGTATCATCTGCGAAAGAAAGATGTTCGTCTATCAATTTTAATTTGGTTATACTATTTACATGAATTAAATAAAAAATTAGGGCCAGTACTGAACCTTGGGGAACTCCCATGGTGGATTGTTTTTCAATACTTCGATTTCCATCAATAACAACATATTGAATACAATTTTCAAAAAGTTTATAAGAGTGACCTCTTATTCCTGAAGTATTCAAAATTTCCAGCAATATTGTATGATTTACTGTATCAAATGCTTTTTTTATGTCTAAAAAAATGGCGACGCTATATTTACTTTCATCTAAAGTTTCGATACCTGTTGTAACTCCCCAAATCACCAAAACTCAATATTGATACTAACCAATGACAGGAGGTATCCTGACAGGGTGTTTACACGTAACTTGTAGCACCCGGCAATTTTCATCTGGATTCGCAGACACATCGTCCAAAATCTCCAGCAAATCTGGACGTTTTGGGCAGCTTCTACTGGAATGTTGCAGAGAATTGTCAGTTCTTTTCCTCATCTTAAGATAAAATATCCACTGGTTTTTCTGTTTCTGAAGCCACAGAGACTCGCACTGCCTCTTCTTGAGCACATCGGGATGTTCTTCCTCAGTGGTACAGATTGATTTCAGCCTATTCACAAACGGGGGATACATGTAATGTAGAGCTCTGATGACAGAGGTTCGTAAACCATATTTCCGAACCAAGCACTCCGGCTGCAATTGCTCAGGTATGTTCGGCACTGAGCAATAGTGTTTTCTGTACAACGTGAACCAAAATTTGGCAGTGCAAACTACTTCGAATGATGTCCTACATATTCCAGCAAATCTGCCAACATCCTCAGGACGGATATACTCGGACAGTAGAAACCATATGTCGATTGGGTAATCATTGCCTTCACTTGTCAAGTTCTCTGAGCTAGATGCCGTCTTTTTTCTTCTCCTCGATTCTTGTCGTTGTAATACATATGAGATATTGCCCTCTTCATCTTCCACTTCGACAAAATCACCTTCAAATTCATCAGTTTTCTCATCCCAATCTTTCTCGACTTCTAGTTTCTTCAATACTTTGACAACACTATTGGTGGATTTCTTTAGCCTCGACTTTGAAACTGATGAATTCGCAAAATCATTCAGAGTTATATCTGAAAAAAATAGGTACATGGAGGTTGACCATCTGAATGAATGAAAACGATCTTTATTTTCAAAAACCGCCAAACTATATGTAGGGCTATTCGTTTCTTCCAAACAAAATTAATCCAACAGATTCGGGGAAATTTTAGTGTTAAAATCATAGCATCCTTGGTGTATATATTGTGAACCATAACAACTGACAAAATAGCATGAAATGATATTATGGAAATCCTACAGTGTATTAACAGGCCTTGGAAATTCCATAAATTACTTTTGAAGAGTACAGTTACCATATTTGAATCTTTTTTGTTGGTCAAGAAAGTTTGCAAATTGCAACAAAAAATTGTAGACTGTTAAAAAGACAGCAATATACCTGTATTTACCCTAAAAAGTTGACGGACAACTGTCCACACAACTCTGAAGATTACCCATATTCAGAGTCATGAGAACTTTGCCAATACTTGCCCAATATTTTATCATTGCTGCCATTCTACTATGTTTTTAGTATTAATTCATAGTTTGTATATGTTAAAATTCGAAATCACTTGATTCAGATTCTAGAATTGCTGATCTGGGAATAAACAAAGGAACGCTAATACATACCTCCCAGATGTTTTTCCGAGCGATTTTTCCTCGTTTTCTTGTGTGACATTTTTTACCTATTACTAATCTTATTGTCAAAGTAGAGTTTGTGTGCATTTTAGAGCTGGAATAAATAAATTATGTAAAGCTCCAGGAGCTGCGAGACCACCGCTTTCAAGAGCCATGATGGACTGTCAAAATCAAAATTGTCAAAAAACACGCTGTCAGTGTTTTAGGTGCTAGGCTCTTCGATGTTGCCAGTTATTAATCATGGTTTTTATATGTTCTTTCTGTCCACTTTCGAATATACATGTTATTGTACTGCGTCTTGAATACGAATATTCTTTAAAGTGAAGTTAGGCGGTCATGTCATAAGGACTTGAGGACTGAACTGAATTCCAGGTATTTCAATTTACCTTTTCGAAGTAGAGCACAGAGCGCCATCTAATGAAGAATACAAACTTCATTATTTGAATTTCTGACAGTCAACAGTGGCGTATCGGAAGAGAGTACGGGAAGGCACGCTTCAATTTGAGATCTTTCTATTGTATGCCATTTCATCATTATTTTCAGGTCACATACTGCGACTAAAAATATTTTTATCGCATATGACTTAACTTTCCGTCAAACCGTCAACCCATTGAATGTGGAAGTATGTCCAAGGAAAAACGGTGACGACCATCAATATTATAGCAAAGGTTTCAACATTATTTTCCTCATGACACCATGCACTTCGCAGATTTACTCTAGCCGGAGCTCTTTGAGTATATCTTGGTGATGTAACAAGGAAGTGGTTAAACATTTTTTTTCAAAATATTCAAAATTCGTTGCAATCATTCAATTCATTGACATCTCCGAGATGTAATAATATGCTCACACTAGTAATCTTGTAATATCAATTGAATACATCACTGCGATATCTGACAGATGTAATGGTGATATGTAACAATCGAGATAACAAAGGGACACTCTACATAAGATGTCTTAGGGAAATTAATTATGTAACATCGCGAATATGTCAAATTCGAGCATCAAATCGAGCAGAACTGTGTATTTGTCATACATTCACTTGATTACACTAAACTAATAGTTAGTTTCACACATAATATTTAATGATATTCTCATTGTGAAAAAAACAGTTCTCGAATAAATATTCAGTTAATATAGGTACCATTTGGATAACCTGAGGAGTCGACAGATCTTAGCCTAACTTCCTCAGCATTTCTTGGATTTTATACTGTGCTTTGCAAACTGGTTCAGTATTTTTCCGAAAATGAGTAGGTAAGTACCTATTTGTTTATCTATACGCAATCATGTATATCACGTTGTCAATAAAGTAATAGCCTGTTTCGACGATGCAAGTTTCTCGCTGCAACTCCAGAAAATTGCATGTGTTCATACAAGTTTTTCGAGGTGTATGAATATTTTTTGGTGCGATAAGTTGCAGCGACTTAGTAATTTCTATGGTGAATTTGCTGCCGCAAACCACAAATATGTGTTGGCATCATTGTGAAGAATATTCATTTTGAACATTTCAATTATTTTTCGAGACATTCAGGAATCAAGTTGAGTAATGAGGTGATTCAATCACAATATCAATTGTTAGAATGAATGAGTTTATATATCAGTTGTGATAATGTAGACGTTCATCTTGGTAACATTCAGTGCTATTTTTTAATATTGGCAATGCAAACTGACAGCTACATGACATATCTCGCAGCGACAAGTCGCCGCGAGAAGTTGCAGCGACAAAATTGCATCGTCGAAACGGGGTGTAAGATTGTATTTTCATGTTCTGAAAGTTATTCAAAAATCATACAGGACGAAATCATATCAATCTATGATTGTTATCCAGCGATGACAGTATACCTACTAAGGAAACGAACCGAAAAAAGCAATCTAGCTGAAAAGAAAAAAAGGGAGTTTTCATTATTTCAAAGATTTCAGTTCACAAATGACCCGTGTTAATTGTGGCACATCCTTTTCGGAACGATGGAATGTTATTATTTATTTTTGTTAGGAACTGTATATTGTTGTATGACCAATTTTTTTCTAAAATGATGACGTGATTTCTTTTCATTCATATCATCTATTGATGGACTGTATTATTTTTTGAATATATGTTTATTTTTAATTCATATTCATTAACGATGGACATATTTTCGCATATTTCATGCCACTGCTACAACGCAAAGATCACATATTGTCGTTACATCGAAAAATACATATTGCAAAGACATATTAAAAAATATATCATAGCCACATCGCAAAATACATACCGAAATTTTTGTAACTTGTAAATGCGATATCCTTGCGCCTTGAAATGTGACATCGCAGTCACATCTGGGCGATGAATGTATGTTTGCTGGGAATGTGAAAACATTCGATATAGTCGGTGACCATACTGGAAAACTGGCGATAAATCAAATCTTCTTTCGAACAGGCCAATCTCAACTATCTACACAGAAGGATTCTGGGCTGACACCTGTCAGAAAACAAATAATCCCCTGGTTAATACCACCAAGGGCATTGTATTATATCCGACCGATGCCAGTGCGGGGTTCTTCACAGAAATAAATCCTGTATATGTTTTTGGCGATACAAATGAAGGAATTGTTTTTCAATTATTGGGACGGGAACACTTGCAGACCGGTTTCGGGATAGCCAACATCTCTTCAGTATAAGGTAGTTTCAACATGAAGTCGATGACTTTCCATGATTAAAAATCAATTATTTTCATATATCATACCTCAAACTCCAGACGCCAGACCTTCGTTATTTTATAAAAGATGAAAGTTTCTCTGTACATGGATGCTGGTTATTTGGGTTGCTACCAGGTAGCCTAGGTGTGTAAAATAGTCTCCCAATATCGTTAAAGTATAAAGCTCAGTTTTTATATATTTCCTTTGGATAGATATTAGAAACTACATCATCCACTGTCTGACCCTTACTATGGTAACAAACACCCGCCAGATACCCATAAACTTCATTAAATTATAATTATACTTGCGTTTGACAGTTGAAACTTTTTCTAGAGATCAATTACCCTAACACCAAACTGATATTTTTGCACTCGACGCGCGTTTCGCTAACAAGGTTAGCATCTTCCGAAGAAGAAAATTGATAGTAGTATCAAGAGTGGAGAGGCGTAAGTTTTATTTTATGAACAGGAAGTCACTAATGAACAGGATGAAACAACATTCCCCATTTGAGATTGTTTTATTTTTTATTCTATTTCATTCATTTATATTTCCATTAATTTATTTTTCATTTGTTTCAATTTATACAACACTATTTTATATTCATTATTAGTCAGGCCACCGTGCTGGGTACTCGCACGTTAAAAGGTAAGGCCTCGTTTCTCCATTGCTCGCACAAGTTTCGACTTCTGAAGGTTGACGTTCGTCAGCTGATTAACGAAACGAACAATTTTTTCAGAACGATTACTCAAAATTGAATATAATAAATAATCATTAAAAATGACATTTTCTGAATCACAGTTGACTATTCTGAATTGAAATTGAGATTTTCTGATTAACGGTTGACTAATCTTAATTACAATTGGAAAAGGAGTAAACAATGCACGACAAAGTTTCCTACTCTGGAGGGGAATGAAGGTGCAGAGTTCTGTCTGTCAGTTTGAAATGTTGAAAGAAAGTTAATAAAGCTTCAAAAAAGAGTTGACGATAGAAGTTTATGTGAAGGAAATGAAAGTTTAAGCATTAAAATAATCTTCAAACCATGAATGATCTACTACATTGACCAAAAATTCCACTTCTGTTTCTAAATTGGTTGCCATCTTCAGGCATTAGGTATGAGTATCAAGAAAAAGGGCGATTGAATCTATGGCTTTTTAAGAAAAATGTAAGAGAACACAAGACTTGGAAAATGATCCTTGGTGCCTGTTTCCAGCCGCCCGAGTAAGCAAGATCCAAAATCCATAGTCGCTGACTGTTCTCACCTATGTTGGACACATGCGCAGGGAAATTTTCAACAATTTACAAAATTATGGAGGTCTGGCCGCCGCAGGCTCTTGCGCTATTCACAAAGCACGTGATATATATATATATATATATATATATATATATATATATATATATATATATATATATATATGTATGTATGATATGTTGTTGTTGAGTTCGGGTTGAACCGCGTCTACTACAGTTTTTTTGTTTTATTTTTCCACTTCTTATGAGAAAGTCAACCACGAATTGTGCTTGCTAAACATTAGTTAATAATTTCAATTATATTCCAAAATTCTATCGTAGCGCCAATTTGATCAAGACCTCAACTAATAAGCACCACTTTGACCATTGTATATCTCTCTTTCTTTATACAATGCTTTGACAATACTTTGACATTGGTTGAAACTTTTCACCAGAGGGAGTATCGCTACCTTCTTGAAATCCCAATCAAACAGTTTCAAAAGAATGTTTCAATGTTCATGAGCAACGAAATCGATAAATAAACATGACAAAAACACCAAATCGAAATGTCGAAGTGACAATTTAGTTGACATCAAATTTGGAAAATGGGAACATAACGCCACCTGCCTAAAAAATAGTGGAAACCTCCAGAAGCTTCGATTCTTAAGAACTACCTTTCACTCAGGAGAATCTCACACTGGCACCGGTCGGATATAATACAATACAATCTTTTCAACAGTGACAAGATACTAATAGTTCACAGAACATCTTTCGCATTCAACTTGAAACTTTTATTCTATGTTTAAAGGTTTTTTCCAATTCACAGAAGTGACAGTTTCTGTAGGTTGACTGCGACATTAAACTCATGAACAAAAAAAGTTGCCGTTGAGAAATTGACTTCGACATACGTTTGTAAATAGCTAACTGCCTTCGATATACTTTCCGAGTACAAAGTATCGTCCAAACTAGAGCTCTATTGCTTGAACGAAGAGAGAATGAGAGTTGTATCGCTCTTTTCAACTTGTAGAAGAGGAATAATGAATGAATAGATAACGCCACAAGTAAATGTTAACAGTGGTCTTTCAAAAGTGAAGAAAATATTATAGTGATTAATTTCGAAGGGTTCTTATCAGTGTTTTATTCATGCAGGAATACAGAGTGTAACTGAATAAGTGTAAAACATTTAAGGGGGTGATTCCTCATCGAAAAAAAGATAGGCCAGTAATTCATTTGGTTTACTCCATGGTTGTAAGGGGTGGAAAACGCAACCCAAAAATTTATTTCCAATGTAACTTTTTTCTTATTATTTGTTTGCCATTTGAAAATTTATTTCCGATAGCCTGTTTCATTCTGAACACAAAATGTCAAATGGGTTTTTTGCCCAAAATAAACCAGTTCGCAGCAAAAAATTATTTTACGAACAACTACAGAGATACATCGTCATAAATGCGAAAATACGAAACTAATCTATGGGCTACATCTGCGGCAGCCATCTTCAGCGGCTGCCGCAGATGTAGCCGAAAGCTCCGGAATTCAAAATTCCAGTACACGGTCCTCAAAGAACTTACGAAATATCAACACCGGTCGTGAAAGCCTACATTCTTTCATCATGGTCCTTTGTTTCACTGTAGTGGTAGAAGGTAACCACGCCACTGAATGCAGAGGGGATGTATTATCACAGAATGAAAGTGTGATCACTAAGGCCCAATTTTTCATATTGAGGGTTGGTACTTTACGACCTGATTAACAATCGCTTATATTTTATTATATTGACCTGTGTTACATACATACTTCTATTGCTTATGGATGTTTATTGACACTTTTGGATTGTTTGTGTTATTGTGTTGTTGATATTATCTTGACTGATGACTTTCATAATATGGTTATATGTATAGTTACTTACATTTATATGTTTTTTATATTTACTTTCGAACTTGACATTGACATTTCCTTTGTTTATTGTACATTGAATTTTTTTTTCAAATGTACTTTTCAACCGAAGAAATAAATATAATCATTATTATTATTATAATAATCAGTGCTTAGACTGTGTCTTTACTCTAGCAATTGAAAGTATGTGGTGTCTATTCTCAGCAACGATAATGTTAACGGATTGTTAATCACGTCGTAACGTTCCAGCCCTGAAAGTGGTAAAGTGTGTTGAATATCGATCTTTTCAAACCAAAGAAACGTTACCTCAAAAGCTATATCAGTTGATTATTATTTCTGTAATAGTATGTACTGGATTCTTTTGGCAGAACCAGTATATATGTTTTCTACTCCTTGTTTGGATACATTTGGAAACATTAAAGAATTATATAATCTCACTTAATGATTCACGAAAATTATCCTGCAAAAAGTAAGTGTAATTTGAATTTTCTGAAATAAAGAAAAAGAGGAAATTTTCATTATATTCTTTAACTAGAAGTATTTACCTAAAAAAGATACCACCCTGTACGACACTGAAGTGACAAATCCTAAATCCCACTCACACTTTCAGCGCCATCTCCTCGCCAATTGTCACAGACTGCCGCAGAGCGGTGAGTGATGACTATTTTATCGGCAGAATAGGGCTTGTTTGACAAAATTGACAATTGGCTTTAAAATGGCTGGCTGGCGATGAGTTTGTGTATGTATGTAGAACTGTAAGAAGGAATTCGAAGGTGTGTCTTTGTGAAAATCGGCGAATTATGCCCTTTTTATTGAATGACATTAATGGGAGGATGTGCTCGTTCGACGATTCGTCTCGGTTTCAGTGCCGCCGCGTCAAATTTAGTTAATACAAGGTGTCGAATCTTAGGGGGTTAGAAACGACCTATGCTATTAATCGGATTTTCTAGTGACAGTGCGTGAATTGTAAATAATCGAACATGTGGAACATGATGTGCGACGTGATGCCTACTATAGTAGAAGACGGCAACAGAAGTTCGACATACTCTGGCGAAGATGCCAATTTCGAACAACTCATGGTGTCGATGTTGGACGAAAGAGACAAACTGATGGACAGCCTGAGAGAGACTCAGGAACGTTTAGGGGAAACCGAAATGAAGCTGCACGAGACCGAGAAGGAAAGGGACTCTTTGCACAGGCAAATCGCCGCGAATCTCCCACAGGTAAGCAGTGACAATTCCCGTTGTCGTTCACAAAGTGCCTCCAAGTAGGTATACACCGATTTGGGAGCTTTATCGATTCTTCCAGCACGGGTTTATTCGCCATTTTCGCCAGAAAGTCGTTCCGTTCTTCTTATCGAGTCGTCTGTGCGATATTCTCTTGTTTGACAGATGATCATCTGCGGAGTTGCGACCTAATGATTGCATCGAAAACTCCTCCTTTATCAGTGCTACCGAACGCAGCTGTCAATTTCGGTAGCCTAGGCAACCGTCATTCTCCAGAAGCCGATTCCTAGTAAAACCCTAATAAGTCAAGTTGGGATTCTCTGGCATGCTTCTCATTAGCCGAGATGGTAGACTTTGCAATAAGGCAACGATTTTTGTTTCGCAATTGATCGAGAAATAACCTTTGAAACAGAGGCTAGGTAGGTAGTATATAATTAATATCTCGTTTGTCTCCACAGATGTGTGCTTACTTGCGCTTACTTGATAATGGGAGGGTTTTTCAATATCAGGTACAATGAAAAACAAAGTATCCTAGAATATTCAAGAAAGTACCTACAAGTAGACATTTCATTTTAAATCCTGACATCCAAGACGAGTGACGTGATTTCTAAGTTGGTAGGTAGGTAACTGCAATGCTAGGCAATCCCTATCGATTCTCAAAACAGTGTCGAAATACCATATTTCGAATAATACTTATGCATATCATAAAAAACACCCGCCTATAAAAAAATTTCTTTAGAATCTGAAGAAAAAATGTCTAAATTAAAAAAACACTAGGTGGATAGCACGGTACATTATTCAACCTCGAACTATAATCAGTGACAAATTGGTTCAAGTTTAATGAAACAATTATTCTATAATCATATACTTACCTGAGTATCTAAAAGGTTCGATATTTTTTCGAATTTTCTACATGAAGTTAGGAAAAAAAATTAATGCCCCAGTGCATCCTATGACAATGAATCGTCAAGTGCACTTCAAGGTACCTACACTTACCTCGACACTTATATATTGCACTTGTTGCATATCTTACAACTTCGCTAGATTTTCAACGACTCCTGGAACGACTCTCTAACGAAAAACAATCTACATGAATTGAATTGGCCTGATAAAAACTGAATGAACCAATGAGAAGAGGCGGTAAAAAAACATAGCAAATCCATATGATGAAATTAATCGTCAAAATAAATATCGCGGAAAAAGGCACGATATACCTACTTACTTTATCAACAGCAGTTATTGGTTCCCACGGTAGTGGAGGGGGTGGTAACCACCCCTAACGGCATCATAACGGACCTTTGGCCTATGTGGGTTCCATCCTGGACCACCGTGCTAACCTAACCTAACCTAACACTGGCTTTACAAAACCGCAACACATGCTTCGCTAAACAATTGCTTTCTCAAGCAGGATAAAAATTGGAGGGTTTGAGTACAGAAAACCTTAGTACCTAGGTACATATTTCATCCTCGATTTCATGTTGAATGAGTATGGATTCTCTCTGGGATTTTCATCTAGTAAGTATCGGCTAATTCACTTTTGAATACTTGATTATCAAGAAACGGTCCTGTGAGTGGCAAGCACATGTTCACAATACTTGCCAGACTCGTTGCGAGATATTTTATCAGGTGGGTATAAGCAAGTACTTACCTCATGAAATTGAGTCCAGGGCCTACTGTATCATGTGAACAAATGGTAAGTTGTCCCAGGCACTTCAGAACGCCCACTTTTTTCATATTCTGTAAGTATAAGTAATAAAGATACCTACCTCGACAAATAGCAGAGCATAAAAATCAACGATTTCAATTTTTTTGAATTATTCCAAGACCGGCTGACACTAATCTGGATTTTGTATTATGGATTCAATCTCGAGTTAATTCTATTATGGAAAATACAACTTTTTTTTTTCAATTCAACCAACATGGTATTTCCTATACCGTTATTGATATGGCAAGTGTGCAATTGAATTTTCGTCCCAGGTTGCAATATTTACGAGAATATTTATTTACCCATGATTCTTCTGAACAGCGCGTTGAAAAAACAATTGCAATAATTTCGATTTTGTTGCCTTTTGATCGAAACAAGTTCCTCCTACCCTTCCACCGAGCTCTCCACTAAATGCAGACCTTATATTTCGTTGGCCTCTCGGTTGACCACACTAATTCATTTCAGAAACGCTTCGATGAATGTACAAATTTCTCTCGAAATTCCTTTTTTCGACCGCAAACATTGAAATTGTGGCCTATAAAATATAGGACAACCTATAAATGATAAAATATGACCATATATCATCATATTTTCTGTCGAATCTACTGGAAGTGCAAAGTAATTACCAAAAATCCGATACTTAGGTGTATCACTTCTGAAATCCGATGTATAGAATTCATTAGAAATCTTGCATATCCCGAGTGAAATACCATATTTGGAAATTGGTGTACAAATTTCAAACGAGTGAAATACTCGGGAGTAATTACATAAGTGCTTCAAAATTACCGATTATTTTGCGGATTATTTTCCATGAAAGCATGTTGCCTAAAAACTGCATGAGTTTATTTTCATATTTTGTCGAAAGAGCCCGACTTCGAAGGAGAAGGGGATTTTAGCAAAATATGAAAATAACCGAATGCAGTTTTTTTACTGACAACATGCTTTCATGGATAATTATCGGTAATTTTGAAGCACGAGTGTAATTCGGTAGAATATTTCCGGAGTTGAAACAACGACGTTTAAAATTCAGTATTTATGCCTGTCAAGATGACAAATTAACATTTTAATAATCGTTACTATAGATACACGGACCGAGCTGGTATTTTTCGATACCTACCGGGTATTTACCAGCCCGAAAATGTCCCGCCGGGAATTTATCGCTGTTTTTTAACATACGATGGAAATACTCGGTGAAATACCTACTTACCTATCCCTCGCAAAACTCGAAATATCCATTCTTAGCGCTCTGTTTCTGAGGTGAAATAGCAAGAATGCTTGAGAGAGCTGTTGCATAGCATCGAATGACAGGTTTAGAAAATGCGAAAATAACGTGTAAATCTGGCGTTACGAACTTGAACTTGAATTTTCATTTCCGTCGAGATTTCCGTTTGGGTGACTTCTGACTTTATCATCTTTAAGAACACATACTTAGTGAAAAATGTCTGTTTAAACCGTGAAACTCATTGTCTTTGACCTCGTCTTCGACCCCTATTGAACACTGTCAAATCCTAAAAAAAATAGTGTAAGGTAATTACGAGGGTAATTAGTTTGGAATAAATTAAGTTCAACTAAAATTCAGACAAAGATTGTCAAAAATAACATAAAACTCACTCACGTCTAGCGACAATCTGAAACCAACATCTGACAGATTTCTTAGAATGCTTAAATGACGCTCCTATCAGCTCCCATTGAAAAATAAGGGAGCTTCCATACTAATTTCTGGGTGTTTAGTCCGTGGTATCCCTTGCTCGAACAAGCTCCCGAAGGAATTTCCTAGAAACCCCGGAGATTCTTGAAACGAAAAAGTTCTCAAGAAAAAAAATCTAGTATACGGCAGCCTTCAGGTAGCAATCGTACTTCTTGTCTACACGTGAAAAAGCACCTCGTGCGCTTGTTCCATTCTAGATATGAATCTCGATATCGAGGAAACAAGTTTCGACGTCGATGATGACCTTGCAAGGTCGCCCGTGTTGTCTTTCCTCCGACTCCGTACAATTCAGGTAGGCAAACACGAGTCTCGCCAAAAGGTACTTGACCAGTTTGGTGTGTGCGAGGAATACCTTGAATGAATCATGCCGTCATCATTTTTTCATTCATCGGTATGTATTCCGGCCAAGAGGAGGGACAACATATGAGGCTGCACTCGGGCTGCAGCATAGTTTGGTGACTTTTTTGATATTTTTTTTTAACACGCTTTCATTAGCTTGGGTTGTAACTATGTATGTAACGGAATCTTTGAGCATAATTTTCACCAATTTCCAGAAGTCTGATTAATTTGAAACTTTGCATACGTATCAAGGACCGATGACAATGCAATAATTTGATCATAGTTTTCCATTATTAATTATTAATTATTATTAATTAATTAATTATTATTAATTAATTAATTACTATTAATTAATTAATTATTTTGCAGTAATTTATCTAGGCTCGCGATTGTTTGCTGCTGGACAAGCCTATGTAGCACTTAGTCGTGTAAGATCTTTAGACGGTATTCGGATTGAAGAACTTGATTGCTCTAAGTTAACAGGAAGTACCCCATGCAATAGTGAAGCTTTAAATGAAATGATGAGATTGCGGAATGATTCGTAAGAAATATCACATTTCCACTAGAAACTAATTGATAAATTGAACTAAAAAATGAAAAATAAATAATAGTTTAAAAAACTAAAAAAACACGCTTTTATAGCTAACCGAACTAAAAAATAGAAAATAATTTTTAATTACAAAGAGTTTATATTACGGTAGTAGAAGGCTAAACAATCATTCATAGTCAATCAGCTCAAAATAAAATTATAATAGAATTTAAGTAATTAACAGAATGAAGTAATTCAGAGTAAAAAGCGTGGGGTGCATTTTACTACATTTCATAAGTCTCCTCTCAAAGATAATTACCGATAGAATGATTGTAATGTATGATATCAAGCACCCCACGATTTTACTCTGAATTACTTTATTCTGTTAATTACTTAAATTCTATTATAATTTTATTTTGAGCTGATTGACTATGAATGATTGTTTAGCCTTCTACTACCGTAATATAAACTCTTTGTAATTAAAAATTATTTTCTATTTTTTAGTTCGGTTAGCTATAAAAGCGTGTTTTTTTAGTTTTTTAAACTATTATTTATTTCTTACATACTTACATACGGATGCTGCATTATTATTATTGGGTAATCATCGAGGTCATAACCTTATACTTATTCCTCCTTTTATTTACGGGTGTGAAAACAGCAACGGTTTTTCTAGCAGCGGTTTTTTTCTCCTTTTTTCCCGAAATTTTTTTTCTGGTGTTTTTTTTATGTGAATTCACTATTTTGCAGATGTTGAACAGGCTCCTCACGTTGAAATGATTTGTGAAACAAGAACTACCCCTTAACAACCCCCCGAATTAAAAAAATCATGAAACGGTTGAAATACCCGTTGCTCGAGGTTTTTTGGCGGAAATGAATCATTTCGCACCTGCTGAATACGTTCTATACGGTGAAACATTTTGTGCACCACAAACTACCCCTCAACAACCCTCTAAATTTGAAAAATCATGAGACGCACCTGCTGAAATGATGCATTTTCGCCAAAAAACCTCGAGCAACAGGTATTTCAACCGTCTCATGATTTTTCAGATTCAGAGGGTTGTTGGGGGGTAGTTTATGGTACACAAAATATTTCAGCCTATAGAGCGTATTCCGAGGCGTATTCAGCAGGTGCGAAATGATGCATTTTTGCCAAAAAACCTCGAGCAACGGGTATTTTAACCGTTTCATGATTTTTTCAATTCGGGGGGTTGTTGAGGGGTAGTTTGTGGTGCACAAAATATTTCACCCTATAGAGCGTATTCAGCAGGTGCGAAATGATGCATTTTCGCCAAAAAAACTCGAGCAACGGGTATTTTAACCGTCTCATGATTTTTCAAATTTAGAGGGTTGTTGAGGGGTAGTTTGTGGTGCACAAAATATTTCACCGTATAGAACATATTTAGCAGGTGCGAAATGATTCATTTCCGCCAAAAAACCTCGAGCAACGGGTATTTATACCGTTTCGAGATTCTTGAAATTCAGAGGGTTGTTGAGGGGTAGTTTGTGGTGCACAAAATATTTCACCCTATAAAAAGTATTCAGCAGGTGCGAAATGATGCATTTTCGCCAAAAAACCTCGAGCAACGGTATATTTTAACCGTTTCATGATTTTTTGATTCGGGGGGTTGTTAAGGGGTAGTTTTTGTTTCACAAATCTTTTTACCGTTAGGAGCCTATTCAACATCTGCAGAATAGTGAATTCACATAAAAAAAACACCAGAAAAAAAATTCGGGAAAAAAAGGAGAAAAAAACTGTTGCCAGGAAAACCGTTGCTGTTTCCACACCCGTCTTTTATTTCCATTAAGCATATACGGTAAGGAAAACTACCACTTTAAAGTTAGCCAGCTACTTTTCGAAATCTGGGAAACTAATGTTTTCATAATTTGGTAAGTAATTTGGTGTCATTTTGTTGGTGATTGGTTGCGGAAGAGAATTCATTATGTTTCGGTAAAGGAGAGTTTAAACAGCAAATAAAATAAGATAAGAATAAAATAAGAGACTAATTAAGAATAAGGACAGAAAACGTGTGTTTATACAGATGACTGAAATAAAATAAGAAATAAGAATGAACCAATCAAGTTGCAGCTTTTTTGACAATGACTTTTGTTGAATTGAACTGGCCGATACTTGATGAAAATCCATATTAACAAAAATATATTACAGTTTCCTGTATGATTTCCACTTACATATTAATGACTTTCGTGTTTTCTGAATATCACAATTTCGATTACCAGTAAATAATATTATGAGGTTGTTATTGTGAGGAAAGAAGTTAAAATAATTTCAAACATGGAACGTTAGGTACAGAAAATATTTCGGTCATGCGCATTATCAGTTTCCAAATAAAATAGTGAAAGATGGCATTTTTCGTTGTTATTCTTATTTCTTATTTTTTATTATTTCTTGTATGAACGCTTTCATAAAGATCTATATGTTTATCTTTCTTATTTTGTTTTATTTTGTTCCTTATTTTATTAATTTGCTGTTTAAACTCACCTTAACTCAATGCCAAATAGCAATACTACTTTTATTTCTTCGTAGTTTTTTGGGTTCCTAACCCAGCACAATTCAAACGGGTTTATTTGTGAAAGAGTTCTGAAAACGAAAGCGGATTTGCTTTCCGAAACGTCAGACATACTTGAGTCTTTAGTAAATAAGTATTAGTTCTTGTATTTTATTGAGGGGTGAATTCGAGGGTGAATTTGAGATATACGAGAAGTTGCTGACTGATAAAACGGGTTCTATTCGAAAATAAATGTTTTTTAATGAATGAAATGACCTCGGGTTTAATTAAAAATATACCCTTCTACACTTGTATAGATTCCGAGATAGATTCCAATATTCATATTAGGTATTCTTCAGATTATGGTAGATAAAGAAGTCATAAAAAACTCTCGAAAAAACTACGAAGAAGAATCCACCTACAACAAAATAATGACATTCAAACAGGACTAGGTACTTTTATATTGTTCAGTTCAAATTTGGACGAATTCATAATCTTCATGATTTGAATTCACGCGAGAAAATGAATTGAATTAATTAATTGAAATTTAATCAAATAAATCGATTTTGTTTTTCAGATAGAAATGGAGTCACCTATGGACAATCAGTAATGTTCTATTGGCATTTATAGAAAAATTGCACAATATACTTTTGGTAATTTCTCTTGTCGGTGATTCTGAACTTACGGAATTTTTTCGTGATTGAGAAAAGTCGGCGATTTTATCAACATTACTTATACTCTCCTGATATATCGTCAATCGTCCGAGCAATCCTGTTTCCTTGGCATTTCCATCACAGTTGGTTGATCCGACTCGAACAGTTTCCCACCCCTTGCTCGTGGATGATCTTGGAAACCTCCCCAATCTCTGTATTTCTCTTTGGGATTGTTTTCATATAAAATTCGTAGGTAAGTACTAAGAACTTTCAAAAATTTGAAGTGAAAACGAATTCGAATCTTTTTTCTTGGTTCATAAAATGTTCTCTGAAAATTTATTTTTTTTTTGTCATTTGAAGATCAAAAATACTTAATTCATGACTGAAACTAAGGCATGCATTTTCAGTAGTATCTGGGATCTTCGGAATGTTTTTGTCTTCCAAATAGTTTTAATAACAAACCATTCAAATATTAAACATAAATACTAAAATCTCCTCGGGAATTTTATTGTACACACGAAAAACTTGTCAACAGAGCTTTATATAACGCGCGTCATTTTGGTGATTGAGAAGTTTGTGCTCCGTTAAAAAGTTTTAATTTCATTCCAGAGGTTTTATGCGAGGTTTTATGTTCTACCATATTATTATGAGCTATGTATAAAGAAACCGCGTACCTTCGAAAACTTGATAAAAATGTATAAATTGTTCTTCAAATCTGGTAACTAACCTGTGTATAAAACAAAACAATACCTTCTACATGTGCTCTCACCAACAGGTGGTGAGAATCATATAAACAAATTTGCGATCCCTAAATTCCTGACTATAGGTACGCAGACTGAAGCTTGAAGACTCGCTTGAAGATATGTGTGAAAATGTTACCTATGATGTCATTGGCGCGTTTAGGTTGTACAATGAAGAGAAGCGACTGCGCTTTAGAGAATGGCTAATGAATTGTGATTCTGAATTATTGTAGCTTCAATTCATTTTCGTGAATTGAATTCATAAGAACAATTCAGAAGTCACACTTCACCGAGAAAAAGATAGCAACTCACAAATCACAGTTCACCTTTTTTTAAAAGAATTTGGTGAAGCCAAATAATTGATTTCACTGAAAATGAATTGAATTAATTCCAAATGAACTGATTTCACAATCCTGTCCAACTCTGATTGAGTCTTCCACTCGGTCTTCCAGAAATTTGACTAAGGGCGGGCACTTTACGACCTGATTAACAGTCCGTTGAAATAATCGGTGCTTAGGCTGTGCTTTCACTCTAGCAAATGACAGGATGTGGTGTCCATTCTCAGCACCGATTATTTCAACGGACTCTTAATCAGGTCGTAAAGTACCCACCCTAAGCCATTAAATTCCTATTTTCTTCGTGTTAAAAAAATACACGAGGCGAGGTCAAGTTATCGATACAACTTTTTTACTATTCACTTTTTTAGATCTTTGATTTGATCATCAGATTCTGCCAATGAAGTATTTCCTGATTAGTTGCGGAAAAAATAAGATTTTGCTTTTTGTTTAAAAAATACCTGGTGTCCCACGTCCCTCTAACTTGGATATCAATATATGTAGTGATACAATTTTTTCGAATGAAGCTGTTGACAAGGCCACAATATTTCGAAAATAACCTTAGTTATCGATTCCGATAACTTGAAGTCAATTCAGCGATGCCCACATCTTTAATTATTAATAATTGTGATTGCTCTAATGATTCCCCATTCATTTGACCAAACGTTCTGAAAGTATCTCGAGTTTGAAATGTTCCTTCCGAAAACCATACGTTTTAAGGATTTTTTAATGGCCGTGTCTAAAACCGCGCTAACGTGGATTTTGGTTCCAAAATTCTTCCACGTCAAATGCCTCATATGGAGAGAGTGATGTTAACGTTTTGCGTGGATCTTTCGCATTTGATTAATTTCACGATCATTCTACTCTGATTTTGCGTGGGCAATTGACGCTGATTTCGCAAGTAGCATTACCTTTGTGATTAAATCCACGATAATGTAAGTAATAGTTTATGTATATATCGGGGTTTTGGCCGTTTTTTTTTTCTACATATCTTTTGTTCATAAACACTTCGATTTCGAATTGTTGATTACATTTCCTCTTACCGAACCGAACTTCTTACTTCATTCGAATTGAGTTTTTGAGCTCAGCATTCATTCTTCCAATAAAGACCTAATTTTCTATCACCAATGTGTGAAATCTACAAAAGCATTTATTCATATTCGGCGCATTCGAGGGCGCATTCATCAAACTAACACATTTGAGATCATATCATCTGAGCCAGATATCACACACTATGGATGGATTTCTTGAATCATTCGAAAATTCTCCACGAATCCTACTTGCTTTATTTTTTAGAGATATTATTTTGTTCCTTATGTTCGATATCAGGAAGGTAATGCTCCATGCGAAATCAGCGTGGATTGATCAAGGAAAAATGGTCGACGCGCAATAAGCGTGGATTACCCAAGAGCGAAAGATCCACGCGAAACGTCACTATTGTTACGAATCTCCTAGCGCCGGCCCTGACGATCGTACACGCAAATGGGGGGTCGAAGCGCGAACGTCATTTTTCTAGGAACCCGTGAATCGGGTGGCGAATTCGATAGACATCATCGAGGCCCTTCGCGAAGATTCTTCATAGGCGTACGCACTACAATACAGTCACTTGAATTGCTCAACTCAACTGTACAACGCTCTATACTTAAACCGAGACTAAAACTCTGTACTAGAAACTATCTGAACTAGAAATTATCCACTTCGACTTCTGCATTTAGCAATACGAAAGCTCTCTCCGATAAAAATTCTGTAAAACTCTCCGCCTCTCCACTAAGCTAGAAACTCTGATAACCTCGCTGATAACCATCTGCCGTAGCGATTAATCGCTTCCGTATATATACTTGTTTACGCCTATGGATAATCTTCCAGTCAAATGTCGATGATCGAATTTTCTCGGCGAGCCGTGATCTTATAGGTCAACAATTTTCCTTCGACTCCTCAGATTATTTTGCGTTTACGAGCGACATGGTCGACGCTAGGAGATTTCGTAACAGTATCCTTGGTTATTTTGGTTATGATGAACTGCATATTGGCACAAAACACCTAAAACACACAATGTCCATAACGTTCTCTTGAATTATTTTCAATGGCACAAAATACATTGTATTTCTACGTACCTACAATTTGTAGGACGCTATTTATGTTGGTTGTTGCGTACCTATATTGAAAGTCTACACTTCTCAAACGGTCCCAGCAAAAACTGTTTGTTGAGATATTGTTACGAAATCCCCTAGCTCCGCCACTGAGTGTTGCTCGTAAGCGGAATGCCGCTCATTTGCATAACAATATAGCTCCCGAAGCGAGTGTTCTGGAAGTTCGAGGCTGGATTGAAATATCTGGAAAGATCTGTATTCGAATATATATAAGAGAGAATGTTCAGAAATCTAGTAGAGAGTGAAGTCAGTTTTGTTGAAGTGGATCATTAGGACTACAGAAGTTGTATTTTGATAGTGAAGTTGATAAAAACAGTTCCGTTGTTGCTTGTTGTATTTTTAGAAAGCAAACCCTGAAATATCGGTACAATATATTCTGATCACAATTGGTTCGGTGCGTGTTCATGCTACTGGAAATTTGAAAATTTTAAACTAATAATAATACTTAATTGTCAATTCATTATTCATTCTGAGGATTTAAATAGTTGAGAAGACAGGAAATTAGTAGAAGAAGAAGAGCAGCGGTACCTACTTCAATTAAGTAGTGAAAATAAACTCAAAATTTTGTTGTGGGAAGTTCTAACTGTTTTTAAAGCGGATGTTTCCCTTTCCGATTGATCTCTCAACCAAATTTCAAATCATTGACCCGACAGGTTCATAAGAAGACCATTTCGAATGGAGACCGTGAGTTTTGAAATGAAATCAAGGATGACAATCGTCCATCGGAACTCCCCCATGAGTGATGGTTCTTTCAAGTGACAGGTGCACCAGCCTCCCTTCTCTGGACCTTCGTCGATTAGATTCCTTGTTAATGCATCAACCCGAACCATCTAGCGGCACTTAATGTTTCCATATTCTCGTGAAGATCTCCACATATGGGCGTGTTTGCACAAAAGTGCTTAGATAATGGGATCGGTAAGTGGGCATTCGTTAATGTCGAGGCAAATATTCGAAGGCTGATGCTGTTGGGGCCTTGATAAGGGAAGGTGCAGACAATTCGAAAAACGTTTACTTATTGTATGAAGTTTCTGTATTGTCTTTCAATCAGGTCACACTTAGAATATGCTTCCATTTTATGGTGTCCCTCCTATTCTGTGTACAAAAAGTCACTGGAAAGGGTTCAAAATAAATTTTTGCGTAGCGCTGCCTACAAAATGCGCTTTCAAATTGACTAACGACATAACTACACTGATATTCCTTCTACACACTAACCACATTGGAAAACAGGCGAACTAACTCAAGCTGACCTGAATTTGTATTCAAATTACTGTTTGGCCAATTCTCGGGCTAATTTAATTGTCCATAACTTCTCTCTCTGGTATACTAAAGAAGCTAGCAAAGCCACATACGAATTTCGACTCGGGGTGGGTTACCTAATTTTAGGCTCATTTTGGGTTAAGTCATTGCCATGTTCCCGAATTTTTTTGCTTTCCCCCTTCATAGCAAAATTCGTGGCTTTGCTAGCTTCGGCCGAATTCAGCAGAGTCAAATTTCAAAATTAAAAAAAAAAGTTATCTGATATGGCCAAATTGTAGAGCCTATTTTAGACTGATTTATTACCCTATTCGATTTCTTTACTCTATTCCATCATAGAAAAATCTGTGGTCTTTCTAGCTTCGGTTGAACTCAGCAAAGTCATTTGTGAAATTTTTCAGCCATATGACAAATAGTGATTTTCAAGGAATATTTTTCGTCTAATTACCCTAGTTTCATATTCCATTGCTCCTCGCGTTTTAGAAAAAAAACAGGATTTATTGATTCTCGCCCAGGCGATGATGTAGTGATCCAAACTATAAATATTTGACAATTTGACATGTCGAAACGATGGTTACCATCGAATAATCGATCTCGAATCGATGAATGGCTAAAATTGAATTTTTTTTATCAATTTTTTTTTAAGACAAACCTGTGGCTTTGCTAGCTTCGGGCGAAGTCAACAGAGCCATTTCTACAATAACAACATTTTTCAAAGATTGAAAATAGTAATATTCAAGAGCCAGTTTTAGGCTAATTAATTACCTTAGTTTCATATTTTTTGCTCCTCGCGTTTTAAAAAAAAATTGATTTACTTATTGATTCTCATTGGCGGTGATGCATTTATTCCAAACTATATGATATAAAAACAGGAAGTTTTCTTATTAGATTTTCATGATATATATCAAAGACATTTTGTTTATTTTCAGTTTCCAGTGAACATTTCAACATTGTACGAATATTTTTGAAAATTTAGTTGGAATTTGACTAGAACACCACGTTACAGAGAAGAAATATCACATCTTGTATGTTGTGTAATTGAATGTTTCAAAAAATCTTCAAGACAAATACTTTGTAAATCGTTCGATGATCTCGCGTTTTTATCTGTTGGAAAACAAAATCTATAAGTATACGATGATTCTGATTGAGAGGTTTCCTTCGTAACGTTCGCTAATACATAAAATATATATGAAGCTCCCTACAGAAAGTCCTCATTCACCTCTTATATCATTTTCTATAGGCGTCCGATCGATCGTGCCATAATAATAACTTCTCTGTTTCGAGCTGTTTAATCGGTATCTTGGCCCGTTACACATAAAATTCGATCTGTGTCTGCTCGTTGCTTTATTTTTAGTTCTTTGCCGCGTTACGATTCGAAATGTTTATTATTTTGATTGCGGTGTAGCGTAGTATGCCGGACAGCATAACTGTAACTTACATATTTCTTTATGATCGCCGCGATGATGTTTTGAAAGTGGTTTTCGTCGAGTTCATTCATTGATTTGAATTGGAAAAAAACTTATGGATCACAGAGCGAATTACGAGGCGAATTATGATTGGGTTACTTGAAACAAGAGAGAAACATCGTACAAGATATATAGAATCATTTGAATCCATTTCGGGTGCTAAATCCTCTCCAATTGGCTTTTGGAGTTCCCAGACTGAGTCTTTGGGTCATTGATGTGGACATCACTTGAAGTATTCGGGCAAATGTCTCAATACTTCGACTCCGTATATCGGCCGGCGACTCATCAACAACAAGGGATATCTGTAAGAGAGAACGGCACCGTTCTTTTCCGAGATAGACACTTAGACTTTTAGCTCTGAATTAATAACTTCATTCGTGCTAGTTAAAGGTAGTTGATCTCCGAATATAATAAGTATTCAGTGAACAGTGAAGCGTTTCATTAAAAACTACACCCCCCTGCCTACATCAGAAGTGGCAAGTGAATATTGAAAAGTGTTTTGTGCAAACAAATCAGTCAATCGGATTCCTGAATATGGGACGAAAAATCAAGAAACCACATGATTGGTCTTCTTCATCGTCGGATGAGAGTTCTTCATCAAGTGGAGATATGGAAGATCGGCGTAACAGTAAGAAAAGGTCCACGTTTTGTAAAAAAGATAAACCCCCCAAGTTATAAGAAAGGTTGAATAACGAGTGTTGATGGGCAAATTTGAGTTATAGGAGAAGTGGTGACGTAGTTCATTCAGGAGAAACTGCTTTCAATTAATGCAACTTTTCGTAGAATAGAAGCTAACTCTTCTCCACTTGTGAAGATTGCAATATTTTTTCGAGTTATGGTAAGTTAACAACTCGAGAAACTACGAAGAAAACACTTCATTCTGCAAGCCGCACACTGATAACGGAATTACTGCCCACCAAAAAAAACGAGACTAAAATGAAAGCGATCGATGGAGCTCGAAATATTATCGTGACGTTACTCCGAAGATATAAGGTTTGATGTACATTTCATTTTATGTCAGCCGTCAGAAGCTGCTGTCGTAAATACGGACGGGAAATGGAGTGTCGTCTACCGGTCCGGATTGGGGTTTATCGTTGACACCTCGGTTGACACGTAGAGTGGTGCCTGGCAAGAAGTAATCGGAAGTGTCTCGTAACTATCCCCGAAACTATAGGGAAGAGGGTGGAGAGGAAAACCTGAAACTACCCTTCATATTTTGGATTCTTTTTCACCAAATCGATGTGAAAATAATACAAAACTGTTAAAGAAGAAGAAACCGCAAAAATTAGCAAACACGTCCTGTCGATATGTGCTATCATTCATAGACATTTGATTCGTTCACAAAAAGGAAGAAAGAGTCTGATCAAGAACCGCTACTCTCCTGTATACAAATAGACCTAGAACCCGAAGGCATCAGGTCCATGATGACGAGAACATCATCTACAGATTAGAATATATCTATAGATTGGGCCTGCTGAGGATACCTCAATTGAAAACAACACACTGTTAGCTCTACCTCCTATAGTCCAGACGGAATGTACATGAATTTGGACGACTTCTATTCAACAGCCGTGCCAAATCGCCAATTTTCTTGTAGGTAGTTTGGACCTCAAGGAATATAGTGTGAAATTTGTGGAATCGAGAAATGACGATTTCTGCCAAAAAAAAATTATTAAAAAAAACAAAAGACATATTTTGATATTATTATCTTTGGAATAAGATTAATGGAAAAATGTTTCCTACAAAAAATGTGCACCGTGATGAAATCTACAAAATAAGTCCTATGCAAAAATCACGTAGAATTATTAGTTTGGCGGTAAATCACTGTTAAACAAAAAATTTTCAAAAAAATTATTATTGTATTTACGAGTTTTATTTATGAACTACTGTCCTTAAACTCATCCACCATCTGAAAGAAACTGTCCTGAAGAGATACCGGTAAAAAATATTTTTTTCATTCAAATCCTGAATGTACATGCTGAAAAGAATGACCATGAATTTTTTGCACCTTCTCGGTCTTGTGGAACAAATGCTATAGCGACACGCCAGATTTACGAAAATCGGTCATTGTTGCTAAACTATATAACATGGCTGGATAAACCTTACCGGTATCTCTTCAGGACAGTTTCTTTCAGATGGTGGATGAGTTTGAGGACAGTACTTCATAAATAAACCTCGTAAATACAATAATAATTTTTTTGAAAAATTTTTGTTTAACAGTGATTTACCGCCAAACTAATAATTCTACGTGATTTTTGCATAGGACTTATTTTGTAGATTTCATCACGGCGCACATTTTTTGTAGGAAACATTTTTCGATAAATCTTATTCCAAAGATAATAACATCAAAATATGTCTTTTGTTTTTTTTAACAATTTTTTTTCGACAGAAATCGTCATATCTCGATTCCACAAATTTCACACTATATTCCTTGAGGTCCAAACTACCTACAAGAAAATTGGCGATTTGGCACGGCTGTTGAATAGAACTCATGTATTACTCTACTGGCCTACTATGGGTGTGAAAATGAGTTAGCTTTGGATTCACAAGATGTAGTAATTATCATGTAACGAATAGCTACGGAAAAAAAATCATTCAACGAATAGCTACAAATTAATGATTAGATAACGAATATCTACGAATCATTTCACAAAATGAGAAAACGAGAACTTTGACGATCTTTTGTAAAGATATTCTCGTTTCGTCCGCTGTAACTCGCCACCCGTTATACTTACGAAAAAAAGTGAAGATCCAAAAATTGTAGGGAATTTTGTCTCCTTTAAATTTGGACGATATATTTTTGTCGCGGGATCAACTGTCAAGGAGTTGAATCGGAAAAAACAACTTCACCTTCTCTCCAAGGTGGTGGATCGCACACACCCCCCACAAGGTCGAAAACTTGGAATTTCCAATAGGTTCCCCAACCTAATAACATATCCCAAAATCGGAATCACCCCCTCTTCTGTACGGCAAAAACCCCCGTTGACTGGAGTAGAGGGGCAATTTCTTTTGGCCGATTGAACCGCAATGGGCTTTAGCCACAGCATAGGTGGATAGAATGGTGAATTCAATTCATTTGGATTCACTGAAACTCTTTGAGATCGGAATTATGAAATGCAGGAAAATCATCTATTGAGAAAGTAATCTATGTATGACTTAGAAACATTTTTCTACTATGGCTACAGCACAAAACTGCTCTAACTTAACTGTTCTCGATAGAAGACTGAGGTACGATGTATGTCTTCAATTGCATTTCTTTACCCGATGAAACGATGACTTCATTGTGTTACAGTTGTAGTGATTATCACACAATTAATCGGGTCTCCCATGGAATGACAAATTTCAAGTACTGGCAGCTCTCTTCACTTATTCAATTTCACATACCTGAATGGAGATTTTGAATTGAATTGTATTTGAAGTTCATGTTGTTCATTGAATCATTTTGATATTGTTTGTTATAGTCGTAGGAAAAGTTTAGTGCATAAGTCACATGGAATACTAATTTCCTACTCGTATAATTTGGAGCACCTAGGCACCAACAATGAAAATAAGTGTATTCATCATTATTTTATATAAATAGGAGGAGAACAATTTTTTCCACATTCAAATAATCCAATGTTAGGAGTGGGACATTTCCAAGTTTTCGGCGATACTACACAGCCCTTACTTCAGCCAGCTACACCATTCAGATATGAGTGAACATTTGCTAGGAAGATTTGTCACATTCATAGGTATAACTGTTTTGAATTCATTCTAGAGTTTCTTTGAAAAATGTCCCTCCTTTTTTTGATACGTGCTACTGAAAAATGGGATAATTTCACAGTCATTCCTCATGGTTGTATTCGATGTTCGAATTATGTGAATCATAATGCGGATATCAACAAAAAAAAGGAATTCGAAGCCAACGTTGTGGGATTTCCTATCAGAGCATAATTCTGATTTATGAGTTATCAGTCTTTCCTGTGAGTCTACAGTAGACTACGGCAGCCATCTTCAGCGGCGTGGTCTTAGTTGAACTCCTTCCTGTGAGTCTACTGTAGACTCACAGGACGGAGTTTAACTAAGACCACGCCGCTGAAGATGGCTGCCGCAGATGCAGCCGAAAGCTCCGGAACTCAAAATTCCAGGACACGGCCCCCAAGCCCGAAAAACTTGCGATGTATCAAAAACGGCCTTGAAAGCCTTCATTCTTTAAAACTATTTTTCTATTGATGCCAGTAGAATATCACTTTACTCCCATAGATATTACCATTTCTCATTCATTGGTAGATGAGTCATCAAGAACAAAATGGAGTTGTCTAGGGAATATTTGAAGAAGACGCCACATTTTTGTTCGATTTTTGTTGGTTTTTAGGAAAAATAGAGTGCAAATTGACTACAGTTTTTTTAAACTTTTTCATGTTCGAGGTGTAATTTGAACTGAAATGTCTCTTTATCGAACACTCATTCTGTAAAGGAAACCGATTGATATTTCGTTTTTCGAGACATAAGCAAAATGAATTGGGAATTAATTATAGTAACAATTCTCAATTTATTCTGAGTAATTTTCCATTCATCATTTCAATTTTTTCCCGTGTGAATCGTGAGTTGTGAATTCAATTCACGAAATTAGTGAATTTATTAACACTCGGACTCGAATTTTGAGAGTAGTATTTTGAGGACCAGTAACTCGAACAGGCAGCCAAATCGTAAAGGTCATGAGTGGTTGGAATGCTGTATTGTTAGAGTACTATTTATCGGTTCCTGATGATGACTCTAGCATGGGCTCGAAACGTCGAACACTGAAGCATCTCTTACACGGAGTAATTCCCGAAAGGACAACTTTCTTCATCAGTAGTTTTGTTGAATGAAACGTTGAGAACGTCGATATAAAACAAAAAAATCATTGCATAACAGATCCATCCAGTAGATTTTGCATTTGAGGTGAACATTAGGGGCCGGCCGTTCGTCACACTAAAATCAGTTTTTTGACCCCCTCCCCCCCATTGTCACGCTGTGTCACACTTTTTGTGACCCCCCCTGGAAATATTTCGTCACAAACACTAAGCCCCCCCCTGCTGAGTATGATTAATTCTAAATGATAGTACCCAAATTCTGAGAATTAAAAAAATTTATTCAGTTATAATAATAAAATTCAAATGAATTAATAAATATCTTTCATAACGAACATATAAATAATAATTAATATTTCTATTATTCAGAAGTCCAAGGATTTCCTAAATGGGTACTTTAAAAGATCAATTCGCATTCTCAATTGAAAATTCATTCGCAAAGATGGAGTCACTATAGATTTGCTTAAAAAATCTGACGAGTTCAGAAATTTGTTAGATGTCGCACATGTAGATTTCTTCCACAAGTGGTCACGCTACAGATTTTCAACCAATAGAAACCCATTATTTTTCAATCAAGCATGATGTGCAAGCTTTGCATTTTGACGTTTGTCGAGTCAAAATCAGTAGGTATTGAATTTTTGAAGAATTTAGTCAATTCTCGATAATCGTATGGTAATGTCTTATAGCAGTGATATAGAAGAATTACCTGCGACTCCTCCACAGATGTCTTGTACAAGATAAAAATTCAATCGAAGGGATTATATTTTTCATTTGACAAATGTAATATATATGTTTTTATATTCGATGTAATCAAATGAGTTCTCATGGCCGAGTGGTCAATGGCGCCGGCAGTGATCAGGAACATACGGGTTCAATTCCTGACCTCTGCGGAGGTTTTTTTCCATTTTATTGTTCTTCTCTTCATTTCTCATTGTTGTATTTTCCTTGGTTATACCATTAATTTGTGGTCTCGGTAGTGTAGTGGTTAGCATATCTGCCTATCAAGCGGAAGGCCGGGGTTCGAATCCTCGCCGGGCCACCGTGCTGGGTAATCGCACGTTGAAAGGTAAGGCCTCGTTGATCCATTGCTCGCACAAGTTTCGACTTCTGAGGGTTGACGTTCGTTAGCTGGTTAACGGAACGAACAATTTTTTTAGAACAATTATAATTTTGTAGAATTTTTCAAAGTTCTAAAAATTCTTCTAAAATTGTAAAAAAGTAATACGATTGATAACCTACTATAATTATGTTCAATATAAATACATAGTAATATAATATTTATAGTTCTTCATTATTCATTGGGTGTATATAAAATAGCGTATGCAACTCTCATGTAATGGTTATTAATACACTCGCATCAACCATACGAAACTCACCTTCGGCTCGTTTCGTATCCCGGCTTATGCTCATGTATTGATTACCATCATTACACGATCGTTGCATAATATACTATTATAAAAAAAGGTTGACGGCCGACAAACTTTTTTACGGCCGTTAACCCAGAGTAACTACCGGCAAACTGAATGTTTGTTTTGCTAAATATTTGATTTCCATATAAACACTGTGATATTGCGGTCTTAGTATACAAATAACTGGTCTCTGAATTGTGAGCTGTATTTTATTCGTGTAGTGGATGAGGGCCAAATTTTTCCACAAAAAATGCGCGGAATAATCATCTCTTTTTCTAACAATAACAAAGTGATTTTCCTTACTTGGATCGAGTGTATCAGACGATTAAACTATAAAAATCCCTTTCGGAAACAAAGATCCAACCCAGGTTTTGGGCGCATAGTTTTTTTTTTTAATTTTTCAATGCTTCGTAGTGAAAGAGAACTCACATAACGCTTTCATTTCCAGGTGAGTCAAAGAAAATGGTGAATTATTTTGAACTGCATCATATAATATAAAGTGGTCTTAAGTACGTGTCACCATATTTTGCAATGAAAGCTGCTTCTCGTACATAAGATGTTTTGTAAATTAGGTGGTGAGATAGATTTCTATCATTTATTTCTATTATTTTTTTTCTATCGATCGATCCAATTCAGAATTATGAACTTTTATTCTGTACAGTTTTCTGTGATGCATTCAATTTTGTTGTATATATGCGATGGATTACCGAGGCCTTACGTTTCATAGTGTGAATCTCAGCACGGTGGTCCGGCGAGGATTTGAACCTCGGCCTCAAAAGGCGCCACGTGCTTTCCACTACACTATACCGAGAATCACAATCCATGGAAAAACTCTTTTCGTCGCGTGTTTAATGAAAAGTCGATGTATTTGTCAGGTAGGGAAAATCGCCAGAAGGATCAAAGTTACGAAACCAATTCAATCAAGCTCTGCAACTGGAACTTACAAAGGTACCGCTGTCAAACTGTACTTGCCGAACGTTTTATAGCAAAAAAAAATCACTCGACACTAGCGGTCAATCCTCTGCGCTGCGTGAAAAATTATATTTCCCGTTTCTCTCGCGTTTAACTTCGTTTACTCCATGGCCATGGCAGCCAATTCGATTACAATGGCCTTTGTGCCTTCGAGTTCGATTCTCGAGCTCTAGCAGGAAGGAAAAAAAATGGGTTGCAGAGCTTTTCGATAGAAGGACGAGCGGCGGGAGCCATGATTGGAGTTTGGGGGTGATTCGAAGACGATACGAACGATGGATGTAGCAGAAGCCGATGCGGATCAAAGTGGATGGATGACGTTTTCATTATTAATTAACACGCTTTTATTAGCTTGGGTTGTAACTATGTATGTAACGGAATCTTTGAGTATAATTTTCACCAATTTTCAGAAGTCTGATTAAATTGAAACTTTGCATACGTATCAAGGACCGATGACAATGCAATAATTTGATCATAGTTTTCCATTATCCTCATAAGGACCACCAGGATTAATAAATTCTTCTATAGATCCTCTGTAGTGGAGTAAAAAAGATAGAGCAAGCGCGCGTTCTGCGCATGCCTGCAGTTTCGGACTTACTCTTTCGTTCTTTCGTTCGGGCACTCGGCACAGCACAACGGAGGCAGAAACGTTTTCAGGGTAGTTGCGTTCTCACAATGTTCATTCCTTATCTTACATGCGTAGGTGTACATGAGTCTGATACATGCAAATTACTGTATATGATATTTATGTAACATATAATATAGTTCCCAGCGAAATACAGCCACGGAACTGCTGAAAGACGAATGTTGCCAATAATCCTGAGTTGGGCTTCGACCGTTCACAAGATGCAAGGTTGTACAGTTGATCATGCAGTAATTTATCTAGGCTCGCGATTGTTTGCTGCTGGACAAGCCTATGTAGCACTAAGGCCCGGTCTTTTCACCTCCAGATATCCTACAGATAAACTAACTGACGGTTAGAATATTCTTTTGTTTATCGTTGAGTGATAACAAAAGCATATTCTAACATTCAGTCAATCTATCCTTAGGATATCTGGAGGTGAAAAGACCGGGCCTTAGTCGTGTAAGATCTTTAGACGATATTCGGATTGATGAACTTGATTGCTCTAAGTTAACAGGAAGTACCCCATGCAATAGTGAAGCTTTAAATGAAATGATGAGATTGCGGAATGATTCGTAAGAAATATCACATTTCCACTAGAAACTAATTGATAAATTGAACTAAAAAATGAAAAATAAATAATAGTTTAAAAAACTAAAAAAACACGCTTTTAAAGCTAACCGAACTAAAAAATAGAAAATAATTTTTAATCACAAAGAGTTTATATTACGGTAGTAGAAGGCTGAACAATCATTCATAGTCAATCAGCTCAAAATAAAATTATAATAAAATTTAAGTAATTAACAGAATAAAGTAATTCAGAGTAAAAAGCGTGGGGTGCATTTTACTACATTTCATAAGTCTCCTCTCAAAGATAATTACCGATAGAATGATTGTAATGTATGATATATCAAGCACCCCACGATTTTACTCTGAATTACTTTATTCTGTTAATGACTTGAATTTTTTTATAATTTTATTTTGAGCTGATTGACTATGAATGATTGTTCAGCCTTCTACTACCGTAATATAAACTCTTTGTGATTAAAAATTATTTTCTATTTTTTAGTTCGGTTAGCTTTAAAAGCGTGTTTTTTTAGTTTTTTAAACTATTATTTATTTAATTAGGAAACATGCAACAACGTTAAAATACACACGGTGTCATTGATAACATTAGGACTTTTTCTAAAGATCAATTATTATCCTCACATCGAACTGATACCACTTGTACACCAAAGGAAATATTTTTCATACTTAGATCGATAGAAACCAACAAATGGAAAAGTGTCTCTCACCACTTAACTCACAACACATCTTATGTTCAAGAAGCAGTTTTTTTCGGAATATATGGCGAAACGTACCCTGAAATGACTTAGATTATATGATGCAGTTCAAAATGACTCACCATTTTCTTTAACTTGCCTGACACTCAATCAATCATTTATTTCCTACAATTGACAACATACATTGTATAGGATAAGTCACAGGTACTACACAACTATAAAACTAATGCGTGTTCATAACAAATAGGTAAATTACGTACACAAGAATTCGGTCACAGTATAAATTTTTTTTATAATAGATGAAATATTTGGATTTATTTTTTAAATTCTAATCCCCTAGAACAATTTCTCACTGACTCAGGTAATTTGGTGAATAACCTTGGCCCAATACAGTTTGGCGAAGAACTGGTATAGGCATATAGTGTTTGTGTCTCGTATTGATGTTACCTGTATAATTTTTTGGGATTCCTTTCCTATTTTTATAGACAAATAAACATATCTCAAAAATAAATAATGCAGTCAGAGTTGGAATGTTCAATTTTTTGAAAAGATCTCTGCAAAAGTGTTGTTTTGATTCACCTGCTAAGCACCTTAGGTTTTTTTTTGTGCAATGCAATGTGTTCCTGGGGTTGCCCCAGAAGTTAATCCCATATCTCAAACGAGATTCCACCTGTGCGTGGAAGAATTTCATCAATTGTTCATGAGGAATAATAGTCTTCGAATTATAGATCAAGGAATAGAATTAATTCAGGTTAAATAATAATGATTCGCAATGTGTTTTTTCTAAATTAATATTTTTGTCTAGTTCAATATCCAGAAACTTCCCAGTATCGCTGGTTACAATTACCAGTTGAGTTTTGAAGTCCTCACTGTGATGTTGGGCTGTCTGAAATTTCACGCTAGTAGTTTTGTCTGGATTGAAAGATAAAGAAATACATTGGCCAAAGTCGACGAGCAATGAAAACCGACTTTAAGGAACATTATTCACATATAAGATACAGGAAGGTATAAATGTCCATTGTCGTCTAGCACGCTCTTGCCAACGATCCTAGAAAACTTGTGAACAAGCTGATCGACGAACCTCGATGCATTGTCCAGAAATAGCAAAATGTACACTGGCGATCAAGAGGCTATACCATTAAGCCGCTATTGAGTTTGAAGTTGAGTAATTAATTAGAATAATTGAAAGACGAAAGTCCTTGCCGGACTCAGAAAAACCTCTGCAGGTAATGCTTGCCTGCACTACCTTAGATTGTGATATATATAAATAACAAACCCTAGTCTTCGGATGAAGGTGCCGACGTTGTTTGCGAAATGCGCGACGAGTACAAATAATATCAGTTCTCTCCTCTACAAGGAGTAGGTACACATAAAAGTTGCTCAACCTGAAAGTGGGCAATAAATTTGTATTCCGTGCACTTGTTTACTGGCGTGTTGCTTTGTCAATATGAATTTCACTGAGACAGCAGTTATCATTGCTTTCATTTCGAAAAACAGGTAAAAGAAAAGACGGTATTGAGTTCATTCAATTATCAGTCGAAGACTTTTCAATAGACAGTTTAATAAGCTGTTTTAGGACTCATTCGAAATTCCTGTGAGTCTTTTCTACTTTTCCACGCATAAATAACTTTTTATCCGAGATAAAAAAGATCATGTGACTTCGAAAAAAATTATTTCACAGGATAATTTTCAAACGGTGAGTGACATTATGAAATGAAAAGAAAATGCTTATTATGTCACACAAAAACATATTGGCTTGTACCAAAATCATTATGATTCTTTTAACCCTATCACCCTGTAGTTCAAAAGTTTAGAACTTTAGATTTTTCCAATTTTCTTTTCCTAATTGGACCAGAAATGATACTTCTGGGTTGTTAGCATGTTATTAAGAAACACCCTGCATTTAAAATCTCTTCTACTATAAATCAAGGTCTTTGGTAAGTGTATCTGTATTTTGTGGGTTTTATTTATTCAATTCGAATCGTAAATTTTACAGAAAACCGTTCTCAGAACTGAAGCCGTTCCACCCAGGCTTTACGTCTTCCGAAGGTGCATAAACCCAACATGCCACTGAGACCCATAGTCAGTACCCCAGGCTCACCTACCCATCACTTGGCAAAACATCTGGCCTCACTCCTCCAGCCTCATGTTGGAAAAACAAACTCCTTCGTCAAGGATTCGACAGACTTCGTTGGTAAAATTAGAGGCTTTACCTTGGAATCGACAGATATCATGGTCAGCTTTGATTTAGTGTCCTCGTTTACCAACGTCCCACTGGAAGACTCTCTGAGGGAGATAGCCTGCCTGTTACCAAGTGATATCGTCGGACTTTTTAGAGCATGCCTTACGGAAAGTTACTTTCAATGGAGGAGAAACTTCTATGAAAAATTGGATGGAGTGGCGATGGGAAGTCCACTGAGCCCAGTTATAGCCAGCCAACTTCTTCATGGAACGCTTTGAAGAGAAGGCAATCGACGCCTTTGATTTGAAGCCGACCTTGTGGCTACGTTACGTGGATGACACCTTCGTCGTCTGGAAACATGGAAGGGAAGCTCTGAACCTTTTTCTGGACCACCTGAATGCTCAACACCCCAGCATCAAATTCACCATGGACACCGAACATATCCAGCAGATAGCATTCTTAGATGTCCTGATTGAACGATGTGGTGCTAGGCTAACCCACAAAGTATACCGAAAACCCACGCACACGGATAAGTACCTGCACGCACTATCGAACCACCATCCCAGTCAGAAGAGAGGAGTCATATCTACCCTAACTGAACGTGCTCGAAGAATATGTTAACCAGAGCATCTAGAGCAGGAACTGGAACATCTTCAAGTGACCTTGAGGTCAAATGGAAACAGTGTATCTGAGATCAACAGGGCCATGAAACTGAAGAGTTCCACGGTTCATAACAGGGAAGACTCTCAGGTAGTTGCAAATGCATATCTGCCATATATCACGAGGGTCACTGACAGAATTGGGAAACTCTTGGGGAAATAGAACATAAAAACGGTTTTCAAGCCGACCAAGAAGATCCAACAAAGCCTCAGGTCGACTAAAGACAAAAGAGATCCACGGTCAGCAGCAGGGGTTTATCGCATACCGTGCACCTGTGGGAAGGTTTACATCGATACCACGAAAAGATCCATGGGAACAAGGATCAAAGATCAAAGAACATGAAAGGAACTGCAGGCTAGGGCAAACCGACAAATCGGCGGTGGCGGAACACGCACTGAGTGAGGGTGACCACAGGATTCTGTTTGAAAATGCTAAACTGATTGTCCCCAACCAGGGTTACCATAGCCGACTGGTACGGGAGGCAATAGAGATCCAAAAACATGCAGACAATTTCAACAGAAAAGAGGAAGCGTTGAGTCTGAACAGAATTTGGAATCCCATTCTGAGGAAATCAAGAATCACGAATGAAATCACGGCAGGTAGTGCGGCAACTAATAATGATGATTATTCCCCGAACCCGACAGAAGTAATTAACACTCCAGACTACCTGCATCAATATAAATACACCTCAAGAAATCGAAACGTTTAGTCATCGGAAATGAGTAAGCCTCTGAAGAAGCTGGCCACTTGCGCTAGCTGTTTTTAGGGCAAATTTGTATATTTGCCCGATACGTAATATAACTGTATATAGTTCGAAGTAGCAAACTTACTATTTTGTCGGTTACGTATCGATTTTTTTTATGAATTTTGAGATTGAAACAAAAAATATATTGAAAATTGGATATACTTCCCCTTGGAGATTTTTCGAAAGCTAGTATGCCTCTTTTTTCGAACCTTTTTGAGAATTTTTAATGAGATTGGATTTTTGGTGGGTAGTATGAAAATTAGACACTAACGAGACTAATTTATCAATAGCCATATCAAGTGTTGATCCCGATACAACCTACTTCGATTTCAATCTTCCCAGTTTAACTTCCCCTTTCATAAACGGCACTATATTGGTGATGACGGATGAAAATGTGGTTTAATTTTCTGTCGACAGAACTAAGAGACTATGACTAGAAGGATGTTTTACTTTTTTCCAATGCTGAAAAATACGTAAAATTCTTTCGAAATATTTCTGTACAGGTGAAGTAAACATTTCTTGATTTTTGTTCGGAACAAGACATGATTTGATAAATAACCATTTGGAATAAAGATGACGAAGTGGGTTCACAATCCTGTTCATAGTTTCGGCAAAGTCATCAATTAAATAATTTGATGTGTGGCTGGCCATCTGAAACCACTTAACGTATTACGAACTACAGTCATTAGTTCAATTATCCCGCGTTCATTAGGCGTAATAGTTTTCAGGAACGGACGATATGTGATGATCAATCAGTATTTCCACGTACACGTGCACACGAAAAAAAAAAATGTTTAATTCGATACGTTGTACTATATTATGCAAGCAACGTGTTAGTGTTGATCAGCTCACCTACAGCTCTTATAATTTGATGAAGAATATTTCTGCTGGGTAACAACTGTAGAATGGAATGCCAGGAATATTTAGTTTTTCCATATTCAGTATGATATTTGCCCGATGAAATTTAGGAGTTGCCGTGATGTTGCAACCGCCATAACTGCTCGCAATTTCGAATTTTCGTTCAAAATAATAATATAAACACAATATACAAACGGCTGCTTTACTGAATCATTCTTGAAATTCGTTCACTTCTGTTTGCCCCCACGTACCACTCAACCTAGCGTAGTCTGGGTTAGTCCCCACTTCATAATCAGTAAACATGAGAGTCATTGGACAAAATTTGGAGTTCAGTGGAGTCACGTCCACTGGCTTCTTGAACTAATATGTGCGCTGACTAGACGGTTCGATTCGACTCCTACGCGGAAGAAGTCGCGTGCAAAAGCTACTTTATGATATTATAGTTTTTTCGCTCAAAATTTCAGATGGGGTGTATACCGATTTATTGATTTCAAGAAACATTCCTGCTTGTAGAGGGCTAGAGATTTACGAGATGGGTGTCAAAATTCCTTACAAAAATTTATCACTGACTCCGGGGTGTTTTCCGGGTTTGTTTGCCGTGGTCCACAGGTTTTCACTCTTGACGTTTCGCAGTACGTTTCTCACAGTACAGACAGTGTTTGTACTAAGAACGAGAACATTTCGTCCGTTACCTCACAGACTTTGGTAATGCCTACCACAGCTGTAGGCGAAACGTCAGGAGTGAAAATCTGTGGACCCCGGCAAACAAACCCGAAAACCACCCCAGAATCAGTTACCTCCGGCCGTGAAAGTTCACGATCTTTGAGAAATTTATCATTTTGAATAACTTGGAATCTTGAGGTAAATGAGCGCGTAATGTAGGTAATTCCTTTTTCAGAAGGTATGCGGCAGTGAAAATTTCGAATAAGATATTTTGGTGGTAAATTTGGTCTCGAGATATTTGACATATTGATGACATTATTCATTATTCAATTTCTTTCATCCATGGCATAACTGTTTTTAATTGTTCTTAAAGTCCTCGCTAGCACAGGAATACTTGAGTTGCGGAGTGTACTCTGAATGAAATTCTTTTAGAAAATGCGATGTACTTTTCTGCATCCCTTTGAAACATTCTATGATTTTCGCGTTTTGTTCACTTCCCTTTTCTTCGCAGCCTCCTTTCGAGATGTAGTCGTTTTTCTTTTGTCATGTATAATGATGTATTCGGATACGTTTATATTATTACGTTGCAAAGATACCTCTGGCGTAGATCAAATTTTATGGATATAAATGAAAAATAACCCTCTCTTTCCATTCTCTCTGATATTCCGAAGATATATATTTTTCATCATTGATTCAGAAATGAATTATACATAATTTAAAAATATTAACGTCATTCTTTAGCGGTGCGATAACTTTTTCCAATGAATGTTACAAATCAGGTGAACTTCTTGCTCACTGGGCGAGTGAACATAATAGCATTCATATATCTAATAATTTCGATAGTTGTTAGCACTGAAATATAATGCGATTCTCAAATTGTGCCAGACGATATAGGTGAATGAAAATGTCAGTCACTTTACGAGCTGAACTAAAATAAAGAGCAAAATCAACTCTCTTATCAGACTCAGTTTTATAAGCTTCAGCAAACAATTGTCAAAGGATCATAACAAGGACTTCAAAAACTGAAAGTCATTAGGTTTATTTTATCTCATGGGTTGAGTGACGTCTATTTCATTAATGTGAAATACCTTCAGCAATTTCTTAGCAGAACAAATCCATATGTCATATCTTTTCAATTTTCTCTTTGTCAAGTCAAGGGGTACTTCACTCTTGTGAAATTTGTACACCAAATTTCAAAATATGGGATTTCACCCAGGATTTCAGCACGGATTTAAGGTAGTATTTCAACATCGATCTGCAAGATTTCTAGTTATTTTTATACACCGGATTTTTGGAGATAAACACACTTCGCTTGGAGCATTTAATGTATTTGACTTTCATAAAACCAAAAAATGTATAGTATCGAATCCGCCAATGCAGCATCGGGTTTCCTTGGAACAGGCTTTCATGGCCGCTGTCTAAATTATTAGCGGCTGTTAGGTTCGTTGTCGTGGTCTGCAGTTTTTTAGGCTTGAATAGACATTATCAAAGGCGATGCGACAATTGATAAAGTGTCCTTATTTGCCACTTTGCGTTCACTGATACTGAAAGTGTGTATTCAACGTTGTCCAGATATCAGATTGGCATCTGTAATTGCCACCAATTGATCCTTTGGAGAAATCTCTGCGGTTGAAGTTGATCCTATCCTTATGGTTTTCTATGTTCTGTTATTATATGTTGTGAATACCTTCTGGGAGTTCTGATTTGTCTATTTGGCTGGCCATAGCGGCAACTTCCTTTGTGTTTCGATAAGCGTGTTTCCATTTTGTGATTCCAACGTAGAAGAATCCACAACTACAAGATATTCGGTAAAATCCTGGTGTAGTTAGTAGTGGATTTTCGGAATCTTTCGCTGATTGGGATGTGGTAATTTTTCAAGAGTACCTCAAATATTCACAGTACTATCACATCGAGAATTTTCGGCTACAAGAAGTACAAATCCTCTCTCTGAAAAAAGTACTCACGAACAAGCGAAAATGAACAAGATTTGTACACGTATTCGAATTACAACTCGGTACCAAATTATTCTTTGAAGCTTCTTGATTCTATTCAGAGAAAGGCAATCCGTCTTGTTGGTGATTCTTTGATCACAGACTCGCTCAATACATTGGAACATTGTAGGAGGGTCGGAGACTTTTCTATAGATATTTTCACGGTCGGTGGTGCTGTTCTGAATTGTCATCAATCGTTCCACCCCTAGCATTATCTTCACGGATGACTGACTAGTACAGAATTACCACCCCTTTGTTGTGAGCTTGGAGACCTGTCGAACCTCTTTTGCTCAGGGATATTTCTTCTATAACTCAACTGGACTTTGGAACTCTTCGCCTAAAGGTTTTTTCTGAGGCTTACAAACTTCAAAAATTCGAAGTGAATGTTGATTCGTATCTCCTGTCCCTTGATTCACTCGGTGTTCTTTGAACATTACAGGAATTCCCTTTCGTGTGAATCTGCATATAAAAAAACATTTGTGTGTACTTTCCTTAGAGCGGAAATGACATATTTTTCGGACCGATTTTTTACATTCTGCCTTCGAAAGAGAAAATACTCGAAACTGAAACAAAGTGTCACCTGACAAAATAATTGGGCATTCCAGATACTTATTGTCAAAAATGTCAAATGAATCGAAATGAACCAACACGGCGCCAACTGCCCCCCAGAAACTATCGTTTGTTTTCTGCAAACGAGTGTGTGATTGGTTAAAACTTGTGTTAGCCACCCAGACATCACGTGATCTGGAATGCTTAATTACGGAATGTGGGGTACTTCATGAATTCATTGGAACATATGCCTCATGGATGTTGCAATTGGCATGCAGACTGTGAAAATTGTCAATAACATTTGCATAATATTTGAGTGTGCCTTCACGACTTTGCAATCGATGTTTTTATTGGCAACGAATGCAAGTTTTCTAGTTTTACAGAAAAGGACGACACGGTGTATGGGAAACCTTAAACCAAGAGAGTCCTGTAGAACCTTCTTCAAAAACCATAATATCCCAACGGTATGTGCATTATTCATACTGGAATCTGTGTGCTTAATAAATGAGCATATATTAAACTTCGCCACATCCTCTTCCCATTATAACACCCGGAACAGCAGACACCTTCTGCAACTCACAGTGCCAACTCAAAACATCAACAGAGACTCCATATTTCACAATGGTGGAAAAATGTACAATCATTTGCCTCTGTACATGAGATCTGCCAATATAAATGACTCCCAATTCAGGAAGTTAGTCAAACAATTTTTATCTGATAGACCCTATACAGTGTGGTCCACTAAGTCTGCAACAAATGGGAAACTTTTTTATTATCGATTTCTCAGAAAATTTTATTCTTGACAAAAGTTGGTGCATGTTTCAAAACTATACCAAGTGTACCTGAAATGGCTTTATGACAATCACCATACAGGATAGGCCAAAAAATATAAATTTCGTTCAAGAGTAAAGTACCTTTATTTCAGAAAATATAGAAATATGTTGAGGAGAAAAGTTGCTTAGAATTAAAAGTTATTTTCAGATACGAAGTCATGGCCTGCTATTCGAATTCTTTTTTTCTTTTGGAAAATTTTGAATTACCCCCGTATGATACATATTTTTCTATTTTGATTCAATATGTATTTGAAGTAGCTACAATCAAATCGGTTTGGAGTATTTCTTATCAAATTAAAGTGAATTTGTATAATTTACATGGATTTGTATTTTTTTAGGTGACCGTCAACTTCTTGTTTGTTGCAACGATATTTTTAACAGAACTCTCAAATAACACATCCTTTTTTTTTAACGAGGCAAATACTTTACTAACTACATAAAAATATTTGTGTTATTTTAGAGTTCTGTTAAATATCGTTGCAACAAACAAGAAGTTGACGGTCACCTAAAAAAATACAAATCCATGTAAATTATACAAATTCACTTTAATTTGATAAGAAATGCTCCAAACCGATTTGATTGTACTACTTCAAATACATATTGAATCAAAATAGTAAAAGTATGTATCATACGGGGGTAATTCAAAATTTTCCAAAAGAAAAAAAAAATCGAATAGCAGGCCATGACTTCGTATCTGAACATAACTTTTGATTCTAAGTAACTTTTCTCCTCAACATATTTCTATATTTTCTGAAATAAGGGTACTTTACTACTGAACGAAATTTATATTTTTTGGCCCATCCTGTATGGTGATTGTCATAAAGCCATTTCAGGTACACTTGGTATAGTTTTGGAACATGCACTAACTTTTGCCAAGAATAAATTTTTCTGAGAAATCGATAATAAAAAAGTGTCCCATTTGTTGCAGACTTAGAGGACCACACTGTATACTTTGAATTAATTTTTTGACGATAACTTTTAACTGATTGACTAGCTCATGTTTTTTATCTTCTATAAGGAGCTTTTAAGTTTTACTTTCTATGTCTATTCTTATATGAACTTGACTTCCGCTCTTTTGTATATACATACTTTTTATAACCTCCATTTTACCATGTTTTGCATGTTTTTTTTATAGTTTTATTTTTGTTATCTTTTGTCAACAAGATTATGTCTTATGATAATAAAGCATATTATTATTAAGGCATTTTGTGAAGAGGCTTTCATCAAAATTATTGTTGAACTTTTAATAATCTCAAGTTGTAAAGGGCATATTGTGAAAATTGGTTTTCATAACATTTTCATATTATTCGAGTATGCCTTCGGGAGTTCGTAATCGATATTTTTGCATTTTGTGAAGGAGCTTTCATCAAAATTATTGCTGAACTTGATAAACGTAAATTCTGGGTTCCACATGCAGTAACCCTCAGTGCGTGTTTTTTGTATGCAGATTACAATTTACCTCCAATTATTTTCCCTTGCAGAGGCAGTCTGTGAAAAATCGGAGAAAGATTCTTGGGTTTTCGATATTCGAGCGAATCGGAGAAAACCTAACATTCGATCATTTCGCATGCACACTTTCTTGCGGATACGTAAAAAGCGATAAGGAATTGTTTGCGTTTTATCACCATGCTTAAACAAGCGCAACGACGACGACTGGATTCGTTTTGCATAATGAGCTGCCGCATTCTATTCTGAGAAATTTACTGTGAGGATTACTTCGATCTATTTGCGATTTTACGATGTCGAGCATCGGAAACGGTGCTTGACGATGTTGTGGAATATCTTGTTGCTTTGTCCTCTTTCATTTCTATGATAACCTAATTGGAAAAACACTTTTTGTGTGAATATCACTAGACTTAACGATACCGTTATACGTGTTTCAGTAAACAATAGCTTATTAAACCTCTTATGGTACTACAATGATCCGATACTGTGCTTCTATATCATTGCATATCTCAATTAGGTACTATAAACGAACCTTCTGGGTGAAACTTGTTACAGAAAGTGCCTGCGTTCACCTGCTAAACAGATCCTAAGTACTTATATTTTGTCGTGAAGAAAGAGATTGGGTGAGAGTATTATTCAAATCTATTTGGTCATTTAGCAAATGTCCTGCTGGTCAATTATTGTACCACTCGTTTGATGAACTTATAACTTTATGCTTGGCAGAGACCATTTAGATCTGTCTCAGCCTAGCAACAGCGTATGCGCAGAACTGAGAGTGAGTCAAGAATAGGGCCACTGACTTCTTGACTCTATTGATTTCTGAAAATTCCTATAGATTGAGTTTTAGACCTTTCTTCTCCAATTGCAATACATCATGGTCATAATTGAACTCATTTCTTTTAGCCAGAAGATGATTTGCAAAATGTTGAATTTGTCTTTTCATTTAAAAATTCGAAGATGAAACAACAACCCAAAATTTGTACACCCTAATTGAATACCTGATTATGAACAATATTCGAAATATACTGAAAATAAAACGCAATAATGAAATATTGAAAATATATTTGAGATAACGAGAGTATTCAATGTACTGAAAATGTATTGAAATAATAAAACTGTACTGAAACTTATTCAAGTATACTGAGGATATCCAAAGTACTAGAGATGCAATAAAAAAAATTGAAATATCCTGAAGGTGATGAAAATACCGGAAATGTACGTAGTCCTGGTATAATAAAATACGAGAGGTAATTTACGCTTCGGATGCATAGGAGATGTTATTTATTAAATAACAAATTCCAATCGGTATCCTTCTCAGGTATACACCGCAAAATAATGAGATCAATAATGCATATTCGCTAAAAATTACCTCCCCAACACCCTCTGAACAAACTACTGGAAAAAATAACAGTAATTTCCGAAATTTTCTTCACTCCTGCATAATTTAATAAATAACCAGCGATTTCTGAAACATCAGTTTATGAGTTAAAAAGGTGTGAAATAGAAAAATATAGCTACATTTGAACATGTAAGGGGGCCGCGAGTAATGAACAAAATGAAAAATTTCAAAAATAAAATTAACAAGTGCCAAAAAGCCGTCCAGTCGTCCAATGAAATCAAATATGGTATTTCTCAAATATTCAATGAAGTAAAGATTACCTTATTTAGGACATTTATTTCGAGGGGGAAACATCTTCTTTCAATCTTGTACACCTAAAAATTTTCAAGTCATTTAAGTCATCGTTTTGAGTCTTTAAGTCATGCGTTTAAGTCTTTAAGTCATGCCTTTAAGTCTTCAAGTCATGCGTTTTAGTCTTTAAGCCTTTGAAAGGTTTTAAATCTTGTACAGATTTCAGCTAGTTGTTTCCCCCTCGATTTATTTAGTGCTAATAAGCAGCAAAATAGTTACACGATACAAACCTCACAATATTAACAAAACCTAAACTTTAAATTTTTCACTCATTGTGATTATTGGAATCTTACGTATCATCTATATTCGGGATTTGGCATAGTAACTTTTTTATATGTCTCATTTTCTATGATATCTTGATTTTAGGAAGATTCCTTTCCGCCTTTTTACGAGCCCTTATCAGTCCAACGATCGCTCATTTGGCCTTTTCTTTTCATTTTGACTGAGATACCTATTATATTCTATGCATTTTTTATTATCTTTGATTTACAATCTGAACACAGGTATATTCGCGTATGTGAATTTGGTTTTGTTGGAGGAAGTGTTTGAAAGGGATAAGTAATGGGGAATGCGAAAATGAAATTTGTTTTGGAAATAGTGTCCAGATTTGCATTTTCATTATTTCCAATAGTGGATCGTTGGCGTGACTCTGGGGAATCATGTTAATATAATTTGCTAGTTATGTGAATATATGATATCATTTTCGAATGATCAGTGACCATTGACGAACTTGTTGCCAACAATTTTTATCAACGATTTTTTTGTTTCAGGTATGAATGAATATTTCCTTGAATTGAAAGACAGTACCAACCGTAAGTACCATCCAGCAAAACATTGCAACTATAAGGAAATAATCCAATAATGTAAAAAAATGCGTTTACATTGTCTATTTTGAGTTGAGTATATATTTTTCTTGTCAAAGAGAGTTCCACTTGAGACGTTTTTTCGTAATTCACTTTCTTCGTTTCGAAACCGTGCAGTAATAGGCATTCAAACGATCTCATCCTCCCGTTTCTGAGATGTTGATTTTTTTCGACTCCATGATTGTACTTGTACTATTATCGCTCGGTAAATATTTGCCATTCATAAATCTGCCCGAGTAGCTCCCAGGCATAGCGTAATTACTACGGGATTGAGGTAAATAAAATCGTGTTGGTTTTGAAACTGGCAGTGCCATCTAGTTGCGAGTGGGCGATTTAATAACGCCGCTGCAGGAAGTGATTTGTTTTTCGGTCATTGATTCGACAGGAGTGCGTAGACCTAGACATGGTCATGATTGTGGGAGCAAGGGAACTTGTTATTGGAATTTAGAGTTTCGAATGATGGATGCTGTGATCTACGGAAAACGAACAGAAAGAAATGAGCTCTGTATACTTTTCTGGGGAAATCCAAATATCGGATTTCCTTTTCCTTATGGAATGATATCTTAGAACATAAATATGTTGTGAAGATGGAGGACCTGATGGCAATTTTTGTTTTTCACCCACACTATTTCGAACTGTTCATTCATTCAAAATACACGCCAAATTCAGCAAATTTTTGCTCCCAATTCTTCGTAAAATTGAATTGAAAATAATATTTTCAGGATATTTATTGTTTATTAGTTTTTGGATTCGTACTGTAACTAGTTGAATCCATTTTATCTATTTGCTGTAATTCAGTGTCCTGTCGATCATTGAAACTGAGCGATAATGAAGAAATTTGTGCTACACCACCAGAAATTACCGCAGAAGCATGTCAGGAGTAGAAAAGTACGCGATTCTGTTATGAGGTCAATTACGTGTACTCCTCGAGTAATGCTTCACTCAACTAACTCCTTGTACTAGGCCTTGTACTCGTGTTATGGGCTACTTATTTAATATTCCATTTTCTACACCCTTACTATAATTATACACTTATGTGTCCGTTAAAAATCTGTATCGTATTGAAAAAATTGTATCTAATAGCTCAATATGATACATATACATACATATCTTTTAAAAGTTGTTTTGTTGGACCCTAACGCTAATCCTCCCTGACTAACAACAATAATAGCAGTGGATGACTGAAAAAAAAAACTCTGTATATGACTCAACTTCCGTCGAGTGACTTCCCGATAATCGGAAGAACTTATGTCATTCATTTTTAATATTTTTTATTGATCACGTTTCGTAAGTATATATATATATATATATATATATATATATATATATATATATATATATATATATATATATATATATATATATATATATATATAATATACAGTGTGACCCATTTGAAATGGAACCACCCCTGTAGAATGTGTATGATTGAATCAATCTCAATTTTTTTTTATTGAAATATTAAGCATGAAAAACTGTATCTTGACACTAACTTTCACAATTTTAGTTATATTTCCAAGGCACTCTATGGTTTTAATTTTTGTTTTCAAATTTGACTACACCACTGGATTCGTAGTCGTTATAAATCAAAACTGTCAAATTTTCATTAAAAAATATTTGTTAACAACGAAGTTACAACAACTTCAATTTTGGAAACAAAGTATTTGTTTGTAATTTTTATTCAGATTATAGACATATTTGAGATCTGACAACACTGTCATCACCAAGTAGAACACCAGTGAATTTGTACAGTGAAAATCCGAAGTCAATAGCTCAATCCGTTCTACAGTTATAACTCCTGAAAATATGGTAATGTGAGAGATTTGTGGTGCAAGCGTTTTGTAATAAAAATCTGACTACGCCACTGGATTTGTGGATAATATTCCCTTAAAATCATTCATTTAAGGAGGTTCGATAGTCGGGACTTGGTGGGGGGTGAAAAAGAAGGACAGAGTAACAGAGCGCGAGCTGGCGAGAAAATATCTGGCAACGCTGTCCTGCGCCCAGTCTGAGAGCAGATGCGGCTTTTTTTGTAGCGTCAGTGTTACAATTCAAAAACGTTTATTCGCGTATCGCGTAGTAAATGAATATGTCTGAGAAAACTGAAAATAGTTTTCGCTGGAAAGGCAAATTTGTTAAAGAAAAAGTGCACCGCGCAATGCAACAACGTGTCATGAATGAGGTAGCAGGATTGTCTCGCTGAAATACATGGCCCAGCAAATGCAATGCCTACATTTCAAAGAATTTTTATTATTACAAATTATCGAAGGAGAAACTCATCATGGTCTAGCATCTATTTTCTGCATACGCTATCAAAAATGCCTGAAAGTGACAACAGGGAAAAGTGGAGAAGAATACAAAAATCCGTCACGAAGTATTAATCGATGAAAAGTTTGAACCTATCACTTGTTTCAATTACATTTCCTTCTTTATAAAAAATATTCACATCTCATTAATGTTGATTGATGTCGACAATTTCTATTTACAACGCTGCGTCTCAAGTCAGAAGAGAACTCACAGAAATGATATTCGCAGAAGAAAGATTAACATTCCGTTACGAAAAACAAAATGATTGACAAAAAATAAATGGTTTTTGACCTTGAAAACACAAAATAAACTGAAAGAATTCCGAAAGAACAACAATAAAAAATTATTATGGCAAATTAGCAAATATTCAACAGAAAACAACTACTTTCCGAGATGATATCCCGACGACTATTGAAATACAACTGATGAGTGTGCATCTGGTTATAAGATGGCACTGTGTAATGAGCTTCACCCATTGCGTGCCCATTTTCTCTCGTTGGTTTTATTCTTATTATTATTTTCGGTAGAACACAGACGATTATCATCGTCTGTGAGAA